>NW_024121231.1:232402-291983 GCF_016745375.1 Pimephales promelas
AAATCGTTTTTTTCTTACAAAATCTTACACATTAGTGTTTTTTTGTTTGTTTGTTTTTGTTTTTTCAGTTTTTGGAACTACAGTTTCTGAACACTATTTTCAAAAAGTATAGAGAATGGTGCAGCGATGACGTCAAAACCTGGAAGACTAATTCGCTACTGGTTCCATGGGAAATAAGGTCTGTGAAAAATGTAACTTGATGATTCTTGAATGTTTTGCTCTACCATGTAAACTACTGTTGTGCTTCTCGTGTTAAGCTGGATTCAGTGTCCGTGGAGGCGTAAAGAGAAGCACACAACAAATTTGGTGTAATTTATGCTGTAGAGCAAAATGTCCAAGTATCAAGTTATCTTTACCACAGTCCTTCCTTTTCTCATGAATTGAAAAACCCCAGTATAAAACCCCATGTAAAAATCTTGAGGAAACCACAGGCGAATAAGGAGTTCTGGGTTTTGACAGAAGAGGAAATAGAGCAGCTCTATTGCAGTTCCTCAGACCATTTGAACTTACATTATGCATTTAATCCATTTAAAGGTACAATATGTAAGAACTGTTTAACAAAATGTTCAAAAATCACTTGCACATTGTCATATATGCACATCCTGCAGTTGTGTACGTACAATATCCCAAAAGTCTCCAAAGATTTTTTCTATTTCAGAGAAATTCCAATTTTAAATAATTGGCCGTCCCGGACAAAAACTTTGCCTGTCAATGACTTAATATCCGCGCTATCCTCAGTTTCCGTTTATACTGCCATAGCCATGACGTAACCATGGCGACAGACGTGGACAACTGCGTAGTGCGTAACGTTTAGCGCCATGCAGTTCTTGTTTCTTTCAAACATAGACCATGGCAAGCCGACTTTGGGACAAACAAGGAGAATTAAAATGAGGATCAAACAGCGTGGCGTTTTTGAAATGCCAAGAGCTCCCTGTCTGCGACTAACTTGGACTTGACAGAGCTTCACGAATCACGACTTGAAAGCTTTATTAGACAGGTGAGCAAATGCACATAAAACATGCCGTTTAGTGTGATAGCGTATTGTTAGTCCAAGTGAAGCAGCGCTGCCTTACCTCACAAGTTTAATTCCTCTAATAAACTGACCTGTATGAGTAATCCAGCACATTTGGGGGTAGTTGGGTAGAATTAAATGTCCTTATTCCTTTATATCCGTGGAACTCGCGTGTGATCTGTCCCTTTAGCAATCGCGACCTGCTTCATACCACTGTAATGTTAAAAAACATGAATGTTTGCACGCATCCATAAACATTATTAGATCTATCTGCTTGACAGCAAGTCCCATCATTCAGCTCATCACTATGTCATTAACCTACGCCTTTGTTTTTGTTGGAAACTGCGCCCTCTCGTCGCGGAAAAAAATCTTACATATTGTGCCTTTTAAAGAGTTCAGAGAATTGACCACCATTTATCATTATTTGTACTATTTATGAGTTTCTCGAAAAGTAAACTGAATCTTTGAAACTTTGTTCTAAGTTCCTATGTTTTTCCTTTAGCTCCATGAAGTCTTTCCAGATTTTGATGTCCTGTCTGAGATAGAACTTTCATGTGACGTTGTGTGTCTGATCTATGATGTCAGCAACCCCTGCTCTTTTGAGTACTGCTCACGAATCTTCAAGGTTTGCTATACGGGTCACAGTTTTGTTGTTTTACACTTTGATGTACATTTTTTGCTATTTAAAGAAAAAGCATAACCAATGCTCTCTGTTGAATAGAGAGACCAATAAGCTCACATTTGTGGTAATGTTCCTTTATGACTGTAATTTAAACATCCTATATGTATGTGTTCTAAATTCACCTCATTGAAGTTTTACCTCATTTCCCAGCAACACTTCATGGACAGTAAGACTCCATGTATGCTGATTGCCGCAAAGTCAGACCTGCCAGAAACAAAGCAGCAATACTGCATGACTCCACTGGAATTCTGCCGCAAGCACAAGATGCCTCCGCCTCAGTCCTATACCTGTAACACAGCTGCGGCTCCCAGCAAAGACATCTTCATCAAACTCATCACCATGGCCGTGTACCCGTAAGTGTGTTTACATTATCCACAATTGTAATATTTATAGGGTATTTTAACACATTTGAAGCACAGTAGAGTTGCCTCTGCTTGTTAATTCCTTTTAGGATATTTTAAGACAACTTATTACTATAAATTACTATTTTTGAATTCTCTCTGTTATCTCTCTGTTATCATTGACAGAAATTTCTGTCATTTATGAGACAGCGCTTCCCTGCCATTGACGGAATTTTCTGGCTTTTAGTGTTTTCACTGTTATATGGTGGGAGATGCTGTTAGGCATCTTCTGAAAGAGTACTGAATCTCCTGATCAAAAAGAAGCAGAAACAAGCGATATCATTCATATGTAAGTGGATGCAGATGTAAAATAATGCCATCATCAACATTAAACAGCATACAAATCAAATGTTACTGAATGAAATGTCGACACAGGACGAGCTATAGGACTGTGCAAACATTTGGGGATGTTGATGGACTTGATCTACTTCGTCTATGATTTAATCATCGTTCTGAATCCGATTTAGATGTAGCCTTTGACGAAAACACGATATTATCAGCTTGTTGCTCAAAATGTTGCTATTTTTATTAAACTTGCCCACATTTAAGTGTTGGTTAAAATATTTTTGGATTTTGTTGTTGTTTAAAAGCAGATAGTCAGTTCTTTCTTTTGAGATATTTCATGATCAGATATTCATACAAGAAGATATTTTGGGGGCCATTAAAACTTTTATGAAAATTATAAAAAAAATCCTGGTGCTGGCTGGCAACTTTTTTCAAAAACGCTGGCGTGGAAAGAGTTAATTTACCACTCTTGTTTATCTCTCAGGGTATTTTTTTTTTCCAAATGCAGATAGCAATAAAATTAGTACATGGTCAGGTGGTTTACTCAGAAGTGAGTCAGTTCCATGCATGTGATATCATTTTTTCCTTCATTGTGTAAGACAACAAAAGAGAAAACAACAGTGAATGTTGTACTTGTTAGTAGTTTAAAAAAAAAACTTGAACACTCAACTTGACAATGTGATTTTAATCCTTTCACTTTTCCCTTTTAACTGTTAATTCAAAAGTACACTATATCTTGTTTCTTCGAAATGCCTCATTTCTGTCATGTGCCTGTATCTTTTTTTGTGTGTTGGCAGCCATGCGCGCCTACGCTGCATGTGTACCTGTAACAGGTGCACTTTCTGTCTGTGTCAGAACTTCCTGAACTCTGAGCTTATGCAGACGGTTCGGACCAAACTCTACACTGTCGTCTTTATCAGGTTCTCAGGATGCTTCATTGCTTTTCCTCTTTGTTTTTTACTTATCTCTTCTGCATTTATCTTTATTCATTGACTTTTTCCTTCATTACTCTCATGCTGATTCACATTCATTTTCTTTTATTCAGCTTTTTGTTTTGGCCTGGCATAATGTGCTAATAAACTTTTGAATATACCATATAGTCATAAAACTCAATAGTATAATGGAGAGGCCCTAGGCAACACAGTTATGACCTTCTGTGGACTGTCACCTCTTTTCAGAGCTACCGAGCATTTTTGAATACTTTTTCAATTCAGTCCTGCTTATTTGTGTAGCAGTTTTCAGAACGTACAGTTCCAAAGGAGATTTACAAAGAACAGTGTCTCACAATTTCCCCCAATGAACAAGCAAAATGACAAGGAAAAATTCCCTAAAATATTAAGTAGATAAGAAAAAAAATCCTTTGGTTGGAACCAAAAATCTGGGGACTCTCATGCTGGGGAAGCCCACCTCCTTATGCTTTATACAAACATTAATGCCTGCATACAAACACAAATGTCATTTAGAGGATTAGTGGTATTAATGATAATATTCAGTTTTTGTGTGTGTGTAATTAGACCTAATGATTATAATAACTTGTATTAAACAACAAACCATGCAATATACAAGTAGTAAGGAATTCCACGGGTGTGGATTTTGGGTTGCTACATGCTTCTTAAATTCAATATCTTGTCATCCTCGCCAGACTTGCAACTTGTGATATGCAGCAATTCAGTTTCTCATTGTCACAGTTTTAAGTTTCAACACAGTGATTCTTCTATTGCTATTTTCCTCTCTATTTCCTCTTCTTAAAGTTTGTGTTCTCCATCTGTCATTGCCATTTCTTGAATCTGAATTTGTCATCTTTCTTCATCTTTGACAGAGTTTTGTAACATTTTAGTGACAAGCTTTTCATTATGTCCTTTAAATAACACTGTTTGTATATTTTTATATCTGTTTATTTGAATTCTTGGGTTTGTCACTTTTCGGGCATAAATGTTCACTAAACTAAACTAGATTTTCCCTACAGAATGTTACTAAATGTTTTATTTGTATTTATCTTAAGTTGCAGTCACATAATTGTATAATTTGTATAAATTAAGTTCTAAATGCAAGCTACTAAACATTAATTTAACCTTTTTCCTCTTCATTTCTGTTTGCTCTTTTTTTAGGGATATCACCCATGCTGACCTGAAGAGCTCTGCATTTTGGCTCCGAGTGAGTGTTGGAGCCACTGTTTGTGCTGTTCTAGGCTTTGCCATGTACAGAGCCCTCCTCAGATCGCGATGAGCAGACCCTAAACGTACATCCCCCATGTCCTGTCTGCCCTAGCTACAGTATCTCCCATTTGCAGAAGAATCAATAGAAACAGTATTTAGTTTTTAAGAAAGAATGCATTACAAAACATAGCTGTTATATTTCTATTTATTGTCAAATGTACATTCCCACGTCTTGAGACTCTATTTGAGACAGAAAACTATTAAGTTTTTTCTTTAAACATGATACAAGTAAATTGTAAATATGTACATGAGAGATAATGTTTGTTGCCATGTGAATAAAACGTATAGCATTCATATTTAAAGCAAACAAATGTCACACTTTGCACTCACTTTTATCTCAAACTGTCAGATAACCTGTTTGCGATCTGTGGTTCACTGTTTTTGAACGAAAACAGAAAAGACAGGAAGCCTGCGTGTGAAACCGTGGAGGCACTTCATCTAAACTTTATTTGCATGCTTTAATGTTTCACATAATGTCTGAAAAATTGAGTCTTATCAACAGCATTTTTTCCCTTGTCGTTTTCCATAATTTCCCAACCTTTTAATAAACAGGTCCTGCAACAGTTTTTTTTTTTACATGCAGACAGTGGAAAACTACCATTCTGTTCCACAGAAGGGATAAAAACAAAAACGGCAATTAAAGATATTGACAGTGTGTACTAAAGAAATACAAAATACTTTTACTCATATAATACACATTTTGTACTTAAAAAAAACAACAATTTATTCATGTATAAAAAGGATACAGGCTGAGATTCTGCAATAAAATGACATCTCTTAAGAGTACCTTTAACAAAGGTATAGATGGAAGATGAAAAGATGACCAATTTTATGTTATCAAACACCTTTTAAAGCTGCTGATTCAGTTAAGTCTTGTGGGTCAGCTAAAGCATGAACGTCAACACTCTAATAGAGTGACTTCTTATTCACTACATTTCATTGAATCAATTAACATAGAGGTTTTCATTGCTGAACAAAGTGGCCACAGAGCTGTTTGCTTCTTCCAGTTTTGCCATATCAGTCTGACAGCTTGTGGCTTTTCTTTTGTCTGGCCGCACCCCAGTCATCTCCTCATAAACAGGAACTACAGGCTGTGGCTTTCTACGGTTGGGCCTTTTACACTGTATGCGAGAGGAAATCGGTAGAAGGAGGGTTTAACTGAAACTGAATATATAGTGGGGTGGAAACCATATATGGTCAGAAATACACCACCTTTAAACCACATATTTGCTGGCAAATCGCTGTCAACAGTTTTAGTATGCTTTCATTTATTTAATTTTTGTTGAACCAATAACAATTAAATATATTGTAAAATAAAGTTGCAATGAAACTTTCAAATCTGTTCTTTCTCATATAATCATTTTATTATAATAATTGTCATTCCCCTATGATGGGGTCCCTAATCTAGGGAGGGACCACTTTTTTTGAGGAGGAGGAAAAAAGATCTATGGACCTATTGTTATATGCACTTTCTTCTATTTTCAGTGAATAACACACGTTGACCATAATTAGTATTTCTATTTTAGGTCCTTTTGCCTAAAGAACAACCTAAACAGGGTGGCACAGCATTTCCCACTCTCCCCTATCCATTGAATTTAAAAACAAACTTGAAACTTGATACTTACACAATAAGCGGTAGCGAGAGTAAAAACCAGAACCCCCAGCAGGCATGCAGCTCCAGAGATCACATACAGCAATGACAGGTAACTTAAACAATCACACGATTGCAGTGGCTCACGAGCTGCAACACAGTTGCAACAAACACAATAACAATAAAGGAACATGCTGCAATATTACTGTATTTAATGCATTATATTTCCACAGCTCTCATGGTTATTTTCAATTTATTTAAGATATGCTGCTGAATTTGTGTTCAGCCATCAATGAATATACATAATATATAAAGTATATTTTTATTTTTGCACATATATCTTCCCATATCTGACCTATAAATCAGTCAATACGAAATAGGCTGAACACATGTAAAGTAGGTTATTTAATAGTCTTTATTATGGATTTTACTAAACTTTAGTTCATACTAAACTATTATTGAATTATTGTAGCCATTTTTTATCACACACACACACACACACACACACATATTAGGAGGAGCCAAAAGAATTAGGCACAAAATGTGTCTCTTTTTCAGTAAAAGCACTTGGTAGGTAGTCAGCCCAAGTTTATTTTATGTGAATGTTCAGTCTTAAGTTCTTTAATAATCATCTGCAAATAAAAGAAATGATTTTGTGGTTTCTGCTTGACCTTATGAGTAATTTGAGACTTTTACTGCTTGACTGCATCATATTGTCTAGTTTCACTCTCAGTAGCCTACATTGATACATAAACGGGGGTAGTAAATTGCAAGTAATCTAACATAGAACTAATTGTAGATTTGAAAATGTTTCATTCCAGTTTAACATGACTAGCACGTTGACTGAAAGATTTGGATAATACAACCTACTGCACTGAAAAATAACAGTAATCAATCTGTTCCTGTTAAGGTTTATTAATTGATTATCCTACATTTGTATCTAACAATAACACAACACACAGCATGAAAATAATGCACTGAGTTGAGAATTTGCTGTTGAATATGAAGTGCATCTGTATGGTTTCTGTTTGTTAAGGTGATGGTATTAAATGCAAGATTAACCTAATTCGGCTATCCACTGTTTGGACGGGACATAGGGTAAACACATATTTAAAGTAATATAAATAAAGGTCACCTACAAAAGTCTTCAACATAGATGAAGAACTCCATCTTGCCAGGGATATTCTTATCTTCTGGAAGACTGCCATAGTAGAATTCACAGTGGTATACGTCTATGTCCCGACCCTGCAGGTTTGAGATTGTCAGATGAACTGTGTGGTTGTACAACTCATCACGTACTGTGATGCGATCCTTGTCCTCAGATTTATTGATAGTTGGTAATAATCCTTCAGAAAGATACAGGACTCGTCTAGACTGCAGCAACCTGCGTTTCAGTGAAAAGGCGAATGGTTTTCCCTCCTTGCTGGTTGATTCACAGGAAATGTCAATGGATGAATTTCTTCCTCTGTGGATATAAACAATACCTCCATGTGCTGAGGTGAAATGGCTAGTTAGTAACATTTATAGATGAATCACATGTATTGAAAATTTTATAAAAAATTACACACACTAATAGAACTGCTTTAGACTGCTAAAATAAAATCCAACAAGTCTTATGAATACTCTATTTAAAAGCTTTAAATAAACATTTAACTCCTGACAATTTTAGAACCTATAAGGAATTTAACTTACCATTTACAGAGGGGGTGATAAGAAACAAGAGAACAACATGAGCATACTTCAAACCTAACATTATGAAAGAGGAAATTAACTGAGAAACCAGTGACTGGTAAGAAAGACAAAAACGTCTGAGTGTAACTAAAAAATAATCTCAGATGAACATGAGGAGCAGAGTGTTTTGACTCCACCTTGAATGGTTTGGGGGCCTTTAAAGATCAAGAGGAAAAGGAAACCAGCATTAAGTGGTTTGTCACCTTCAGTTAATCATTGTGAAACCGTAGATTTTTGCATACAGTCATCTTCACTTTGTTAAATAACACAAAAAATGTAATATGAGTGATATTTACATATGGAACCATAAATAAGAAAGTACAAATCAATCTCAGTCGATTATGAGTGGTAAATAAAATTACACAAATTAAAATGACTGTTTAATTGCAATATATAAAAAGATAGAAGATATATCCAGACTCAGCTCTTTTCCCTGGATACAACAACCAAATGAATCTGAAGTTGTTTGAATAAAACTGACCTTTTACTTTTTCAATGCCAAGAACCTTTTTCAGAGCTTATTCACATCACTGAACCAACAGTTATACTGCCTCTTAGAGGGAACACAGGACTAAAACAGAAACAGATTTGGTGGTGAAAACAGGGGAACAGGAACTCTGGATTCAGATTATCAATCTATATCTGGACACATACACGTTACACATCTGAGAGGGCAGGAAAACAAGTAGTCTATGGTAAATGGTAAATGGGCTGCATTTATATAGCGCCTTCATAGACCTAATGGCCACCAAAGCGCTTGACATTTGCCTCACATTCACCCATTCACACACTCATTCATACACCGACGGCGGTGTCAGCCATGCAAGGCGCCAGCCAGCTCGTCGGGAGCAGCTGGGGTTAGGTGTCTTGCTCATGGACACCTCGACACTTGGTCAGGTGGAACCAAGGATTGAACCACCAACCTTTCGGTTCGTAGACAACCCACATGAACCACTGAGCCACTTCCGCCCTAAAAAAAGTCTAAAAAAGATTTTCATCTTATGCATGTCATCTTATGTCACCTCCCAGGTTTTCACGGTTGCTTGGGCTCAACACATGGCTGCAAAAAAAAACTGCAATATTTCATTGACAACCTCAATCTTTTCTGGAGTCAGAGGCAACTGTTTTAACAGGATGGACTCCACCCAAACAAACTTGGTTTGAGAGTGCTAAAGGACAATATCTACTACTCCCTCAATGATCCTTCTGCAGTGTGTGCCAATACACTCAACCTGAATGGCACACACACACACCTGGACACAGTATGAATGACCACAGGACTTCACTTCAGGACCTGAATGGACATGCGGTTGACATATCACACAAGGACAACAATAACACTGTGCAGCCACAACAACTTCTACTCATGGACAAAATCTCAGCAGAACCCTGCCCACAGAGCTCACCACAGACAGACTGTAACATATCAGAACTGCTCCAAGATTCAGCTCCCAAGAGTGACTTTCTGGAAAACAGCCAGGGAAACCAGGACAGCATATTACAACCTCCGACAACACCAGAGCAAAAGCCCCTCTCCCCAGACACAAACGGAAAAAACGGACACCCCTCTCCAACCTCTCTGGGAAACGCGCATCTGTGTTGCAAATGCCCGAGGCACAACGTTTAACCATATTTTGGATAAAACTTTGACGGTAATAGCCTGCCGAGACCAATAACATGAGATGCCTGTGTTGAAAGTCAATGAAGCGCTGTGAAAAATCGGACACTGTGGGAGCTCGTTCTTGACTGCGCTGTGATTGGTCAATCTACATTCTAGGGCGTGGCTTAGCCAAAGGTGAATTAAATAGAGTGACTCAAAATATGCTCAACCGTTTGGTTGAGAAGTCACTTAAAGGGTTAAAAGGTGCTCCACATATTTTACTTATTATTTACAGGCCTCCAAAATACTCTCCAGCCTTTGATGAGGACTTTACAGAACTGTTATCAATAATTTCTAATTTCCTCAGAGTTTGATTGTTTTGCCATTGCTGGAGATTTTTAAGGGGTGGCAAAGTATGATTTCACTTTTCTAACTTTAGTTAGTGTGTGATGTTGGTGTTTGAACATAAACAACATTATCAAAGTTACAACGCTCAAAGTTCAAAGCAAAGGAAGATATTTACTTTTAAAGAAAAGGACTACAGCAAACGGCTGGTAGGGATTACACAACATTCCTTCCGGGTTAGGGTTAGTGACATCACCAACACTAAAATGTACATAAACCCTGCCCCCGGGAACACGCAGTCCATGTTGAGAAGAGGAAGTGTGGTTATATAAGAGTATGTTTGTGAGTCTCAAACTTTAAAATCCATCTTTTCACATGGAATAGAAAGTGTGCATCACACAATAGTTCCTATATGAGCGATTTGAAGATTACATGACAGAATATTGTCATGAAATTGAAGATAGTTAACTCAGGGCTGCCGACTCTCACGCATTGAGCGTGAGACTCACGCAATTGAGTCAATTCTCACGCTCTCACGCCACACCCCCGATTTCTCAAGCTAAAGTGTCAAGCCAGTCGGCAAAATACCTGAAAGATAAGTTTATGTCACCGCCCCGGGATGGTCCGACCCACACCCGGACGGACCTACACCCCACCGCGAGGAGCCGACACCACAAGGACACCAATGAACGGACAAAGAGACCAATGAGCAGATTAAGAGGGAAGTTTTATTTATTTTAAAAGTTCAAGAATGTTGAGCAGATGGTTTCGTCGTGTAGGCCTGGACAGGATTGGAGACCACTGGAATCCGTACTCTATTCCCACAAGGAAGATCTTCGTCGACGTGACTGCTCTGTAAAGCTCAGGCAGAGAGAATGGAGCTCGGTTACTCAGCGGCGTGTACACAGCGTGTCTGCTTCTCCGTGGGGCTCAGGCAGAAAGAATGAAGAAGTCGGGGTGCTCACTGACGTAGCTACAGCGAAACTGCTTCTCTGTGGGGCTCGGGCAGAGAGAATGAACAGGGTCAGAGTGCTCACCGAGGTAACTGCAGCGATACTGCTTCTCTGTGGGGCTCAGGCGGAGCGAATGAGGCTCGGTTGTTCAGCGGTGCAACTGCTTCTCTGTGGGGCTCAGGCAGAGAGGATGAAAAGGGTCAGAGTGCTCACCGACGTAACTGCAGCAATACTGCTTCTCTGTGGAGCTCAGGCAGAAAGAATGGGGCTCGGTTGCTCAGCGGCGTGTTCACAGCGTATCCGCTTCTCTGTGGGGCTCAGGCAGAGAGAATGAAAAGGGTCAGAGTGCTCACCGATGTAACTGCAGCAATACTGCTTCTCTGTGGAGCTCAGGCAGAAAGAATGGGGCTCGGTTGCTCAGCGGCGTGTTCACAGCGTATCCGCTTCTCTGTGGGGCTCAGGCAGAGAGAATGAAAAGGGTCAGAGTGCTCACCGACGTAACTGCAGCAATACTGCTTCTCTGTGGAGCTCAGGCAGAAAGAATGGGGCTCGGTTGCTCAGCGGCGTGTTCACAGCGCATCCGCTTCTCTGTGGGGCTCAGGCAGAAAGAATGGGGCTCGGTTGCTCAGCGGCGTGTTCACAGCGTATCCGCTTCTCTGTGGGGCTCAGGCAGAGAGAATGAAAAGGGTCAGAGTGCTCACCGACGTAACTGCAGCAATACTGCTTCTCTGTGGGGCTCAGGCAGAAAGGATGGGGCTCGGTTGCTCAGCGGCGTGTTCACAGCGTATCCGCTTCTCTGTGGGGCTCAGGCAGAGAGAATGAAAAAGGTCAGGGTGCTCACCGACGTATCTGCAGCAATACTGCTTCTCTGTGGGGCTCAGGCAGAAAGAATGGGGCTCGGTTGCTCAGCGGCGTGTTCACAGCGTATCCGCTTCTCTGTGGGGCTCAGGCAGAGAGAATGGAAAGGGTCAGAGTGGTTATAAGGAGTACAATCACTGGTGTTAATTCTCCATCGAGATGATCATTCAATGGTAAATAACTGGCGGAGTGGCTTAGCTGAAGCTGTATCCTTACAATGTTCAATGGTGAATAATGGCAGAAACCAGGTTCAGTAATACTTCTCTTCCCTGACGTTCATAGGGAGATGAATCAGTACAGACCACCGTAGCCTAAGCATTACACTTCCACCTTCGTGCACACTGCAATCCACACAGGCAAAACACACGTGAATAACTTTAAGAGATCAAAATCATTCCACTCACAAATCAGGCTTCAGTACGGCGTCTCTTCTATCTTCATCAATGAGGTGCTCCTGCAGCAATACTGTAGGCAATCATTAATTCCATACACCAGCCCACATAGTCATAATCATTCCTCATACCGCTTGCTCCAGCCCAATGTATGTCACTTCTCTCTCTGTTGCACTCTTTCACTCGTCGAGGACTTCGACCAGCTCAGACACGTCGTTCCTTTTCTGCCTCTCTTTTTCTCCGCTCACCAACCAAAGACCTTTTCAACTGTGCTGGTATGACGTGTGCGCCAATCAGCGATCGACGCGCTCACAATGCGCACCTGCTGTACATCAAATAGGAACCGGAGAAGTCTTAGGTCCCCCCCCCCGGAAATGTTCCCCATGGGAACGAAGGCACAAAATAATAGTTCCGCCCCCCCCCTCGATTGTCACGAGTGACACTCTCCCCCACCAATTGGTTCTAGTCCCTAGAACCAGGCATCTTCAACCCAGGCGCCATACCGTTCCGGCGGTTGCCCTCGGGTATCTCGCTGGGAGCGTCGGGGTGGAGATACAGGGGCCACTCTCCCAACTCCCACTTCGGGATGTCGAGGGGCCACAGCCCATCCAACCCATGGTGCCTCAGAACACGGAGGGACAACGGGTGTTTCTTCTCTCCCCTCAGGGAAATTAGGGCAGGGCCGAAGTAGGTTTCGGTGGAGCACCCGCTCTGGGCCAAGCCTCCCTTCCGGCCGCACAGTGTACACAGGCATGTCTGGTCCCTGTTGACGTTCCACCACATATGGCGTACTCTCCCACCGATCACTAAGCTTACCTTTTCCTTGACGTCGATTGTCTCTTACCAACACCCGTTCTCCAGGTAACAATGGAGCGTCTCGAGCGGTCCGATCATACAACCGCTTATTCTTTGCGGCTGCCGTGTTTAGGTGCTCTGTAACTCGGCGGTAAGCATGGTAAAGTTGTTGATGATGTCGGCCCACCCACTCGGTAGTACTTTGAGCTCCCTCAGTAGGTTCCGTTCCCAGGAGTAAATCCACAGGTAGGCGCATATGTCGGCCGAACATCAGGAAAGCCGGGGCATACCCGGTAATGCTGTGCACACTGTTATTATAGGCTTGCAATAAGGCAGGAAGGCATTCAGTCCACTGAACCTGGTGGTCAGTTTCTAAGGTCCCCAGCAAGCTCAATAAGGTCTGGTTAAAGCGCTCGCATCCTCCGTTACCTTGGGGGTGGTATGAGGTGGTGCGTGTTTTCCGACATCCGTACAGCTGGCTCAGTTCTTGAATAACTCTAGACTCAAAGTTAGGACCTTGATCGGAGTGGAGAATCTCCGGACACCCAAACGGCTGAATTACCATCCTCCACAATGCACTCGCAGTAGTGGCAGCAGTCTGATCTAAAGTTGGCGTAGCCCAAGCAAACTTAGTGAACAGATCGGTCACAACCAGAATATTCTGAAACCGGTCTGTCGGACGGCCCAGCGTCAGGTAGTCCATGCCAACAATATGCAAAGGCGCCCTAGGACGCATGGGGACCAACGGGGCCTTCTTCTCCTTCCGAGACTTAAACAACACGCATCGGGGGCAACTCTGAATGAATGTCCCAACAGTCGTCTCCATCCCGCCCCAGTAGAAGTACCTCCGAAGTAAAGACAATGTCCTCTCCTGGCCCTGATGTCCCATATGGGTATGGTACGCGGTCAACAGAGGCACGACCTGCTCTTCTGGTACTATCACTTGTCGTATTATCTCCCGGGTTGCCCGATCCTGAACTGAGCGGCAGAGCACCCCCTCTCGCAGTCCAAGTCGCTTCCACTGCCCCAAAAGTCGCTTTACCACAGAGGTCTGTGTTTGTCGCTCCCTTACCCCAGGTCCAACTCCACTCTTCAGGTAGGAGCTGATCTTCTTCAAGCTCTCATCTTTCCCCTGCAATGTCTTCCACCGATTAGGGTCCCATCCCCAACTCGGGGAACCTCTCCCAAGCGGGATCCAGGGGCTTCCACCACTCCCACCAACAAACCTTCCTCCACGTCGGATGATACTGGCGGCATTGGACAGTTCTCTCCCCTGGCTGGTAGCCTGGACAACACATCTGCATTAGTATGTTCCCTGCCGGGTCGGTACTGAATTTGGTACTCGTAGTTAGCCATTGCCGCCACCCAACGCTGCTCCACTGCTCCTAACTTAGCCCCTTGTAAATGCACCAAAGGATTATTGTCTGTGATTACAGTCACTTTTGCCCCCACAAATAATCCTTGAATTTTTCTGCCATGGCCCATTTCATTGCCAGGAGTTCGATCTTAAAAGAACTATAATTTGACGCGTTCTGCTCTGCGGGGTGCAGGCTCCGACTTGCATAGGCGATTACCCTCTCGACCCCTTGTTGCCGCTGGGCCAACACGGCTCCCAGCCCTGCATGACTCGCATCGGTATATAATATAAAGGGTAGTGAGAAATCAGCGTATGCCAGGATTGGGGCTTGCAACAATTCTTGCTTCAGAGTTTGAAAAGCTTCCTCACACTCCGGCCGCCAGTCAACGGAGGGGGAGCCCCGACCACGGAAGCGTCCCGTGCCCGAAAGGAGCTGATTTAACGGCTTGGCGATTGCAGAGAATCCTTTAATGAACCGCCTATAATATCCCACAAAGCCCAAAAAAGATCTTACTTGACGGACAGTCTGGGGTGCCTCCCAATTCTGGACGGCTAAGACTTTCTCTGGATCCGGAGCAACCCCAGCTGTACTAACACAGTGCCCCAGAAACTTAACCTCCTTTCGAAACAACTGGCATTTATCAGGGCGGAGCTTCAACCCATATCTCTCCATGGCTTGGAAGACCTGTTCCAGATGGAGTAAATGAGAAGCAAAATCTGGTGAGAATACAATTACGTCATCAAGGTAAACCAGGGTGTTATCGACCAATTGCCCCCCCAAGCAGCGTTGCATTAGCCGCTGGAAGGTTGCGGGGGCATTGCACAGGCCGAAGGGCATACGGTCCCATTCGAAGAGCCCAAATGGAGTCGTGAAGGCAGTCTTCTCCTGGTCCCGTCCCTCGACCTGTACTTGCCAGTACCCACTGGCCAAATCCAACGTAGAGTACCATGCCGCCTGAGTGAGACTGGTGAGAGAGTCCTCAATTCGTGGGAGTGGGAATGCATCCTTCTTTGTTACGCTGTTCAGCTTCCGGTAATCGACACAAAACCTCCAAGCTCCTGTCTTCTTCTGCACTAGGACGACAGGGGCGGCCCAGGGGCTACTACTTTCACGGATAATCCCTTTATCTAACATTCCTTTCAACAGGGTCCGGATCTCTGAATAGAGGGTGGGAGGCACTGGTCGATACCGTTCCCGGCTTGGGGCCGCGTTACCAGTGGGGATCTGATGTTTGACCACCCCCGTGCAGCCATAATCCTCGTCATGGGTGGAGAACACATGTTGCCATTTAGACAAGAATTCTCGTAACTGATATTGTTGCTCTTCCTCTAGCCCCTCTCCTCTCAAGGAGTCTCCAACCAGATGTTCCGGAACTCCATTCTCCGAGAGGTCAGCTTTTACGTCGTCCGATCGGATGGTTACCTCTACCACTGCCGCACTCACTTGAACAAAGCAGACGTCGCTGTCCTCTCTTACTTGCTGAGGACTCACCGAGGTGATCCGGGCCAAGCATTGATGGCGCCGGAGCATAATCGGGTAGGGGTTAGTGTTGCGCACCCGCACGATCACCCGACCATGATGAACCACGGCCAGCCCTCTGGCTACGTCAATGGCCTGGCAATCCCAATGGGGTTCCACCAGGACCAAGTCTTCCGGTCCATAGGAACTAGCAGGCACCCTGGCCCACACCACAGCCTCACTTCCAGCTGGTACAGACAAGGCATAACGGCAAACCACCCGGCCCACACTCTCCCGGTCTTCCCTGTCTCCAGCAGCATGAATTCGATGGCAGTCCTTCAAGATGTTTTCCCACTGGGAATTATCCTCCCTCGACGGCCTCCGAGCCGGACCGTTCCTAAACAACTCCTCCCAGCAGTCTGCAATGACATTCATGCCCAACAGAGCCCGACGAGTGCCCAAGCAGTGGTCCTTGACAATAACTACTCCTTTCTGATACACGGGAATGCCACGAATGTCGAAGTCAACGACCACGTAGCCCGTGTAGGGGATGTCCAGCCCATTTGCCCCTCGTAACGTAAGCCGTGAAGCCTCGGCTCCTTGAAGTCGGTGGTCTTTGAATAGTTCTCTAGAAAGACTCTCTGTAAATAAAGTAACTTGGGAACCAGTGTCGACCAAACAGTTAATCTTCACCCCATTGACCTGGATTTCGACCTCAGGGCAGTGCCCAACCCACTCGTCCCCAGGGATAGGCACAGGAAGGGGGTCTCTAAAAGGGGTCCCGGCCACTTGACCCACAGTGGCCGGCAGACCTAAAAACCCCCTTGCGAGCCCCGACGGAGGCCACACTGACGACTGATGTGCCCCGGCTTCCCGCAACTATTACAGATAGGTCTACCCTGGTCGTCCCACTGGTACCTAGGTTCAGCGGGGCGGGCAGGGCGACGTCCTTGCTCTCTGTTCCCATCAGAGTACGATCGATCCCGGGCCCTGGGCATGTCACTCGGCCACCCCCGACGTAGTTCTTCCACAAGACTTTTCGATAACTCCACCATCTGGCCCTTAACCTCCGACAAAAGCTCCTCGCGCAACTTCTGCTTCCAGTCAGTTGTTTCAGAAGGAATAGGGGCACAAGCACTACTGGCGGCCATGCAGACAGGTGGTTCGGTGGTTTCACCCTGATCTATCTCTAGAGCCAATGCTTCTTGTCGAAGGGCCTCGAAGGTCAGTGTGGGATCTCTACGTAGTTGAAGCCGGATACTCTGTCGAACCGGCCCATCGCGAAGCCCAGGACAAACTGGTCTCGCAGCAAAGTCTCCCCTTCTCCCAGTCCATGGTCTGTTCGTCCCCTCAACCGGGAGAATTGTTCTCTCAGCTTCAGAGAGTAAGCCCGCAGAGTTTGCCTGGGTCCTTGACGATAATTAAAAAACTGGGCTCTAAGGACAGCCGCCGGGGTAACATCTCCATAGAGCTCGGTCAGAAAATCAAAGATGGCCTTGGCAGTAGCTCGCACAACTTCGGGTGCTGCCATAACTTCTCGTTTCGCTTCCCCTTCTAGGGACCCAAGGACAAACTGAATCTTCTGCGGGTCGCTCAGCCCTTGCAAACCTGCCAGGTACGTAATCTGCATTTTCCATTCCTGGAGACCCAGCTCAGATCCCGGTCCCCCATATCGCTGAGCCCAGGGAGCTCCCATGAATACAGGCATGACCTGTGTCCGTCCCACTGGCACCTCTTCATCCGCCATCGTGACCCTGTGGCCGCTACAACTCCCGGTGGGTGTATCCTGCCGACTACGCCACTTATGTCACCGCCCCGGGATGGTCCGACCCACACCCGGACGGACCTACACCCCACCGCGAGGAGCCGACACCACAAGGACACCAATGAACGGACAAAGAGACCAATGAGCAGATTAAGAGGGAAGTTTTATTTATTTTAAAAGTTCAAGAATGTTGAGCAGATGGTTTCGTCGTGTAGGCCTGGACAGGATTGGAGACCACTGGAATCCGTACTCTATTCCCACAAGGAAGATCTTCGTCGACGTGACTGCTCTGTAAAGCTCAGGCAGAGAGAATGGAGCTCGGTTACTCAGCGGCGTGTACACAGCGTGTCTGCTTCTCCGTGGGGCTCAGGCAGAAAGAATGAAGAAGTCGGGGTGCTCACTGACGTAGCTACAGCGAAACTGCTTCTCTGTGGGGCTCGGGCAGAGAGAATGAACAGGGTCAGAGTGCTCACCGAGGTAACTGCAGCGATACTGCTTCTCTGTGGGGCTCAGGCGGAGCGAATGAGGCTCGGTTGTTCAGCGGTGCAACTGCTTCTCTGTGGGGCTCAGGCAGAGAGGATGAAAAGGGTCAGAGTGCTCACCGACGTAACTGCAGCAATACTGCTTCTCTGTGGAGCTCAGGCAGAAAGAATGGGGCTCGGTTGCTCAGCGGCGTGTTCACAGCGTATCCGCTTCTCTGTGGGGCTCAGGCAGAGAGAATGAAAAGGGTCAGAGTGCTCACCGATGTAACTGCAGCAATACTGCTTCTCTGTGGAGCTCAGGCAGAAAGAATGGGGCTCGGTTGCTCAGCGGCGTGTTCACAGCGTATCCGCTTCTCTGTGGGGCTCAGGCAGAGAGAATGAAAAGGGTCAGAGTGCTCACCGACGTAACTGCAGCAATACTGCTTCTCTGTGGAGCTCAGGCAGAAAGAATGGGGCTCGGTTGCTCAGCGGCGTGTTCACAGCGCATCCGCTTCTCTGTGGGGCTCAGGCAGAAAGAATGGGGCTCGGTTGCTCAGCGGCGTGTTCACAGCGTATCCGCTTCTCTGTGGGGCTCAGGCAGAGAGAATGAAAAGGGTCAGAGTGCTCACCGATGTAACTGCAGCAATACTGCTTCTCTGTGGGGCTCAGGCAGAAAGGATGGGGCTCGGTTGCTCAGCGGCGTGTTCACAGCGTATCCGCTTCTCTGTGGGGCTCAGGCAGAGAGAATGAAAAAGGTCAGGGTGCTCACCGACGTATCTGCAGCAATACTGCTTCTCTGTGGGGCTCAGGCAGAAAGAATGGGGCTCGGTTGCTCAGCGGCGTGTTCACAGCGTATCCGCTTCTCTGTGGGGCTCAGGCAGAGAGAATGGAAAGGGTCAGAGTGGTTATAAGGAGTACAATCACTGGTGTTAATTCTCCATCGAGATGATCATTCAATGGTAAATAACTGGCGGAGTGGCTTAGCTGAAGCTGTATCCTTACAATGTTCAATGGTGAATAATGGCAGAAACCAGGTTCAGTAATACTTCTCTTCCCTGACGTTCATAGGGAGATGAATCAGTACAGACCACCGTAGCCTAAGCATTACACTTCCACCTTCGTGCACACTGCAATCCACACAGGCAAAACACACGTAAATAACTTTAAGAGATCAAAATCATTCCACTCACAAATCAGGCTTCAGTACGGCGTCTCTTCTATCTTCATCAATGAGGTGCTCCTGCAGCAATACTGTAGGCAATCATTAATTCCATGCACCAGCCCACATAGTCATAATCTTTCCTCATACCGCTTGCTCCAGCCCAATGTATGTCACTTCTCTCTCTGTTGCACTCTTTCACTCGTCGAGGACTTCGACCAGCTCAGACACGTCGTTCCTTTTCTGCCTCTCTTTTTCTCCGCTCACCAACCAAAGACCTTTTCAACTGTGCTGGTATGACGTGTGCGCCAATCAGCGATCGACGCGCTCACAATGCGCACCTGCTGTACATCAAATAGGAACCGGAGAAGTCTTAGGTCCCCCCCCCGGAAATGTTCCCCATGGGAACGAAGGCACAAAATAATAGTTCCGCCCCCCCCCCTCGATTGTCACGAGTGACATTTATCTATAAATCCACCAGTTGAGCCACTCGTGATCGACTAGTTTTACCACAAATTAGTTAAAATATCCTCTAATCTAGTCTAGAGCGATCATGCATGCGAGACAGATGTTGAGCTCCTAACGGCGTGGACGCAAAACCAGGACTGGAGTCAAAGCCAATTCCACTCTGGACTCTAAGCGTTCTGTTATCACTCCGAATACATCCACTACGGGTTTTCCAGTCTCACTCACAGGAAAAACTGCTCCGTGTTCGCGTGAGCAAAGTGCACACGTTTCTCTAAAAACACCCAGCACAAACAGAATGCCTATTCTTAAAGTCTTGTGCTGTTTTATGAAGGCAAAAAGCCATATCATGGTTTCGTTTTTTAGTTCATTGGCAAAATATATAACGCTAGAGACCTTCATGTTAGTTTATACATTTTACATCTCATGTTCGGCAAAAGGCAGATTCGAACTTGGGTCTGAGCACATCAGATGCTCTTTCACAAACTACAGGCTCGATGATCTACGCCACTGTAGCTGTTCCATGACGGGCATGTTTTTGGTATAAAGACAGGCACTAAAGGCGGCTTCAGTGCAAATATAGCCTATGTGCACCCCAACCCCCCACCCCCACCCCCCCCCCCCCCCCCGCGATAACTCTCACGCCAAGCTAAACTCAAAAGTTGGCAGCTCTGAGTTAACTCCACATCAGCAACATAAATTCATCAACTAACCATTCATATACGTCCTGTTGAATTCTCCATGTCACTTTTCGAGTCTCTCTATCTTTGACTGACTGTTTTAACATTAAAGGGAGAACAGTTTCTGTCATTTTAGTGTCTGCGTGAGGAAATTGCAGCTGCTAACACACAAGAGCTCTTGATACCACACCCTTTGCAGCAGCTCATTTGCATTTAAAGGGCCAGGCACAGAACGGTGCGTTTTTGCAAACCCTCAAAAAGTGACAACTATAACATGCTATATAAAAATATCTGTGGGGTATTTTGTGCTAAACCTTCACACACACACTCTGGGGACATTAGAGATTTATTTTACATCTTGTTACAATGGAATTTTACCACCCTTTAAAATTCACATAGATAATGCAGAAAAAAATATGGCAAAATAAATCCAAACTGTTTTGGATCCAAAACTTTTGATCTGACTCAGTATGCACATGGTCCAACACATAATCGTGGACACACTCTAGATTTACTTATCAGTAAGGATCTAAAAATCTGATCGATTGTTATTAAGGATGTAGCACTGTCTGATCATTTCTTTATTTTCTTTGATATATTGATCTGTCCTGCCATTGAAGCTAGATCTGTGTCTGTCAAGAAGAGATGCTTAAATGAGAACACTAGTGTGCCATTTATGAAGGCTATATCTTTAAAACCAAGCATATCTGCCGACTCTTTTGATTTTCTCATTGATTCTTTTAACTCAAAAATTAATTGTAATTGATGATCCTGTGAAAGCAGGGAGAATAGTGGTAGACAAAAAGCACCTTGGAGAAACTCAACAGTTGTGCAAAATATGAAAAGAAAATGCAGAAGAGCAGAGCACATGTGGCGGAAGACAAAAAAGCTCATTATAACATCTACAAAGACAGCATCCATGCTTTTAATATTGAACTAGGCAAAGCTACAGACTTTCTTCTCAAACAACGCACACATTATTTATGCTACTGTAGAGAGACTGACAAACCGCTCAAGCCAGATTCCCAGTGAAATGCTAAAAGACAGCAAGTGCAGTGAGTTTGCTGCTTTCTTCTCTTAGAAAATCAATAATATCAAAAAGGTGATCAGCACATCCTTGAGTTGCTCTGGGGTCAGACAGATCAGACCACAACAAGAAACCATACAGCACCCTAAAACATCCACCTGCGCCCTTGATGCACTTCCCACATCTTTTTTTTCAAATTGTGTTAAACAGCAGATCTCCTGGTAAATGCCTCACTTCTCTCTGGGAGTTTTCCAAACTCCCTGAAAACTGCAGTTCTCAAGCCTCTCCTGAAAAAGAGCAATCTGGATAAGACCATCTTAAGCAACTATAGACCGATTTCAAATCTTCCTTTTAGGCAAGATCATCAAAAGTTTTCGACGATCAGCTGAACAAATTCTGATCGCATCACAGCCAAGATTCACTGTTCGTCCTGTTTTTACTGTACTGTATTTTATTTTTTATTCTAAACTATTTTAATTATTCTTATTTGTTTTGATTATTTTAATTTCTTTAATTTCTTGATTATTTAATTTGTTTTGATTATTTTAAAAAAGAAGGGGGACCGGAGGGTGTGTTCCAACTATAGGGGGATCACACTTCTCAGCCTCCCTGGGAAAGTCTATGCCAGGGTACTGGAGAGGAGAATACGACTGATAGTGGAACCTCGGATTCAGGAGGGACAGTGCGGTTTTCGTCCTGGCCGTGGAACACTGGACCAGCTCTATACTCTCTACAGGGTGCTGGAGGGTTCATGGGAGTTTGCCCAACCAGTCCACATGTGTTTTGTGGATTTGGAGAAGGCATTCGACTGTGTCCCCCGAGGCGGCCTGTGGAGGGTGCTCCGGGAATATGGGGTCCGGGGTCCTTTGCTAAGGGCTGTCCGGTCCCTGTATGACCGAAGCAGGAGCTTGGTTCGCATTGCCGGTAGTAAGTCAGACTTCTTCCCGGTGCATGTTGGACTCCGGCAGGGCTGCCCTTTGTCGCTGGTTCTGTTCATAATTTTTATGGACAGAATTTCTAGGCGCAGCCAGGGGCCGGAGGGCGTCAGGTTTGGGGACCACACGATTTCGTCTCTGCTCTTTGCGGATGATGTTGTCGTGTTGGCCCCTTCACACCAGGACCTTCAGCATGCACTGAGACGGTTTGCAGCCGAGTGTGAAGCGGCTGGGATGAAAATAAGCACCTCCAAATCCGAGGCCATGGTCCTCAGCCGGAAAAGGGTGGCTTGCCCACTTCAGGTTGGTGGAGAGATCCTTCCTCAAGTGGAGGAGTTTAAGTATCTTGGGGTTTTGTTCACGAGTGAGGGAAGGATGGAACGGGAGATTGACAGACGGATCGGTGCAGCTTCAGCAGTAATGCGGTCGATGTACCGGTCTGTTGTGGTAAAGAAGGATTTACCAGTCAATCTACGTTCCTACTCTCACCTATGGTCATGAGCTTTGGGTCATGACCGAAAGGACAAGATCCCGGATACAGGCGGCTGAAATGAGCTTTCTCCGCAGGGTGGCTGGGCGATCCCTTAGAGATAGGGTGAGAAGCTCGGTCACTCGGGAGGAGCTCAGACTAGAGCCGCTGCTCCTCCACATCGAGAGGGGTCAGCTGAGGTGGCTCGGGCATCTGTTCCGGATGCCTCCTGGACGCCTTCCTGGGGAGGTGTTCCGGGCACGTCCCACTGGGCGGAGGCCCCGGGGAAGACCTAGGACACGCTGGAGAGACTATGTCTCCCGGCTGGCCTGGGAACGCCTCGGTATCCCCCCAGAAGAGCTGGAGGAAGTGTCTAGGGAGAGGGAAGTCTGGGCATCTCTGCTTAGACTGCTGCCCCCGCGACCCGGCCCCGGATGAGCGGAAGAAGATGTATGTATGTATGTATGTATTTTAATTTCTTCTATGTAAAGCACTTTGAATTACCATTGGGTATGAAATGTGCTATATAAAAAAACTCGCCTTGCCAAATGCCAATGTAGAAACATCCTGCTGGACCCACTGAATGAATATTTAGACCTATTCTTTTCAAAGTCAGCAACTTTGCTTCAATCAAAAACTATAGGTCAAGGAACCCAAACTCACTCATGTGACAGAAATGGAGGGGGGAAAAAAGAAAGAAAAAAAAAACAGGCAATAGATATGGGGTAGGCAATATAAGTCCTGGAGAGACACTGTCCTACAAATAAGCTCCAACACCTGAACCACCAAATCAATGTCTTCAGGACTACTAAGGCTATAGGCAGATTTTTTGGAGCTAAACTCTGCAGGGCAGCGGCTCTCCAGAGCCGAGGTTGCCTACACCAGTCCTAGATGAACACGGTGGGACATTTAGGTGGGAAGGAAGAGTTGTAGTCAGTCCAACATTAAAACTGCAGTCATCGTTCAGACAAGCCAATAGACAACTGGCTATACAGTAGTCTATATATATATATAACATGTCTGATTCCCTAGCATCTCTGCTTGGAGAATATGCTTACTATTGAAATATTTATAAAACAATGTTTTCAATTTCACTTTTATAAGGGATTTAAATTGTAACAGGTAAATTGAACTTCTGTGAGAATGTTTTAAAATATAGTTTCTTGTTTTTATAGAATATAAATCTTTTGCTAATAATTCACTCTCCCCCATGTCATCCAAGATGTCCACGTCTTTCTTTCTTCAGTCGAAAAGTAAAGGTTTTTGATGAAAACATTCCAGGATTTTCTCCATATAATAGACTTCAATGGGGACCAAACGGTTCAAGGTCCAAATGAGAGTTTCAGTGCAGCTTCAAAGGGCATTAAACGCCACCAGACGATGAATAAGGCTCTTATCAAGCGAAACGATCGCTCATTTAAAAAATAAATACGTTTTATAAGCACAGATGCTCGCCTTGTTCTGTTCTGTGACTCTCCTGTACAAATCTTTTTGAGTCATTTCGTTCAAGATTTCTACAGGAGAGTCACGAATGCGCATCACAGAACAGAGCAAGGCGAGCATTTGGGCTTATAAAACTTGAACGTTTTGATTTATTTTTTAAAATGACTGATCATTTCGCTAGATAAGACCCTTATTCATCGCCTGGTGTCGTTTAAAGATCTTTGAAGCTGCACTGAAACTTTCATTTTGGACCTTGAAATGGTTGGGGTCCATTGAAGTCCATTATATGGAGAAAATCCTGGAGTGTTTTCATCATAAACCTTAATTTCTTTTTTATAAAATCAAGCAATACTATACATATGATAATAATAATAACCCCATCACTATTTAATAGTTATAGTCTGTCTGCTCTTCCGGACTGAATTAATGAACAAGATGGCTCTCGGGACGAATGAATGCTTGTGGCTGTTATTCTTCACTAGAGGTAATCTATACCGAGACCCTGTAGGCAATATCTGGAACTCAGAATGAAGGGGGTGGGAGCTATCAGAGATAACTACATTGGCCTTCCTAACTACCTGTCTATCATACAGGTCAGAGAGGCTACTCTGCCGGACACCTATAATTTTACTACTGACCTTCACTATGTTGGAAAGAGCTGTTTTGGCCTTGACAGACCCAGGGCCTATTGCTTTAAGTCTTATTTATGTGTTTTTGTCTTGTATTTGTGCATTTGTGACAGTTCTGTGCTTATCTTGCTGCAAAACCAATTGCCCTATGGGGACAAATAAAGTATAAAGTCTAAAGTCTTTTTCAGCTTGGGATTAACACATTTCTGCATTAATACTCAGGCAGGCCACCCTTAAAAATATTCTTGTTTGCCGTAACCCGAACGACCCTGTCAATTTAGGGCCGACCCAATTTATTTTTTATTTTTTCCTTTTAGTCCGACCGACTTGCCGGTTGTAACTTGCGTTCAGACAGACCGATTTTTATTTATTTTTACTCTTCAAACGAATAATTCAAATTCAATAAAATAATATTAATTATATTTTAGTTAGTATTGTGAAAGTTGCTAGTGTCTACATAGCCTACAAACGTAGGCTTCTTTCTTTTAAATAAAAACTCGTGGCGTCATAGTCATCAGATTAATCTTTACTTACACCATTGGTTTAACGTTATGCGTCACACTATATGGCTTGTACGTTCGCTCGTTTCATTCAGTGTTCCCGCTTGGTAAACCCGGTATGGGCTCTATGCACTGCGTTATAGCCCATTAAACGGGCAACGGGGCTGAATATCAACCATTTATATATAATAATAATATTAAACAATTTGTCTTTGATGCAATTGGAGAGCGATCTCTCGGAGCCACAGCGCGCACAGCACGACAGCCCTGCTTGAGTGACAATGAGGACAGAACGTGGTTACACTTTCGATCTGGGATATTATTCTAATTGTATTTTAGATTTCCGCTTTAAAAGATTATAAAAAGACAGCCCATTCTCACCCCCAAGGCGTCACTTAGCTGACGCCTTGGGAAGCATTTGACCATGCTTCAATATCTGACGCTTTAGGCGCCCTTTAGCGTCAGTTAGATGACGCCCTAGGATCGCGTGTACCCTACCCCCACCCCACACCTAAACCTAACCACGTCCTCTAACTGACGCTTTCCTTTAGCGTCAGTTAGATGACGCCGCAGGATCGCGTCATGTAAGTGACGCTAAAGGGCGCCTAAAACGTCAAATATTGAAGCATGGTCAAAGGTGACGCCTTGGGGTGAGAATGCGTTGAAAAAGAAGATATTTGAGTCTTGAGATGAAACCATTTACAGACGCATTCTGTCTAGCGCAACTTCCTTCCCTTCACAGCGTTGTGCTGTCATTTCTTCCTAAAACCCAAACGTACCGTCAGAATCAGCACGATCGGTGATTGTTGTAAAATGCAGTCTGTACTGTTGCTAAACTGCGGACGCGTTCAATCATTAAAAAAGTTATTAAAAGCACAAAAGTCTGCGCAAGAGACGCTGTTCACAAGGCAACGCGCGCTCCGAAATGCACTAAAACGAGACAAGAAAAGTAGGCTATAGCCTCATTTTGGGCTTCATGTGCGCATCTAAACTATCAAATATACATAAAAATGACCTGCTCTGAGATTCATTTAAACACAGTTTATGTCTTAATTGGACGTAAATAGTTGGGAGAAAATGATGGTGCATCAGTCATCTATTACAGTAGAGTTCTGCATTCGGTCTTAAAGGGGCAGTAGTAGTCTAATAAACATGTGACGATTGAGCCAGTAATGCGAATAAAACAACAAAAGGCAGATAAAAATCACTCACAGCTCTTGAATGTATAACTTAAACTTTAACAAGCATTAATCTAACTATGATAAACTATGCGGTGTCATTTTACATTTGATTACTAAATTAAATTTCTTTTCAGACAGAGTGACAGACAACTGAAAAGTAGCTAATTTTAGACCTTCCTGAAATTAAAGCACTGTGTATATAGGTTAATTCGAATCTTTGTTATATTCTTTGTTTGACCATGTGTTTTGTACTTGTTTTTGCTTATATCTCATGTATATATGCATTACAAATAGATATTTTATACATTTTGTGACTGCCCTAAAATGTAACTGGTTGTAGGTTGAATTAACACCTAGCGGTGGATGCACAGTTTGAAGACCCAGTCAGTGACGTCACAATATGCATTTTTTTTTTAAATTTACGATCACCATGACCGAAAATTGTACTTTTTTTTTACACTGAATCTTGAAAAAAAAATATATATAGATCTACCTACCGACCCATTTAAAAAATAAAATAAAAATTGCTGTTACTGCAAACCAAAATATTTTTAAGGATGGCCTCAGGAACTATACAACTGTTTATCAGTCATCTTTGGCAATATTGCAGTATTTGTAAGGTCTCAAGAAGATTCAGAAAGAGAAAAAGTAGCCATATTACGGTTCTGAAACCTGATGTATTTTCTTTGAGCATAAGATTACTTGTTTACATTGCCCATGTTATGGTACTGAAACCTGATGTATCTGCTTTGAGAACAAGATTACTTGTTTACATTGGAATTATAAAGCTGTTTGTGCCAAAGTCATTCAAATAAACATGCATAAATTAACTGGTTTACTGTCAGTGAATGATTTAAGTTGTGTGTGTGTGTGTGTGTGTGTGTGTGTGGGGGGGGTAAATTTAAACTCAAATTAGTAAGCTTTTACAGACTTGAAAGTTCCAGTAACAATAGGTTCTCTGAAACATCGAGTGGAAATCCACCTATGGGAAGGGCATCCATACCTGACACCTGAAGAAGCATCCAATTGCACGAAGTCTGGCTAGACAGACAGAAGCGCGCAGCCAATGCCCGGTGATGCCACACCCCCTCACCTACGGGCATATAACAGCTGGCCGCGCTTCTATTCCTCAGTAAGTATATTCGCTTCTCGTGCGGCAAGCGGGGCAAAGCTGGTGGATCTCTCCGAGAACCGGGGCTACGACAGTAACCTATTGTTCTCTTTCATCATCTTGTGTTTGAGATCCACCTATGGGAGAGACATGGACAGCTCCCCGATTGCCCAATACACTCACAGTGAGGTTCTGAAAGCCAGAGAAAGACAGTCACCTCGGGGAGAATGTGTCCATTAATCATGAGCCTGCAAAGGTGAAGCCACACCCAAGTACTGTGGACAAGCAGGACATGAAACATGCATGAGACACATACATGATAGTAACCCCAACCCACTATATACCCAACAGGGTATACAGGGTTACAGGGAGGAGCTAAGAAGACCTCACCCCTAAAACCGAATGTGCTACCGAGGTACTGGTGACATCCAGCCGGTAGTAACGCACAAAAGGTATGAGGAGAAGCCCAACTGGCAGCGGAGCAGATGTCTTGCAGTGACACTCCCCTAAACAGAGCCCAAGAGGCGGCTAAGCCCCTAGTGGAATGAGCTCTGATGCCTCTTGGGGGCTGCACTCCATTTGCTTCGTAAGCCACAGTTATAGCATCCACAACCCAATGTGAGAGGCGTTGCTTCGATATGGAACTCCCTCTGTGCAGGGGGCCCCTGAAACAAAGAGCTGGTCACTCTTCCAGAAGGCGTTGGTTCTGGTCATATAGAGCCTCTGATCCTCTAGAGAGGTAAAAGGTGGAGGGTGAAAGGCGGACAGCTCCAACACCTCCGAAGTGAAGGCAGGGAAGCACTTCGGGTTAGGCTTAAGGGAAACCTTATCTCCACTGAGGGAGAACTAGAGCACGAGGGATGAACCGAGAGTGCATGTAGCTCACTGACACGTTGGCAGATGCCAAGGCCAAGAGTGAAGCTGTCATGGAGGACAGAAGCTTAAGGGAAACACTATCACTAGAGGCTCAAAAGGATGTTGAGACAGTGCTTCCAGCACCATGGAGAGGTCCCACTCCGGGACAGTTCTCCTGATGACTGTTAAAGAGCGGCGTACACCCTTCATAAAACTGTGGAATAGAGGGTGCTGCCCGACAGTCGGGCCCTCAAAACCACATGACAGGCTGAAATCGCAGCTGCATAGACCTTAATGGTAGAAAAGGACCTGCCTTTTTCCATGAAGTCTTGAAGGAAACACAAACTATCAGGAACTGAGCACTGATAAGATGTGAGACCGCGCCCATCGCACCACCCTTCGAACACTTGCCACTTACAGCCATATAAGGGCCATGAAGAGACGGCCCTGGCATACTGAATAATGGCGACCACATACGGCGAAAGCCCAAGTGCATTCCGGTTCGTCCTCTCACAGGCCAGGCCCAGAGAGCCACCCTATCCGGCTAGGGACAATAGGTCCGTGCGAACGGGAAGGCGCCACGGCTCGGAGTGTAACAGAGGAATTATCTGCCGCCAGCCACGGTGCTTTGGGCCACCTGGGTGCTATCAGAATGAGAGACAGGCCCTGCTCTCTCACCCTGGAAAATGTGGGATTTATCAGGCACAGCGGAGGAAAAGCATACAGTAGCACTCTGGGCCATGGGTGGGCCAGTGCGTCTACTCCGAGGGGCGCGTCCATGTCCCTTGGAGAGAAGAACATAGGACAATGGCAGTTTTCGTGCGAGGCGAATAGACAGGGCCGGCGATTGCTATAGGCGAACTAGGCGGTTGCCTAGGGCGCCAAATGTGTTGGGGGCGCCCCGGACGCGCGCTCTAGTGTCGCCCTTGACCAACTTCACATTCTGTCCTACTCCCCATTACTCAAGAAATCAGAGTAAGAATGAGAAGCGAAAAAAAAAATATTAAACATGAGCATCCTAAAGCGCCCCTCAGCCACACGTTGAATTACTTACTTAATTACTGATTATCGAATTGATGATTATTGTCGATCTTTTCCGGGGGTTGCGTTACGTTAGGCAAGTGATCAGCTGCTGGCACGTTGATCGTAAGCGGTATAAACCTTCTGGTGCACCGGGACGAATACAGAGAAAGCAAAAAAATAAAAAGAAAGCCCAGTGTAAAGGTAAGCCTTCTCATCTCAGCCATTAAACTGTCAAACACAATAAATGTACTTCCCGGTGTAGCCTACTTGAGATTCCCGGTGATCGACGTGCTTTTTGGGCCGTTACATCTCATAGCCTACTTTTATTTATTTTTTGTCTTAACGGCCCATAAAACTCTTACATCGGCTGCCCATTCGTTTTCTTTTGCTTAATTGGCGGTGCTGAGTTGCTTCCAAGTATAAAACTTACTTCCAAGTATAGAAATTTGTAGAAAACTCTAAAAGTTTCTTCTTTGCATTTGTTTTACAATATAGCCTATTAGTGTAATGCAGACAGACACTGTAAAGAGGTTTGAATTTTTCTTTGTTAAATTTTTTTTCTTTGTTAAATTTGTACACTGAATTTCACCAGATTGCTGAATTTAACATTTAAATTTGATTTAAACATGAATTAAACATTAAAATGCACAACATTTTCTTCTGAAACCCCCTTAGCCTTGTAGCAGCCACGTAATTGTAATTTATCTAGCCTACTACAAGTTACATTACTGTACACAGATAAAATGTATTTGCACAATGCAAATATGTCGGATGATAGAAATATCCTTGAACGCTATTTGTAGCATTTGGGTGAACAATTTATTACAGATGATTCTTCATTCTTCAACAAGTTTTGGAGTGATTATAAGAGGATTTTTGTTTAGTTTAATACATACTCATCATCAGTTGTGGGCATGTTACTTAAGTAATTAGTTATAATTACTAGTTAGGCTACTTCTCACAAATAACTGAGTTAGTAACTGAATTAAATCATTATAAAAGTAATTAATTACCAGGGAAAGTAACTATTGCGTTACTTTTTTAAAAAAAGAGTTAAAATAGGCCTGGCTGTCAAATAACTTGGATGCACCCAATATTATATAATAATAATAATAACAATAATAATAATAATAATAATAATATGTTAAATTAAAGAAATGGATTGGACACTATAGAATACATTATTATTATAAAACATTGTACACTTATCACTATCGTAATGTTGTTGTGGGACAATGTGGGAGACACCAAATGCAATATATTATTTAAAAAATTATCATTACTGTAGAACAATACATAACAGACATAATACATAATTTTAGGTTTAGATTTAAAACTTTTAATATTTAATATAGCCTACACAGACCACAACTGGCCAACAAATGTCGAAAAATAAATTATGCATAAATGTTCAAAAAAAAAAAAAAATCAATCTCTAAAAATCACTCTCGCCTAGGGCAACTAAAGGGATAGAGCCGGCCCTGCGAAAAGAACTACGCGCTCGCCGGTCCGAATCTCATCCATAGCGTTTCCACTATCTGCGGGTGAAGAGGCCAATCCCATAGATTGGGTTTCCCCTTGACAGCAGATCCGCGCCTCTGTTCAGAGTGCCCAGAACGTGAGTCGCTCGTAACGACAGGAAAACCCGTCTGCTTCACACCAAAAGCTTGTGAGAGCGTGAAGTTTCTACGAGCGCATGCCGTCCTGACGGTTGAAATAAGCCACCGCCGTGGTATTATCGCACCGTACCAGAATGTGATGTCCCTGCAGGCGAGGCAAAAAATGATTCAGAGCTTTACAACCCAGCAAACACAAAACGTTTTTACAACTTTTCACAAGGTTGTATTGTGGTTGTAATTAGGTAATGTTGTAGTACAACGTTTTAAAAACGTTTTTAAAACGTTTTTTTTTTTTTTTAAATGGATAAATAATGTAACCAAAATAAAACGTTTAAAAACGTTGTGAAAATACCAAATTGGTATGTTTTTTTTTTAAGTGGTCAAAAAAACGTACATATCACGTTTGTTTACTGCTAAAAGGAAACGACCAAACTACAACTTTTGAAAGACGTTATTTAGGTGTTAAAATAACGTAATCTCTACGTTGGATTCCAACGTAGAGATTACGTTATTCGTTATTTTAACACCTAAATAACGTCTTTCAAAAGTGTAACTTATCAGCTGGCTCTGACGGTCGCTAAGAAGATGTGACATAGACCTTATTCAGAGCAGCGCCATGACAGGTATAGTCTGCGCTCTCTCTCCCCCACGGATAGATTATAGGCCTACTTTATTAGCGAGTTGTTTTTGGATAAAACTAATGTACTTTGCATACTTACAAATTACCATGTTCTCTATCTCTATTGTCTATAGGCCTACATGGATCGCGGGAAAGGGGGCCTTGGGCGCGGGTTAGCCTTGGTAACGTTAACATACAAATATTAAATTCGAAAGCACATTGCCTACAGCTCCGTGTGTGCACGATTTATCATTAAATAATGGCAATCTTGATTCTAGCACAATATTATTCCTAAATGACAGCGTTAATTCAGTAAATTAAACCTTCAAAATTATTATCAAAATAAGTAAATACCCTTTAAACAAAACTTTAGCTTCAAATAAAGATTGTAGATCTTTACTGTTTTCCAGTAGTTACTGCTAAAATGTTTTTGAAGAGATTCGTTCATAACCTCTGGAGGAAAGTCATTAATTAACTTCTGTTTTGTTTAAATTAATAGATATTATTTAATAGACTATTTTTTATATTTATAGGCATTTAATAATGGACTAATTTGTTGCATTTAATTGGTTTTTTTTATTGGTTTTTGAAAAAAATAATATATATATATATATAATTATATATATAGACACACACACACACACACACTAAGATTGTTTAATAATTTTAAAAGAAGTCTCTTCTGCCCACCAAGCCTTCATTTCTTTGATCCAAGAAAAACTGTAATATTGTGACTATATTATTATTATTATTTTAACAACTATTTTCTATTTGAATATATTTTAAGATGCAATTTAAATAAATAATAAAGTGAAATGCTTTATTGTGTGTGATTTGCATGTTATTTATTTTAAGACATGTAAGCTGAAGATCTAAACTAAGTTAAAATGGTTGGTTCAACTGATTTAATTGTCTTATTTTATATATATAAATGAGCTTAAATTTTAAGTTAACAGAACTAAGATTTATTTTGATCTCACATGGCCTGCACTGTGTTGGATTTACTTAAAAGATATGTGCACATTTTTTGATACAAAAATGGTGCATATATATTTTAAGTAAATCCAACTCATCATTTTTTAGAGTGTGGACAATATGAAACTAAAACGACATAAGCTTAATTTAAAATGTCTTAGGAACTACTGGATATTTAGAGGTGAATAAACGTAATTGAAAGGTGGATAAACGCACTTTGGAGGTGCAAACGCAATTCCCGAATATTGGGAGGTGGGTAAATGGCATTTACGTGCATTTAGCCTCCACTACATCCCTGGGTATGACATCACAGTACTGATTCGAAAATATACAGTGATCAACTAGAAGCAGCACTATACAGAGTACAGACGATTGGTGTATGACATCACAGTACTGATTCGAAAGCATACAGCAGACAGTGATCGACAGCACTGTACAGAGTACAGACGATTGGTGTATGCAGAGGTGTAGTTGAAGAGGTGGGTAAACTATAAATTCTGGTGGACCAAGACATGGTCACCAGGTAAGGTGGGCCACTGCCTACCGGTGTATGTGTGTCTCCTGATGACATTGCTATATAGGGAGGGCTCGACATTAAGCCTTTTCATACGCTAAGTAAATCTGCCTTTCACTTGTCCGAGTAAAAAAGTTGCTTGTTCAGATTTTTAAAAAATTTGACTTATTCTTAAAAAATATTCTCATCATTGATATATCAGCTTTGATATTTAAATCACCATATTGTAATTTCTGCCCCTTTAAAGGGCACCCCCCTCCCCCAATATTATTAAATGTATGCTTCATATTTCATTTTAAATTCCTAAATTTGATCAATAAATTCAATTATTTCTAATAATAAGACACCATATGGCTGTTACCCTAGGGGTTGATCAAATTAAATCATTTACACTGAAAAATTACAATTGCATGAAATAATGTTATGAAATTGATTTTAATTTACATATAAGAAAGAATGATGCTACTTTTAAACATTAACACTAAACCGCCAGTAGGTGGTGGCAGGCGACCGTCTTAATGAGTGAAAAAGTTCGCCTTAGGTTTAACAACCTATACTAAATTAACTAAATTAAAGAAACTAAATTAACGACATAAGCTTAATTTAAAATGTCTTAGGAACTAGGATATTTAGAGGTGGATAAACGCAAATGAAAGGTGGATAAACGCACTGGTGGGTAAACGCAATTCCCGAATATTGGGAGGTGCGTAAACGGCATTTGTGCATTTAGCCTCCACTACATCCCTGGGTGTATGACATCACAGTACTGATTGGAAAGCATGCAGTGTACTTTGATCACCTTGACGAAGCACTGGGGAGACCGGGGGCAATTAACAGGGGGCAATTGTACCACACTCAATTCCTCCAATCAGAAACAAGCTAGAGTGATGACACTTAATCTGTACATGCCCAATAGGATTCTCTCTCTATCTGTGGAAAAGAAGCGTGACATTTTCAACTTTAGCAGAAGTTATTAACGACAAACTGATTTTGAGGTGTGAAAGTTATTTTTTGGATGTACAGTATTTTTCTTCTGCTGTCTAAAGTTTAGATGTCTGTCAATTTAAACTTGTATACATTTTATCCCTAGGTTATTGATTAAAAACGAACATGAACAACACTGTAACACTGTGTTACAGTTGCCCCCGAGCCACAAGGCCCATTGTAATAAGCTTGTTTGTGTGTGTTGACATACTTTTCTGTTAAAAAAAATGAACATATTTCACTAAATTCTATTGTAAAACTTCATTTTAAAAGGGTGTATTAAAATAAATGTTTGTTCCAGTATTAACAAATCATCAATTAACATTTTTTTATATAAAATAATGTGTGTTTTATATGTGCTTGACAAAGTGGGAATATTATATAAACTCTTAAAATTAACAGCAGTAAAGTGATTACTTTGAGGTAGGCTTTTATTTGAGATTAAGTGGGTTAATAGGAGTTATTTCTCAGTGTTACAATTGCCCCCACACTGCATTTAATTGAATATTTTAGTCTTGTTCTTATAAGTAAAAATATATAAATTGTATTATTAATTAGTGCACATATATATGTTTCTTGTATCAAAAGATGACTAGTCTATCTCAAGTAGTTTGTGAGTTATTAAGGAAAATGTAAAATACGTTACAATTGCCCCGGGTCTCCCCTACAGACGATTGGTTTATGACATCACAGTCCTGATTCGAAAGCATACAGTATGATCTTGAAGCAGCACTGTACAGAGTACAGACGATTGGTGTATGACATCACAGTACTGATTCGAAAGCAAACAGTATGATCTTGAAGCAGCACTGTACAGAGTACAGACGATTGGTGTATGACATCACAGTACTGTTTCGAAAGCATGTATGATCTTGAAGCAGCCGAACAACCAATACTTATAAAAGTAATTGGATCAAACATAAAAAATTAAGTATTCCTAACTTTTCAACGTTTACTTAACATATGTGTGTAACAAAAAAATATAAGCTACTAGGTGCACTTAAATGTATGCATAAATAAAATAATAAAAAAAAACATAATGCATGTCAACTACTACAATAATTGCATCAAAATTAAGTAAATCGATTATATCAGTTTAAGTAACTGTATGAGCCACGTGATATGCAATTTCCCGTGATGCCTATCCAGACAAAAAAAATATGAAACACATGTGAAGACGTTGAGAAGCGGTAAGCTTATTTTTCGTACTTAGGCCTACACATGATCATTTATTGCATTTTTGGTCGAGAAATTTACTTTTAACTGAATTTCAGAATTGCTACAAATTTTGCATCAACAATTAGAAACGTTTCTTACGAATGCAAACATTTGTAGTCTACATGTTAACGAATGAAATAAGTGTTTTGCACGCGAGTAGCTATATATTGTGTTTTTTCAAAATATATGACCATGATGTTGGCTCGTATATGCATTAATGGTGTGTTCACACCGAACGCGAATTTAATTGCGATAGCAGAGTACATTCATAGTCAATGCAAAGACGCGAAGACGCATCATTCGCGCCGGGCGTCGCGAATTGGGTGACTGGTTTGCCGCGAACGTCTTCCTCAGTAGAAAATTTTGAACTTGAGAGGGCTGCAGAAGATTCAAGCGTCTAACTAGACTTGACGTGTTTGACGCGTTCGGTGTGACCAATTCGGACTGCGCTCTCTCTCCCCCACGGATAGATTATAGGCCTACTTTATTAGCGAGTTGTTTTTGGATAAAACTAATGTACTTTGCATACTTACAAATTCCCATGTTCTCTATCTCTATTGTCTATAGGCCTACATGGATCGCGGGAAAGGGGGCCTTGGGCGCGGGTTAGCCTACTTTTGGTAACGTTAACATACAAATATTAAATTCGAAAGCACATTGCCTACAGCTCCGTGTGTGCACGATTTATCATTAAATAATGGCAATCTTGATTCTAGCACAATATTATTCCTAAATGACAGCGTTAATTCAGTAAATTAAACCTTCAAAATTATTATCAAAATAAGTAAATACCCTTTAAACAAAACTTTAGCTTCAAATAAAGATTGTAGATCTTTACTGTTTTCCAGTAGTTACTGCTAAAATGTTTTTGAAGAGATTCGTTCATAACCTCTGGAGGAAAGTCATTAATTAACTTCTGTTTTGTTTAAATTAATAGATATTATTTAATAGACTATTTTTTTATATTTATAGGCATTTAATAATGGACTAATTTGTTGCATTTAATTGTTTTTTTTATTGGTTTTTGAAAAAAATAATATATATATATATATATATATATATATATATAATTATATATATAGACACACACACACACACACACACACTAAGATTTTTTAATATTTTTAAAAGAAGTCTCTTCTGCCCACCAAGCCTTCATTTCTTTGATCCAAGAAAAACTGTAATATTGTGACTATATTATTATTATTATTTTAACAACTATTTTCTATTTGAATATATTTTAAGATGCAATTTAAATAAATAATAAAGTGAAATGCTTTATTGTGTGTGATTTGCATGTTATTTATTTTAAGACATGTAAGCTGAAGATCTAAACTAAGTTAAAATGGTTGGTTCAACTGATTTAATTGTCTTATTTTATATATATAAATGAGCTTAAATTTTAAGTTAACAGAACTAAGATTTATGTTGATCTCACATGGCCTGCACTGTGTTGGATTTACTTAAAAGATATGTGCACATTTTTTGATACAAAAATGGTGCATATATATTTTAAGTAAATCCAACTCATCATTTTTTAGAGTGTGGACAATATAAAACTAAAACGACATAAGCTTAATTTAAAATGTCTTAGGAACTACTGGATATTTAGAGGTGAATAAACGTAATTGAAAGGTGGATAAACGCACTTTGGAGGTGCAAACGCAATTCCCGAATATTGGGAGGTGGGTAAATGGCATTTACGTGCATTTAGCCTCCACTACATCCCTGGGTATGACATCACAGTACTGATTCGAAAATATACAGTGATCAACTAAGCAGCACTATACAGAGTACAGACGATTGGTGTATGACATCACAGTACTGATTCGAAAGCATACAGCAGACAGTGATCGACAGCACTGTACAGAGTACAGACGATTGGTGTATGCAGAGGTGTAGTTGAAGAGGTGGGTAAACTATAAATTCTGGTGGACCAAGACATCGTCACCAGGTAAGGTGGGCCACTGCCTACCCGTGTATGTGTGTCTCCTGATGACATTGCTATATAGGGAGGGCTCGACATTAAGCCTTTTCATACGCTAAGTAAATCTGCCTTTCACTTGTCCGAGTAAAAAGTTGCTTGTTCAGATTTTTTAAAAATTTGACTTATTCTTAAAAAATATTATCATCATTGATATATCAGCTTTGATATTTAAATCACCATATTGTAATTTATGCACCTTTAAAGGGCACCCCCCTCCCCCAAAATTATTAAATGTATGCTTCATATTTCATTTTAAATTCCTAAATTTGATCAATAAATTCAATTATTTCTAATAATAAGACACCATAGGGCTGTTACCCTAGGGGTTGATCAAATTAAATCATTTACACTGAAAAATTACAATTGCATGAAATAATGTTATGAAATTGATTTCAATTTACATATAAGAAAGAATGATGCTACTTTTAAACATTTAACACTAAACCGCCAGTAGGTGGTGGCAGGCGACCATCTTAATGAGTGAAAAAGTTCGCCTTAGGTTTAACAACCTATACTAAATTAACTAAATTAAAGAAACTAAATTAACGACATAAGCTTAATTTAAAATGTCTTAGGAACTAGGATATTTAGAGGTGGATAAACGCAATTGAAAGGTGGATAAACGCACTTTGGAGGTGGGTAAACGCAATTCCCGAATATTGGGAGGTGCGTAAACGGCATTTGTGCATTTAGCCTCCACTACATCCCTGGGTGTATGACATCACAGTACTGATTCGAAAGCATGCAGTGTACTTTGATCACCTTGACGAAGCACTGGGGAGACCGGGGGCAATTGTAACAGGGGGCAATTGTACCACACTCAATTCCTCCAATCAGAAACAAGCTAGAGTGATGACACTTAATCTGTACATGCCCAATAGGATTCTCTCTCTATCTGTGGAAAAGAAGCGTGACATTTTCAACTTTAGCAGAAGTTATTAACGACAAACTGATTTTGAGGTGTGAAAGTTATTTTTTGAATGTACAGTATTTTTCTTCTGCTGTCTAAAGTTTAGATGTCTGTCAATTTAAACTTGTATACATTTTATCCCAATGTTATTGATTAAAAACGAACATGAACAACACTGTAACACTGTGTTACAGTTGCCCCCGAGCCACAAGGCCCATTGTAATAAGCTTGTTTGTGTGTGTTGACATACTTTTCTGTTAAAAAAATGAACATATTTCACTAAATTCTATTGTAAAACTTCATTTTAAAAGGGTGTATTAAAATAAATGTTTGTTCCAGTATTAACAAATCATCAATTAACATTTTTTATATAAAATAATGTGTGTTTTATATGTGCTTGACAAAGTGGGAATATTATATAAACTCTTAAAATTAACAGCAGTAAAGTGATTACTTTGAGGTAGGCTTTTATTTGAGATAAAGTGGGTTAATAGGAGTTATTTCTCAGTGTTACAATTGCCCCCACACTGCATTTAATTGAATATTTTAGTCTTGTTCTTATAAGTAAAAATATATAAATTGTATTATTAATTAGTGCACATATATATGTTTCTTGTATCAAAAGATGACTAGTCTATCTCAAGTAGTTTGTGAGTTATTAAGGAAAATGTAAAATATGTTACAATTGCCCCGGGTCTCCCCTACAGACGATTGGTTTATGACATCACAGTACTGATTCGAAAGCATACAGTATGATCTTGAAGCAGCACTGTACAGAGTACATACGATTGGTGTATGCTACCCTATCTCACGACCAATTCGTACGAATTCGTACGAGTGATTAAAAAGTGGCTAATTCGTACTAATTCGTACGACCTCACTCGTGCGAATTCATACGATTTGTCTAAACCCACGTGACGGTTATGTTTAGGGGCGGGGTCAGGGGTAGGTCATTCGTACGAATTCATACGAATTGGCCAATTCGTAAAATATTTACGATTTAGCAAAAATCGTACTAATTTGTACGACTGAGGTCGTATGAATTGTTACGAATTAGCCACCTCGTAAAATTCGTACGAATTCCCGTGAGATCGGGTTGGTGTATGACATCACAGTACTGATTTGAAAGCATACAGTATGATCTTGAAGCAGCACTGTACAGAGTACAGACGATCAACCCGGTCTCACCCCAAGACGTCATATAACTGACGTTTTGGGACGTCTTTTGACCATACGTCAATATTCGCCTTTTTAGGGCCCCCTTAAACGTCGGTAGATGAGGTTATGGGATCCTAACTTTACCCCATACCTAAACCTACCCCTAAACCTAACCCGTCACCTAACTGACGTTAAAGGTAAAGCGTCAGTTGTATGACGGCCCGGGATCGCCATCTACCGACGTTTAAGGGGGCCCTAAAAAGGCTGATATTGACGTATGGTCAAAAAATACGTCCCAAAACGTCAGTTATATGACGTTTTGGGATGAGACTGTGTTAAGACGATTGGTGTATGACATCACAGTACTGATTTGAAAGCATACAGTATGATCTTAAAGCAGCACTGTACAGAGTACAGACGATTGGTGTATGACATCACAGTACTGATTCGAAAGCAAACAGTATAATCTTGAAGCAGCACTGTACAGAGTACAGACGATTGGTGTATGACATCACAGTACTGTTTCGAAAGCATGTATGATCTTGAAGCAGCCGAACAACCAATACTTATAAAAGTAATTGGATCAAACATAAAAAATTAAGTATTCCTAACTTTTCAACGTTTACTTAACATATGTGTGTAACAAAAAAATATAAGCTACTAGGTGCACTTAAATGTATGCATAAATAAAATAATAAAAAAAACATAATGCATGTCAACTACTACAATAATTGCATCAAAATTAAGTAAATCGATTATATCAGTTTAAGTAACTGTATGAGCCACGTGATATAGGCTATGCAATTTCCCGTGATGCCTATCCAGACAAAAAAATATGAAACATGTGAAGACGTTGAGAAGCGGTAAGCTTATTTTTTGTACTTAGGCCTACACATGATCATTTATTGCATTTTTGATCAAGAAATTTACTTTTAACTGAATTTCAGAATTGCTACAAATTTTGCATCAACAATTAGAAACGTTTCTTACGAATGCAAACATGTGTAGTCTACATGTTAACGAATGAAATAAGTGTTTTGCACGCGAGTAGCTATATATTGTGTTTTTTTCAAAATATATGACCATGATGTTGGCTCGTATATGCATTAATGGTGTGTTCACACCGAACGCGAATTTAATTGCGATAGCAGAGTACATTCATAGTCAATGCAAAGACGCGAAGACGCATCATTCGCGCCGGGCGTCGCGAATTGGGTGACTCGTTTGCCGCGAACGTCTCTCTCAGTAGAAAATTTTGAACTTGAGCGGGCTGCAGAAGATTCAAGCGTCTAACTAGACTTGACGTGTTTGACGCGTTCGGTGTGACCAATTCGGACTGCGCTCTCTCTCCCCCACGGATAGATTATAGGCCTACTTTATTAGCGAGTTGTTTTTGGATAAAACTAATGTACTTTGTGTTACGTGGGTGCTTAGACAGACCACAACGTACTAGAACATTTTTATAGATACTTCTTTTATTATCAAAAAACTCTAAGATCAGGTTTTAAAATCCATCCACTTCAGGAAAAGCAAACAACATAACTTCTTTAAAGGAAGAAAACCAAAGAAAACTCAAAATAAATCCACTCTACATAATCAAATCAATCCAAAAAATTATAGGACAAATTAAATCAAAACCGAGGCAATCTGTTCACAACACACCAAAATAAATCAATTCACATATCATAATACAAAAAATAATATACACGTTTAAATGAATAAACACTTCATACCTTTAAACCCATACTTTCATGCTCCGGCCGCTCTGGTTACCGGGGTTCCCGGGAGCGCTCGACGTCTACAAACACACACACACTTAAAACACCTGCACACTATCACCCGAAACCCCCCACTATCCTATCCTACTCACCCAATTCTTTCTCAGCGCCGTGTTTGTGTGGCGTCTTCCCTGCATGAGTTTGGTGCATCACTTAAATAAGTCCGTGTTTGTCCCCCTTAAATATGTGCAGTTCCTCCCCCCACCCCGGTTAACCAGAGCTCAATCCCACATCCACCCCTCACTTGTCAAATCATCGTCCCGATGATTCATTATGTGCATTTTTTAACAACATAAAAAAAACAACATTAACCACTGCTCCTGATTCTTTTTAGTTCATGCATCACTTGCAGCAAAAGATCTAAAACTGTCTCAATTGCCCCAATTTCACTAGACGGGGGTCTTACGCCACAACTTAGCACTGTGGGGATTGCTGCAGCTTCCATACCCTGCACCGATCGTGGCTCCCTAAAGGGATTACTATGCTGTCCTGCTCTGGTCCTCTGAGAGCGTCGAACAGTAGAGTCTGTGCTAGTGAATATCGATTTCTCATCATCTCTGGAAACCACCTCCTCTGCACTCGCTTCCCTTTCCACTCCAGAAGACAGGTTTTCTTGTACCACCAGTCGAAGCTCTTCCCAATCCTCCTCAGACTCAGACGGTGCCGTGCTTGTGCCGGAGTCTATCCCTTGATACTCTCTTGACCGTACAGGCTCCTTCTGCAGAGGTCCGCAACGACGTAGCTCCGACCGATGCACATTCTTTGGTAGACGCGATTGATCCACAGGAACTACCTTATACACCGCTTTATCTGGGTCCACTCTTTCCAGCACGCAGTGAGGTAAATCCTCCCAAACATCCTGAATTTTATTCCTTCCTCTAACTCTGCGATTACGCAGATAAACCAAATCTCCTGGATTCAGACTGGCATCTTTGCTCACTCCTTGTTTCCTTTGTCTCTGCTTGACCAATTTCTGCAACCGTCTCTGTGTCAGCCTATAAGCCTGTTGCAGTTTGTGCTGATGTTCAATCACCCAGGTCTCCACCATGCCTTCTTTTTTTTCTATTGTACCACCCCTCAAATAATGGTCAATTGGGAGATCTGGGCTCCTGCCAAACATTAAAAAGAATGGGGAAAATCCAGTCGTAGCATTTTCAGTAGTATTATATGCAAACAACACTTCATGCAAATACTCATCCCATCTCTTTTTCTTTTCAGAAGGAAGGGCCCTGAGGAGATCATGTAAAGTTCTATTAAAACGTTCACACTGCCCATTGCCTTGGGGGTGAAATGCTGTTGTCCTGCTCTTCTGTATGCCATACATACGACACAACTGCTGCACGACTTCAGCCTCGAAGCACCGTCCTTGGTCAGAATGAATCCGGGCTGGGACTCCATATCGATGAATCCACTCCTTGACCAGCACTTTTGCAACTGTTATGGCCCTCTGATCAACTGTCGGTACGGCTACTGTGAATTTAGAAAATACATCCGTTATGACAAGCACATTTTCTTTTCCACTCTGGGAACGTTCCAGCAACGTAAAATCCAATGCCACAACCTCCAAGGGTTTAGATGTTTGAATGCTGTTCATCGCTGTTTTTACCTTAGGCTGAACATCCTTCGACACAATACATCGCAGACAATGTTTGCAGAACTCCTGAACATCCTGGTACATCCCAGGCCAGTAAAACCGTTGACGTACCAGCTTGAATGTTCGGTCAATCCCCTGATGACCTTGATGGTCATGCAGCTGACCAAGGACTTCCTGCTTTAAAACTTGAGGCAAGAGAAGCTGTTTTACCCAGCCCCCTCTAGCATCTGCAATGACTCTATAAAAGACGCCTTCATGAGCTTCCACTTTATCCCACTGTCTTAACAGCTCCAGAACATCTTTTGACTCCTCTTTTCTTTCTTTCTTGTCTGGCCCTTCCCCCTTACTCCAGTAGAACTTGAGCCGGGAAATAACAGGATCCTCTTCTTGCCAGTTTTGTAGATCTTGCATCTGAAATTCAGGGAAAACGGAAATAACATCCACTGTAGTTAAAGATTGCGGTAGAATACTCCCATTGTCTCCATCCTCCAGTCCACTACCACCATTGAATGTGGACGTCACTCCCTCTGATACAGCCAGCTGTAGTCCTCCTACCGACTTTTGTCGAGACAAAGCGTCTGCATTTCCATTCTTCTTCCCAGGACGGTACACAATTTCAAAATCAAACATGGCCAACTGAGAAGCCCATCGCTGCTCCACAGCCCCCAATTTGGCCGTCTTCAAATGACTCAGAGGGTTATTATCTGTGAACACTGTAAACTTATTACCAATCAAATAGTCCCGAAATTTCTCCGTTACTGCCCATTTAAGGGCAAGAAACTCCAGCTTCATTGTACTGTAGTTATCCATATTACGTTCAGACTCCCTCAAACCCCTACTAGCATAGGCCACTGGCCTCCGCTTACCTCCCACATCCTGGGAGATCACCGCTCCGAGTCCTGTATGACTGGCGTCTATTTCAAGAAAAAAAGGCTTTGTGAAATCAGCATAAGCTAATACAGGAGCAGATGTTAACTTCCTTTTTAGTATTTGAAAAGCTTCTTCACATTTGTCATCCCACTGCTGTCTGAATTGTTCACCAGTGAAATGTCTTCTTTTCTTTTGCTTCTTACCCTTTGGCATTTCCCCGATAGCTGCCAGCTGATGTAATGGTGCTGCAATTCTAGCGAATCCTTGCACAAAACGTCTGTAATAACTTGCAAATCCCAAGAAAGAGCGAAGCTCTTTTGCTGTCTGTGGTCTCGCCCATTCTGCTACTGCTTGAATCTTCTCAGGGTCTGTTGCCACCCCCTCACTAGAAATGACATGACCCAAATAACGTACTTCTTGTTGAAAAAAACAGCATTTACTGAGCTTAACTTTGAGACCATGGTGCTGAAATCGTTGTAAGACTTTCTCCAATCTCTCCAGATGTTGGTCCACTGTTGACGAAAACACAATCACATCATCCAAATACAAGAGCACTGACTGAAAACTTTCATCACTGAATATCCGTTCCATCAGACGTTGGAAAGTACTTGGCCCATTGGACAAACCATATGGTAAACGGTTATATTCAAACAGGCCAAACGGCGTACAAAAAGCAGTCTTTTGTTTATCCTTTTCTGCCACTGCCACTTGATTGTATCCGCTTGCCAGGTCCAGGGTGGAAAACCAACACGCTCCACTCAATGCATCTAATGATTCTTCAATTCTCGGCAGTGGGTATGAATCTCTTCTAGTTTTAGCATTCAACTGCCTATAATCCACACACATCCGGATTGAGCCATCCTTCTTCTTTACGATTACAATCGGTGAGGAATATGGGCTGCAGCTCTCCCTGATTACATTCTGCTCTAAAAGTGATTTAATATGAGCTTTAACCTCCTCATATTGAGTAGGGGGCAACCTTCTATACCTCTGGCAAACTGGAGTGTCGTCTAACAATGGGATGTGATGTTCAATCAAATCAGTATACCCTACATCCTCACTCCCTTCAACAAACACAGAGGAATATTTATCCAACAACCTCCTGGCCTTTCCTTCCTGCTCCGCATTCAACAGAGGAAAATTAAGGGTCTGAACTTGTTGAGCGGCTGTTACCCCTGACTGTGACACATTACTCTGCTCAATAAAAACTGTACAATTTTGTTCTTCCTGTACTGGAGTAAACTGAATATCAAAATCCCCCCCACTGACCACCACTTCGGCCCTGTGTACAGACGCTAATCGAACATGTGGGTACAAAATAACATCACTAGTCCCCACATTCATAATTGGGACCAGCAATTGTCCTTTATCTGGGGACACTATTGCACCTATAATAAAAAGGTCAGCTGGTAAACTCCCCTCACTCTCTATCAGAGGCTCCAAAAGCAAGGACTCATTTGGCATGAGTTTAGTGTACCCACTCGCTGCACAAACCAATTGAAGCGTACCTGCTGGCACCTTGACTGGATTTTGTGCCAACAGGTTCACAAAAGACTGGTTTTGTGTATCGTACAATTGACAGATTTCCAACGCTTTTTTCAAAGAAGCCTCACATTGCTGCATCATAGAACTTTTTAAATATTGAGACCCAAATTCTTGCTTCAAAAGGTCATGACAATTTTGAATTACATTCATACCAATTAAACCAGGAACCAGTTTCTTTCTCTCCCTTGTCTCAGTGTCAAATGTGTCTTTTACCACCAATACCCCCTGTTTCGGAAGGATTTGGTCAAGGATATTAATGTCTAATTCTAGATAACCCACATATGGGATATCAAGGCCGTTTGCTGCTTTTAACACCAACCACCCACACTCCTTCAATGCATCTACATCCTTTCCTGCAATGTGCTGTTTAAAAAAACTCTCAGTTATCATGGAAACCATAGAACCAGTGTCAATCAAACTATTTATTTTCACACCCCCCATCTTCACAACAGTGACTGGACATTGACCCACTAATTTTTTAAGGATTTCTGGGCTAGTTCCTTGAACCACAGAGCCAGGTAACCCCTCACTTACTGTGTGGCTCGCCACAGCAAAGGGGGTTAGTTTAACAGCCCAGGCTTTTGAGCTTGGGGATTGGGTACATCACCTGTAGGATATCTCTGCTGCCCCCATACTTGACTGGGGTTCACAATCTCACTACAATAACGCCCAATATGTCCCACTTTCTGACACTTAAAACAAATAGGCTGTCCCGAGGGATCAAAGGAATACGATCTTCGTGGCACTCCCCGCTGCTGCCTATTAAAGGCTTGCAAATTGGACATTTGCTCAGTTAAATCACTTAATTGCTTTTGCTGACTTTTCACCATACCAAACAGCTCTACTAACATTGGATCTGTACTCTGTTTTGCCATCACTGCTTCACTATCTATAGTACTGAGATTCTCAGACCCAAACGATGTCTCCGAAACCCTCAACCCCTCACCAGCCCACTCAACAGCTTCTTTCCGGACATCAAGAAATGTTAAGCTTGGTTTCTGTCTAATCATTCTTTTTAACTCTCTACAGAGTTCTTTACTTCTCACATTCTCTGCAAATTGATCCCTAAGCATTACATCCTCTTCCGACACACCCTTTGGGTTACAACTTTTTAGTTCTTTTAACAAAGCCATTAATGCATGCGAGAACTCAATTAGTGTTTCAGTTTTTCCTTGTTGCCTTTCAAAAAACTGTCTCTGCAATGCAGTAAATGATTGAGCACTTCCAAATACTTCAAGCAAAGCTTCAAAAATTCCCTCTGGTGTGGACCGTGTTTCTTTAGATCTATACTTAATTTCCTGTTTTGCTTCACCCTCTAGATGTTCCCAAATATAATCAACTGCCTGATCTGATGTAAAGTTACGGGCCTTAAACACACTTTTCAGGTCCTCAATCCAATCACTCAAAGGTACACTTGAAGATTTACCAGTATAAACTTTACATCTCTTCTCTCTGGGAGCATACACCACCTCCACTTTAGTTGTGCTTCGTTCTTGCCGCACAGTCCCAGTATCCATTGTCCCAGTGCCCCTTGACAGTCTCTCATTCTCAATAGCCAGTCTATCCTTCTCTTCTTTCTCCCGTGCCAGTCTCCTCTTTAGATCTGCCAGCTGCTCCTGAAGTTCCTCCATTATAATCCTCTGTGTTGCAGTCCTTGGCCCCCGTCAGCTGATCGTCTTCGTCTTCACCACGGTTTTGACTTAATTTGTCCTCAAAAAACAAAAAAAAAAAACAAAAACAAAACAAACAAAAAAAAAGAAAAATAATAATAATAATAAAAATAGAAATAAGGAGTACACCTAAATTAGGGATCCCATCCTCGTTGCCAAAATTCTGTTACGTGGGTGCTTAGACAGACCACAACGTACTAGAACATTTTTATAGATACTTCTTTTATTATCAAAAAACTCTAAGATCAGGTTTTAAAATCCATCCACTTCAGGAAAAGCAAACAACATAACTTCTTTAAAGGAAGAAAACCAAAGAAAACTCAAAATAAATCCACTCTACATAATCAAATCAATCCAAAAAATTATAGGACAAATTAAATCAAAACCGAGGCAATCTGTTCACAACACACCAAAATAAATCAATTCACATATCATAATACAAAAAATAATATACACGTTTAAATGAATAAACACTTCATACCTTTAAACCCATACTTTCATGCTCCGGCCGCTCTGGTTACCGGGGTTCCCGGGAGCGCTCGACGTCTACAAACACACACACACTTAAAACACCTGCACACTATCACCCGAAACCCCCCACTATCCTATCCTACTCACCCAATTCTTTCTCAGCGCCGTGTTTGTGTGGCGTCTTCCCTGCATGAGTTTGGTGCATCACTTAAATAAGTCCGTGTTTGTCCCCCTTAAATATGTGCAGTTCCTCCCCCCACCCCGGTTAACCAGAGCTCAATCCCACATCTGCATACTTACAAATTCCCATGTTCTCTATCTCTATTGTCTATAGGCCTACATGGATCGCGGGAAAGGGAGCCTTGGGCGCGGGTTAGCCTACTTTTGGTAACATTAACATACAAATATTAAATTCGAAAGCACATTGCCTACAGCTCCGTGTGTGCACGATTTATCATTAAATAATGGCAATCTTGATTCTAGCACAATAAATGACAGCGTTAATTCAGTAAATTAAACCTTCAAAATTATTATCAAAATAAGTAAATACCCTTTAAACAAAACTTTAGCTTCAAATAAAGATTGTAGATCTTTAGTGTTTTCCAGTAGTTACTGCTAAAATGTTTTTAAAGAGATTCGTTCATAACCTCTGGAGGAAAGTCATTAATTAACTTCTGTTTTGTTTAAATTAATAGATATTATTTAATAGACTATTTTTTATATATTTATAGGCATTTAATAATGGACTAATTTGTTGCATTTAATTGTTTTTTATATTGTTTTTTTTAAAAAATTATATATATATATAATTATATATATAGACACACACACACACACACACACACTAAGATTTTTTAATATTTTTAAAAGAAGTCTCTTCTGCCCACCAAGCCTTCATTTCTTTGATCCAAGAAAAACTGTAATATTGTGACTATATTATTATTATTATTTTAACAACTATTTTCTATTTGAATATATTTTAAGATGCAATTTAAATAAATAATAAAGTGAAATGCTTTATTGTGTGTGATTTGCATGTTATTTATTTTAAGACATGTAAGCTGAAGATCTAAACTAAGTTAAAATGGTTGGTTCAACTGATTTAATTGTCTTATTTTATATATATAAATGAGCTTAAATTTTAAGTTAACAGAACTAAGATTTATGTTGATCTCACATGGCCTGCACTGTGTTGGATTTACTTAAAAGATATGTGCACATTTTTTGATACAAAAATGGTGCATATATATTTTAAGTAAATCCAACTCATCATTTTTTAGAGTGTGGACAATATGAAACTAAAACGACATAAGCTTAATTTAAAATGTCTTAGGAACTACTGGATATTTAGAGGTGAATAAACGTTATTGAAAGGTGGATAAACGCACTTTGGAGGTGCAAACGCAATTCCCGAATATTGGGAGGTGGGTAAATGGCATTTACGTGCATTTAGCCTCCACTACATCCCTGGGTATGACATCACAGTACTGATTCGAAAATATACAGTGATCAACTAGAAGCAGCACTATACAGAGTACAGACGATTGGTGTATGACATCACAGTACTGATTCGAAAGCATACAGCAGACAGTGATCAACAGCACTGTACAGAGTACAGACGATTGGTGTATGCAGAGGTGTAGTTGAAGAGGTGGGTAAACTATAAATTCTGGTGGACCAAGACATGGTCACCAGGTAAGGTGGGCCACTGCCTACCCGTGTATGTGTGTCTCCTGATGACATTGCTATATAGGGAGGGCTCGACATTAAGCCTTTTCATACGCTAAGTAAATCTGCCTTTTACTTGTCCGAGTAAAAAAGTTGCTTGTTCAGATTTTTTAAAAATTTGACTTATTCTTAAAAAATATTCTCATCATTGATATATCAGCTTTGATATTTAAATCACCATATTGTAATTTCTGCACATTTAAAGGGCACCCCCCTCCCCCAATATTATTAAATGTATGCTTCATATTTCATTTTAAATTCCTAAATTTGATCAATAAATTCAATTATTTCTAATAATAAGACACCATAGGGCTGTTACCCTAGGGGTTGATCAAATTAAATCATTTACACTGAAAAATTACAATTGCATGAAATAATGTTATGAAATTGATTTCAATTTACATATAAGAAAGAATGATGCTACTTTTAAACATTTAACACTAAACCGCCAGTAGGTGGTGGCAGGCGACCGTCTTAATGAGTGAAAAAGTTCGCCTTAGGTTTAACAACCTATACTAAATCAACCCGGTCTCATCCCCAATCGTCATATAACTGACGTTTTGGGACGTCTTTTGACCATACGTCAATATTCGCCTTTTTAGGGCCCCCTTAAACGTCGCTAGATGAGGTTATGGGATCCTAACTCTACCCCATACCTAAACTTAACCCTAAACCTAACCCGTCACCTAACTGACGTTAAAGGTAAAGCGTCAGTTGTATGACGGCCCGGGATCGCCATCTAGCGACGTTTAAGGGGGCCCTAAAAAGGCGGATATTGACGTATGGTCAAAATACGTCCCAAAACGTCAGTTATATGACTTTTTGGGATGAGACTGTGTTAACTAAATTAACTAAATTAAAGAAACTAAATTAACGACATAAGCTTAATTTAAAATGTCTTAGGAACTAGGATATTTAGAGGTGGATAAACGCAATTGAAAGGTGGATAAACGCACTTTGGAGGTGGGTAAACGCAATTCCCGAATATTGGGAGGTGCGTAAACGGCATTTGTGCATTTAGCCTCCACTACATCCCTGGGTGTATGACATCACAGTACTGATTCGAAAGCATGCAGTGTACTTTGATCACCTTGACGAAGCACTGGGGAGACCGGGGGCAATTGTAACAGGGGGCAATTGTACCACACTCAATTCCTCCAATCAGAAACAAGCTAGAGTGATGACACTTAATCTGTACATGCCCAATAGGATTCTCTCTCTATCTGTGGAAAAGAAGCGTGACATTTTCAACTTTAGCAGAAGTTATTAACGACAAACTGATTTTGAGGTGTGAAAGTTATTTTTTGAATGTACAGTATTTTTCTTCTGCTGTCTAAAGTTTAGATGTCTGTCAATTTAAACTTGTATACATTTTATCCCAATGTTATTGATTAAAAACGAACATGAACAACACTGTAACACTGTGTTACAGTTGCCCCCGAGCCACAAGGCCCATTGTAATAAGCTTGTTTGTGTGTGTTGACATACCTTTCTGTTAAAAAAAATGAACATATTTCACTAAATTCTATTGTAAAACTTCATTTTAAAAGGGTGTATTAAAATAAATGTTTGTTCCAGTATTAACAAATCATCAATTAACATTTTTTATATAAAATAATGTGTGTTTTACATGTGCTTGACAAAGTGGGAATATTATATAAACTCTTAAAATTAACAGCAGTAAAGTGATTACTTTGAGGTAGGCTTTTATTTGAGATAAAGTGGGTTAATAGGAGTTATTTCTCAGTGTTACAATTGCCCCCACACTGCATTTAATTGAATATTTTAGTCTTGTTCTTATAAGTAAAAATATATAAATTGTATTATTAATTAGTGCACATATATATGTTTCTTGTATCAAAAGATGACTAGTCTATCTCAAGTAGTTTGTGAGTTATTAAGGAAAATGTAAAATACGTTACAATTGCCCCGGGTCTCCCCTACAGACGATTGGTTTATGACATCACAGTACTGATTCGAAAGCATACAGTATGATCTTGAAGCAGCACTGTACAGAGTACATACGATTGGTGTATGACATCACAGTACTGATTTGAAAGCATACAGTATGATCTTGAAGCAGCACTGTACAGAGTACAGACGATTGGTGTATGACATCACAGTACTGTTTCGAAAGCATGTATGATCTTGAAGCAGCCGAACAACCAATACTTATAAAAGTAATTGGATCAAACATAAAAAATTAAGTATTCCTAACTTTTCAACGTTTACTTAACATATGTGTGTAACAAAAAAATATAAGCTACTAGGTGCACTTAAATGTATGCATAAATAAAATAATAAAAAAAACATAATGCATGTCAACTACTACAATAATTGCATCAAAATTAAGTAAATCGATTATATCAGTTTAAGTAACTGTATGAGCCACGTGATATAGGCTATGCAATTTCCCGTGATGCCTATCCAGACAAAAAAAATATGAAACATGTGAAGACGTTGAGAAGCGGTAAGCTTATTTTTTGTACTTAGGCCTACACATGATCATTTATTGCATTTTTGGTCAAGAAATTTACTTTTAACTGAATTTCAGAATTGCTACAAATTTTGCATCAACAATTAGAAACGTTTCTTACGAATGCAAATGTCACCGGGTGAACCAACTAGGAACCAAAAAAATATTGACTCGTTTCCAGGGGGAAGAAGTGCCGGTGTAACACCGGGCCGGCTTTTGGTAAACATATCTGACTATAATGAGCGCCAGCTGAAGCCAATGAGCAGCGCTTCATTGAATCTCATGACGGGAAGGAAGAATATAAAGAGAGAGGCTTGAAGCATAGGAGTGAGCTTTTGCATTGGGAGAACTTCACACAAGTGCTCGAGGGGATTAGAGCAGTGACAGCGGGCGGCAGGATAAGGCTGGTTCCTTGTTCATCTCTGTGAGATCATTTGTCTTTGGATCATCCATCCTATGAAGAGAAGAGAGGCGAGTTGTTTTAATCACTGTGATGGTAGAGTGAGTTGCAGTGTCTGAAAGAGTGAAACAAACACGTGTGAAGATTTCCAAGAGTGATTTATGCACGAGTGTGGTGAGATCAAACAACTGTGTTCTCTCTGAGTCTCTGATGGATGAGATCGACCCATAACTTTAAGAGTTTTTTTTCTGATCTGCTCTCCTGCCTGTGTTGAAGTAAAACAGAACTGCTGAATCGAGTATTTCCCCCAGCTGTCATCCAGTCGTGTGAGTACAACACACCGAGTTAATAGTGACATCTTCATCTGTCTTCCTGCTTGTGTTGAAGTAAAACAGAGCTGCTGAACCGAGTATTTCCTCCTGCTGTCATCCAGTCGTGTGAGTACAACACACAGAGTTAATAGTGACCTCTTCATCTGTCCTCCTGTCTGTGTTGAAGTAAAACAGAGCTGCTGAACTGAGTATCTCCTCCTGCTGTCATCCAGTCGTGTGAGTACAACACACAGAGTTAATAGTGACATCCTCATTTGCTCTCCTGCCTGTGTTGAAGTAAAACAGAGCTGCTGAACTGAGTATCTCCTCCTGCTGTCATCCAGTCGTGTGAGTACAACACACAGAGTTAATAGTGACATCCCCATCTGCTCTCCTGCCTGTGTTGAAGTAAAACAGAGCTGCTGAACTGAGTATCTCCTCCTGCTGGCATCCAGTCGTGTGAGTACAACACACAGAGTTAATAGTGACCTCTTCATCTGTCCTCCTGCCGGTGTTAAGTAAAACAGAGCTGCTGAACTGAGTATTCCCTCCCGCTGTCATCCAGTCGTGTGAGTACAACACACCGAGTTAATAGTGACATCCTCATCTGTCCTCCTGTCTGTGTTGAAGTAAAACAGAGCTGCTGAACTGAGTATCTCCTCCTGCTGGCATCCAGTCGTGTGAGTACAACACACAGAGTTAATAGTGACATCCTCATCTGCTCTCCTGCCTGTGTTGAAGTAAAACAGAGCTGCTGAACTGAGTATCTCCTCCTGCTGGCATCCAGTCGTGTGAGTACGGCACACAGAGTTAATAGTGACATCCTCATCTGTCCTCCTGTCTGTATTAAAGTAAAACAGAGCTGCTGAATCGAGTATCTCCTCCTGCTGTCATCCAGTCATCCTATGCAGCGAGCCTGACGACGAGGGAAGTCACTGTCAGTCCTACGAGCCTATGCAACGAGTTTAACGACGAGAGAAGTCACTGTCAGTCCCACGAGCCTATGCAACGAGCCTGACGACGAGAGAAGTCACTGTCAGTCCTACGAGCCTATGCAACAAGTTTGACGACGAGAGAAGTCACTGTCAGTCCCACGAGCCTATGCAACGAGCCTGACGACGAGAGAAGTCACTGTCAGTCCTACGAGCCTATGCAACGAGCCTGACGACAAGAGCAGTCACTGTCAGTCCTACGAGCCTATGCAACGAGCCTGACGACGAGAGAAGTCACTGTCAGTCCTACGAGCCTATTCAACGAGTCTGACGACGAGAGAAGTCACGGTCAGTCCCACGAGCCTATGCAACGAGCCTGACGATGAGAGAAGTCACTGTCAGTCCTACGAGCCTATGCAACGAGCCTGCCAACGAGAAGAGTCACTGCCTGTCCCTACTTTTATTCTTTTTTTTAAACTTAATAAAAAAAGTTACTCTTGAACCCACTTCTGTCGTCTGTCTCTTGGTGTCCTTTGGTGACTGCTCCTCCGGAGTGTGGTAGATTACCCTTGGTCTTGACCCCGGTGACACAAACATTTGTAGTCTACATGTTAACGAATGAAATAAGTGTTTTGCACGCGAGTAGCTATATATTGTGTTTTTTCAAAATATACAACGCATTCTCACCCCAAGGCGTCACCTTTGACCATGCTTCAATATTTGACGTTTTAGGCGCCCTTTAGCGTCACTTACATGACGCGATCCTATGGCGTCATCTATCTGACGCTAAAGGAAAGCGTCAGTTAGAGGACGCGGTTAGGTTTAGGTGTGGAGTGGGGGTAGGGTACACGCGATCCTAGGGCGTCATCTAACTGACGCTAAAGGGCGCCTAAAGCGTCAGATATTGAAGCATGTCCAAATGCTTCCCAAGGCGTCAGTCAGGTGACGCCTTGGGAGTGAGAATGGGCTGAAATATATGACCATGATGTTGGCTCGTATATGCATTAATGGTGTGTTCACACCGAACGCGAATTTAATTGCGATAGCAGAGTACATTCATAGTCAATGCAAAGACGCGAAGACGCATCATTCGCGCCGGGCGTCGCGAATTGGGTGACTCGTTTGCCGCGAACGTCTCTCTCAGTAGAAAATTTTGAACTTGAGCGGGCTGCAGAAGATTCAAGCGTCTAACTAGACTTGACGTGTTTGACGCGTTCGGTGTGACCAATTCGGACTGCGCTCTCTCTCCCCCACGGATAGATTATAGGCCTACTTTATTAGCGAGTTGTTTTTGGATAAAACTAATGTACTTTGCATACTTACAAATTCCCATGTTCTCTATCTCTATTGTCTATAGGCCTACATGGATCGCGGGAAAGGGAGCCTTGGGCGCGGGTTAGCCTACTTTTGGTAACATTAACATACAAATATTAAATTCGAAAGCACATTGCCTACAGCTCCGTGTGTGCACGATTTATCATTAAATAATGGCAATCTTGATTCTAGCACAATAAATGACAGCGTTAATTCAGTAAATTAAACCTTCAAAATTATTATCAAAATAAGTAAATACCCTTTAAACAAAACTTTAGCTTCAAATAAAGATTGTAGATCTTTAGTGTTTTCCAGTAGTTACTGCTAAAATGTTTTTAAAGAGATTCGTTCATAACCTCTGGAGGAAAGTCATTAATTAACTTCTGTTTTGTTTAAATTAATAGATATTATTTAATAGACTATTTTTTATATTTATAGGCATTTAATAATGGACTAATTTGTTGCATTTAAATGTTTTTTTTATTGGTTTTTGAAAAAAATAATATATATATATATATAATTATATATAGAGACACACACACACACACACACACACTAAGATTTTTTAATATTTTTAAAATAAGTCTCTTCTGCCCACCAAGCCTTCATTTCTTTGATCCAAGAAAAACTGTAATATTGTGACTATATTATTATTATTATTTTAACAACTATTTTCTATTTGAATATATTTTAAGATGCAATTTAAATAAATAATAAAGTGAAATGCTTTATTGTGTGTGATTTGCATGTTATTTATTTTAAGACATGTAAGCTGAAGATCTAAACTAAGTTAAAATGGTTGGTTTAACTGATTTAATTGTCTTATTTTATATATATAAATGAGCTTAAATTTTAAGTTAACAGAACTAAGATTTATGTTGATCTCACATGGCCTGCACTGTGTTGGATTTACTTAAAAGATATGTGCACATTTTTTGATACAAAAATGGTGCATATATATTTTAAGTAAATCCAACTCATCATTTTTTAGAGTGTGGACAATATGAAACTAAAACGACATAAGCTTAATTTAAAATGTCTTAGGAACTACTGGATATTTAGAGGTGAATAAACGTTATTGAAAGGTGGATAAACGCACTTTGGAGGTGCAAACGCAATTCCCGAATATTGGGAGGTGGGTAAATGGCATTTACGTGCATTTAGCCTCCACTACATCCCTGGGTATGACATCACAGTACTGATTCGAAAATATACAGTGATCAACTAGAAGCAGCACTATACAGAGTACAGACGATTGGTGTATGACATCACAGTACTGATTCGAAAGCATACAGCAGACAGTGATCAACAGCACTGTACAGAGTACAGACGATTGGTGTATGCAGAGGTGTAGTTGAAGAGGTGGGTAAACTATAAATTCTGGTGGACCAAGACATGGTCACCAGGTAAGGTGGGCCACTGCCTACCCGTGTATGTGTGTCTCCTGATGACATTGCTATATAGGGAGGGCTCGACATTAAGCCTTTTCATACGCTAAGTAAATCTGCCTTTCACTTGTCCGAGTAAAAAAGTTGCTTGTTCAGATTTTTTAAAAATTTGACTTATTCTTAAAAAATATTATCATCATTGATATATCAGCTTTGATATTTAAATCACCATATTGTAATTTCTGCACATTTAAAGGGCACCCCCCTCCCCCAATATTATTAAATGTATGCTTCATATTTCATTTTAAATTCCTAAATTTGATCAATAAATTCAATTATTTCTAATAATAAGACACCATAGGGCTGTTACCCTAGGGGTTGATCAAATTAAATCATTTACACTGAAAAATTACAATTGCATGAAATAATGTTATGAAATTGATTTTAATTTACATATAAGAAAGAATGATGCTACTTTTAAACATTTAACACTAAACCGCCAGTAGTTGGTGGCAGGCGACCGTCTTAATGAGTGAAAAAGTTCGCCTTAGGTTTAACAACCTATACTAAATTAACTAAATTAAAGAAACTAAATTAACGACATAAGCTTAATTTAAAATGTCTTAGGAACTAGGATATTTAGAGGTGGATAAACGCAATTGAAAGGTGGATAAACGCACTTTGGAGGTGGGTAAACGCAATTCCCGAATATTGGGAGGTGCGTAAACGGCATTTGTGCATTTAGCCTCCACTACATCCCTGGGTGTATGACATCACAGTACTGATTCGAAAGCATGCAGTGTACTTTGATCACCTTGACGAAGCACTGGGGAGACCGGGGGCAATTGTAACAGGGGGCAATTGTACCACACTCAATTCCTCCAATCAGAAACAAGCTAGAGTGATGACACTTAATCTGTACATGCCCAATAGGATTCTCTCTCTATCTGTGGAAAAGAAGCGTGACATTTTCAACTTTAGCAGAAGTTATTAACGACAAACTGATTTTGAGGTGTGAAAGTTATTTTTTGAATGTACAGTATTTTTCTTCTGCTGTCTAAAGTTTAGATGTCTGTCAATTTAAACTTGTATACATTTTATCCCTAGGTTATTGATTAAAAACGAACATGAACAACACTGTAACACTGTGTTACAGTTGCCCCCGATCCACAAGGCCCATTGTAATAAGCTTGTTTGTGTGTGTTGACATACTTTTCTGTTAAAAAAATGAACATATTTCACTAAATTCTATTGTAAAACTTCATTTTAAAAGGGTGTATTAAAATAAATGTTTGTTCCAGTATTAACAAATCATCAATTAACATTTTTTATATAAAATAATGTGTGTTTTATATGTGCTTGACAAAGTGGGAATATTATATAAACTCTTAAAATTAACAGCAGTAAAGTGATTACTTTGAGGTAGGCTTTTATTTGAGATAAAGTGGGTTAATATGAGTTAGCCCATTCTCACTCCCAAGGCGTCACCTAACTGACGCCTTGGGAAGAATTTGGACATGCTTCAATATCTGACGCTTTAGGCGCCCTTTAGCGTCAGTTAGATGACGCCCTAGGATCGCGTGTACCCTACCCCCACCCCATACCTAAACCTAACCGCGTCCTCTAACAGACGCTTTCCTTTAGCGTCAGTTAGATGACGCCGTAGGATCGCGTCATGTAAGTGACGCTAAAGGGCGCCTAAAACGTCAAATATTGAAGCATGGTCAAAGGTGACGCCTTGGGGTGAGAATGCGTTGAGTGTTACAATTGCCCCCACACTGCATTTAATTGAATATTTTAGTCTTGTTCTTATAAGTAAAAATATATAAATTGTATTATTAATTAGTGCACATATATATGTTTCTTGTATCAAAAGATGACTAGTCTATCTCAAGTAGTTTGTGAGTTATTAAGGAAAATGTAAAATACGTTACAATTGCCCCGGGTCTCCCCTACAGACGATTGGTTTATGGCATCACAGTCCTGATTCGAAAGCATACAGTATGATCTTGAAGCAGCACTGTACAGAGTACAGACGATTGGTGTATGACATCACAGTACTGATTCGAAGCAAACAGTATGATCTTGAAGCAGCACTGTACAGAGTACATACGATTGGTGTATGACTCACAGTACTGATTTGAAAAGCATACAGTATGATCTTGAAGCAGCACTGTACAGAGTACAGACGATTGGTGTATGACATCACAGTACTGATTCGAAAACAAACAGTATAATCTTGAAGCAGCACTGTACAGAAGTACAGACGATTGGTGTATGACATCACAGTACTGTTTCGAAAGCATCTATGATCTTGAAGCAGCCGAACAACCAATACTTATAAAAGTAATTGGATCAAACATAAAAAATTAAGTATTCCTAACTTTTCAACGTTTACTTAACATATGTGTGTAACAAAAAAATATAAGCTACTAGGTGCACTTAAATGTATGCATAAATAAAATAATAAAAAAAACATAATGCATGTCAACTACTACAATAATTGCATCAAAATTAAGTAAATCGATTATATCAGTTTAAGTAACTGTATGAGCCACGTGATATATGCAATTTCCCGTAATGCCTATCCAGACAAAAAAAATATGAAACGTGAAGACGTTGAGAAGCGGTAAGCTTATTTTTTGTACTTAGGCCTACACATGATCATTTATTGCATTTTTGATCAAGAAATTTACTTTTAACTGAATTTCAGAATTGCTACAAATTTTGCATCAACAATTAGAAACGTTTCTTACGAATGCAAACATTTGTAGTCTACATGTTAACGAATGAAATAAGTGTTTTGCACGCGAGTAGCTATATATTGTGTTTTTTCAAAATATATGACCATGATGTTGGCTCGTATATGCATTAATGTGTGTTCACACAACGCGAATTTAATTGCGATAGCAGAGTATACATTCATAGTCAATGCAAAGACGCGAAGACGCATCATTCGCGCCGGGCGTCGCGAATTGGGTTGGTGACTCGTTTGCCGCGAACGTCTCTCTCAGTAGAAAATTTGAACTTGAGCGGGCTGCAGAAGATTCAAGCGTCTAACTAGACTTGACGTGTTTGACGCGTTCGGTGTGACCAAATCGGACTGCGCTCTTCTCTCCCCACGGATAGATTATAGCCTACTTTATTGACGAGTTGTTTTTTGGATAAAACTAATGTACTTTGCATACTTACAAATTCCCATGTTCTCTATCTCTATTGTCTATAGGCCTACATGGATCGCGGGAAAGGGAGCCTTGGGCGCGGGTTAGCCTACTTTGGTAACATTAACATACAAATATTAAATTCGAAAGCACATTGCCTACAGCTCCGTGTGTGCACGATTTATCATTAATAATGGCAATCTTGATTCTAGCACAATATTATTCCTGACAGCGTTAATTCAGTAATTAAACCTTCAAAATTATTATCAAAATAAGTAAATACCCTTTAAACAAACTTTAGCTTCAAATAAAGATTGTAGATCTTTACTGTTTTCCAGTAGTTACTGCTAAAATGTTTTTTGAAGAGATTCGTTCATAACCTCTGGAGGAAAGTCATTAATTAACTTCTGTTTTGTTTAAATTAATAGATATTATTTAATAGACTATTTTTTATTATATTTATAGGCCATTTAATAATGGACTAATTTGTTGCATTTAATTGTTTTTTTTATTGGTTTTTGAAAAAAATAATATATATATATATATATATATATATATATATATATATATAATTATATA
>NW_024121231.1:292483-340491 GCF_016745375.1 Pimephales promelas
TTGTTACACATTTAGAAAGGATCAGACGTTCTTTTCTGGTGCAACACATTTAATATTGGTTTTTTTTTTGCATGCAATCCTGCAAGACAGATTTAACAGTATACAATTAGTCATTCATGGAGCATCTCAATTCGGGTGTGTTATCTGCTCGTTCTCTGCGTTTAACTGCTATATTACGTGCATTCTTAATCCAGTCCAGTATGACATTTTCTAATTGCTCATTGTAACTTACCTGTTGCTCACTAACCTAAATTAACATTCACTTGAACATACAGTTTGCAAATGAAACATGTGAACGTACAATCTATCTTGCCCCATATCAAAAAAACAAATAACCCTTGTTAAACTTAATTGAATCTATACATTTCCCCTTAATTGTCTGTTAAACACTTTTCAAAGTATATACATTCCCTTTCCCAGCATGAATTGTTACTCTAAATAACACAATACACTTTAATGTTTCTCTATGTCACATTTCACGACCCTTTTAGACTATTAATGAGCAAATCACTTCGTTTGAGTTTCCCTTAACTCTAATGTCCCCGCTGCATACAATTTGCTCAAAATGGCGGACACCCGCGAACTCCACGTGCGCTACTGAACTCGCGTCACTTTAAGTATTATTTTACCCGTCAGTATCACACAACCGCTGAATAAAATTACTGTGCATACTTTCTTTCCATCTCTATTGTACAATACCAATTATTGTTTCACATACGAGCTTTCATTGCCGTCATTTCTGATCACGCTCTTATCACGGGTAATAAGAATAGTTTTATGCTCAAAACCTACCGAACACAAATCCTAAATACCCAAACACTAAACATAACTGCTCATGGACCACCCTGACCCACAATAGACACAAGCAATCTTACCTGCAAGACAGATTTAACAGTATACAATTAGTCATTCATGGAGCATCTCAATTCGGTGTGTTATCTGCTCGTCTCTGCGTTAACTGCTATATTACGTGCATTCTTGAGCAGACCTTGGAAAGAGCTCCCTCTAGTGGTTTGGACTAATTGCTATACCCAGTATACTTATGAGTACATGTCATTCTTGCAGATATCTATCAATGTCACTAACAGGAGTCAAAGACACACTTCAAGCGCATTCAGAATTTTAGTCTGAATAGATTACTCTGAATATAAAAGTATAATAGTCTCAATTTTGGGGGGGTCTTCCGTTTCTGTTTTTAATTTACACTAGTGCCACCCTTCCCCCCACAAAACCAAATGTCTCCTGACATTTCAAAATAACTTGAAACAAATTTAACCATTTCTCATCAGGAGTCAACAACTCTCAACTATGCTCCAGGGTCTCCAGAGAATGACCGCTTGGTGCGGCGACTGCTTTACTTCTACCGAGCAGTCCCTTTGGACCAAAGAAGGTTGGCCTAAGGTATCATACGTGAATACCACTGATTTCTGTCTCTGTCGCTTTGGATAAAGTCTCAGGGGTTTTGGAGAGTCCATCTCACACTCACTGTCATTTACACCATTGTCACTGTCAATGTCTCCATGACTTGAGCAGGGAACATTTTCCTCAAGGTTTAGGGGCAAGTCCCCTTCTACAGAACAACTTGGAAGGGGCAAATCCTCTTCGCTCTGAAGGGGCAAATCCTCTTCGCTCTGAAAGGGGCAAATCCTCTTCGCTCTGAAGGGGCAAATCCTCTTCGCTCTGAAGGGGCAAATCCTCTCGCTCTGAAGGGTTTCATCTCGAGGCTTAAAGGGCAGTGCTCTTGGGTTAAGAGGCAAACAATTCCCCTCTTGCCACTGACCCGTAAGAACATACTCCTCCTCTGAATCACTTTCAGCGTTTACTGGAATCTGACTCTTTTTGTCTCTGTCACTCTTACTCTCTTTATCCATATTTCGAGTGTTCTGTGAGCGGAGTCGATCAGATTTTTCCCTTTCCAGCGGCAGGAAGTCACACGGTAAGAGAAGATTCCTATGGATGACACGGCTTTTCCCTTCTTGCTTTCAGGTCTCACCTCATACACCGGACTTTCAGCGTGTTTCCTTTCCTTAACTACGTATACCTGATTTTCCCAGTATGAACGTATCTTCCCAGGGCCCCCCCTAGGAGTCAAATTGCGGATCAGGACCCGGTCACCAGGCTGAAGATCTCTCCCTTGAGCCTTCTGATCGTAGTAACTTTTCCCACGGGCTGCTGCTTGTGAAGCGGTCTTTTCGGCAATTTGATATGCCTCTCCCATCCTTTCCTTCCAACGAGACACATAGTCCTGGTAAGTGCCACACACTTCATCTGTCTTCAAGTTGAAAAGAATGTCAATCGGTAAGCGAGGGGATCTTCCATACAATAAATAGTACGGCGCAAACCCTGTTGCTTCACTTCTCGTGCAATTGTAGGCATGAACCACTTTAGCCAAGGAATTCTTCCAGTCTACTTTCTCCTCATCCGCAAGTGTACGGAGCATGGACAATAGAGTGCGATTGAATCGCTCCACTTGTCCATTGCCTTGTGGGTGGTAGGGTGTTGTGTGTGATCCGCAAATTCCACAGAGTTCTTTCAGTTTCTTCATCAATTTGTTGTCAAATTCTTTGCCCATGTCATGATGAATTTTACAGGGGAAACCAAACTTTAAAGCAAAGTCGTTAAAAAGTTTCTCTGCAACAGTCTTCGCAGATTTATCCCTGGTTGCGTACGCCTGCGCAAACCTAGTAAAGTGATCCATCACCACAAGAATGTATTCGAAACCTTGCTTGCAGGTCTCCAAATGAAGAAAGTCGATTGAGACCATTTCAAATGGATGTGTGGTGTGAATCGGGGTTAACGGTGCTCGAGTTTCTCTGACTGGCTTTTTCTTTTTCAGACACTCGCATACTTTGGTGACAAAGTGCTCCACATCTCTCTGCATTCTTGGCCAGTAAAAGCGCTCTCGGATAAGGCAGAGGGTTCTCTCCACACCCAGATGACCCATCTTTTGGTGTAGCTCATTTAGGATCAGGGAATGGTAAGATTTCGGTAGGAGCAACTGTTCTCTTTTCCTGGTTTTCCTATACAGTACTCCATCTTTACCCACACAGAGTTTACCCCATTGTTTTAACAGGATCGCCACCTCAGGATGTTCCGCTTTTACTGCCTCTCTACCTGGTCGTTGATCTTTCTCCTTGAACTTCAGGACTTTCCCAATAATACTGTCATTCTCCTGAGCTTCTCGAATCTGGGCTGGGGTCAGTGGTGGACCCAGGTCACCTTGGTCTCTCTCTCTCACTAGACTCAAGGCATTTAAGTGAATGTACCCAGTTCCTTGTGAAGGATTTTCACACTCCACTACCACTCCTTCCACTGAAGCTTGAAGGACTTCTGGTTGCATTTGTTCTGTGCATTGTTCCATAAACTTGTCGATGTCCAACGGCATGCGTGACAGACCATCAGCATCTGCATTCTTTTTTCCTGGCCGGTATTTTATGGAAAAGTTAAAGTCGGCAAGCTCTGCGACCCAGCGGTGCCCGGTGGCATTCAGTTTGGCGGTGGTGAGGACATAGGTCAGAGGATTGTTATCCGTGTAGACAACAAACGACGGGGCATAGTACAAGTAATGGCGGAACCGCTCACAAACAGCCCATTTCAACGCCAGAAATTCCAGCTTACCAGAATGCATGTGGTAATTTTTCTCTGGGACACTTAGTGTTCTGGACCCATAAGCTATCACTACCATCTTTCCATTCTGACGTTGATACAGTATCGCACCCAATCCTTCCTGGGATGCATCGCAGTGTAGCACAAAGGGCTGGGTGAAATCTGGGAAACCCAGGATTGGAGGTTTTGCAAGGTGATCAATCAGGTTGCTCAGTGTCGCCTGATGGGTTTGTGTCCACTCAATGGGTGTCCGTGATGTTAGATTACTTTCTTTCCTCGACCGGTTGGGTTTTGCTTTCCTTGAGACCCTTCCTGATTCACCTGAACCGCTCTCTCTTGCCGTTAATAGCTGGTACAGCGGTTGGGCGATGCGTGAAAAATTTGGGATATAAGAACGGTAGTAAGACAGGAACCCTAACATCTTCCGTACGTCGCCCACTGTGGATGGTCTCCTCTCCTTCAAGGCCTGAACTGGCGCAATCTCCTCTGGGTCCATCGTATAACCTTCACCAGACACCATCTTCCCCAGGAACCTCACTTTGCGCTTGAAGAGCTCACATTTTTTGGGGGTGAGCTTTACACCATGCTCTTTGTAGCGCTGGAGCACCAGCCGCACATGGGCCAAATGATCTTCAAAACTGCTGCTATGGACCAAGTTGTCATCTAGGTAGGGTTGACATATGGTGTCCCTCAGGCCTAACAAGCAGCTTTCCATACTTCTTTGGAACTCAGCTGGTGCCGAACTCAGCCCAAATGGGATTCGTATCCACTGGTACAGCCCCCACGGGGTTATAAATGCTGATAGCGGCTGGCTCTCCTCATCCAGGAAGCCCTGGTGGTATGCCTTCCCCTGGTCCAAAACAGTAAACCAAGTGCTTCCACTTAACGCATCCAGCATGTCTTGTATCTTAGGGATTGGGTGGCGATCAGGCACTGACTTCTGGTTTAGCTCCCGGTAGTCACAGCACAATCGCAGACTGCCATCTTTTTTCCTCACGCAGACTACTGGAGATGAATATGCAGACCTGGAGGGAGCCACCCAGCCTTTATTTAGCAAGTCTTGTAGGTACTCCTTGACCTCATCATGCAAGGGCTTTGGGACAGACATATAAGTTTTCTGCACAGGCCTTGTATCATGAAGTGTGATGTGCATCTTTAATGATGGAATGCAACCGATGTCATCATCATTGTAAGCAAAAGCTTGACACTCATCCCTCAGTACTTTTCTCACAGCTTCCTCCTGAGCTTTTGGTAGATGGTCCAGATTCACAGGGGGATCCCATGATGGTGGTGGTGTTTTGGCTCTTAAATCATCAGTGGTCTTTTCAGAGTCTGGCTCACCAGTTTGGACTCTCTCTGCCAGGGGTTTCTCAAGTCCAGTGGGGTGGACTGCCACAGGATACACTGTTTTCACAGGCTGTAAGTGACCCAAAATTTGATTTCTCTGCAGAGTGATGCTATGCTTTGCTGCATTGACAATAGATATGGGTATATACTTGATGTGTCTTGCAGGAATCTTCACAACTACTTCACTTAATTCTAACTCTTGAACTGAGCTTACCTCGCTGGGTGAGAAGAGTAGTTCTTGGCCCTGATACTGAGACCCTACGTGAGCACGGACCATTACAGTGGTCACTTGATTCGCAGGCAAGTACACATGCTTTCTCCCAATTTTCACCACCCCCACTGTTACATCTCGCTCCTTACTCCGGATCAGTTTCATCAGTGTGTGCGCCTCGCTGTGGGTGATTGAAAATGCAGAGCTCATTGTATGTAGCGTTTTCCTCTCTCCCTGTGGGGCATCTTCGATCCTGTTCACAACCTCTTCGATTACATTGAACCCAATAATTGGGTCCTCCGCCACTGTTGGATCACTGGACACCAGCATGGGTACTTTTAACAGTGGTGTTGGGAATGTGCCTCCATCCAGTTGGAAATTAACCTCCACCCACCCAATGAATGGAATCTCTGTGTTGTTCGCTGCCAGCCCAGTCAGGGTTGCCTCTCCCAACAACTCTTCCAGAGGCTGAATGACAGTATCAGGGAGGTGTTGTTGTCGCCAAGCATCATTTACAATGCAAGCTTGTGCCCCTGTGTCCCACAGCGCCTCCATCAGCTGACCATTCAGACGGCAGTTGACCAAGCAGCGCTTTCCAATCAGTTTAATGAGCTGTGATTCATGTTGGGGTGGGAGATACTTTACAGCACAGAGATTGGAATTTACTTCCACCGAGGTTAACTTAAATGCATGGGCGTTTGACATGGCCACTTGAGATGGTTGATTACTTTGTATGCGGTCCCCGGGAAAGATAGATGCAGAGGAATGGGACACTTCTGGGAGGACTACTGATGGCCCCGTCTCAGCAGTCCTTGGTCGTTTCCCGACTGTGAGCTCTGTACTCTGCATCCACGTGAGAAATGGCCTGTTTGTCCACATTTGAAGCAGTGTTGACAGTTTTCACCTACTTGCTCTTCCCTACATTTCTTACAGCCCCGCTGTCGTTCTTCTCTGTACCGGGAGGATGTCTTATTATTTGCTTCCATTACAGCTGTAATCATCTGTCTCATTTCAGCTCTCAGCTCCTCCATGAGCTTTTTAGTGTCTGGAACTTCGTTATTGACCTTCTGACATTCTTTAGATTCCCTTCCTTTCACAGTTCTGATCGCCATAGCCATACCAGGCTCTTTTGCTGACTGCGCAGCCATAGCAGGTGCGTACTCAGATCGTGGGTCGGTATGGAACTCATGTATGCGGGGAGGTTTACCTGCATGGAGCCTTTTCAGTTTCTCTTGTCTTTCGCCTTCCAGCTTAGCAGCCTCATTCACCGCTTCAATCAGCTCCTCATCCGTTGTCCTAATGTTATTGAGTAAGGGCTGTATCTGGAATTTCAGAGAGTCACTCGTAAGTCCGGTTTCAATTGAACGCAGAAATTTACGCTGGATGATATCTCTGCTATAGCGGTCGTCATCACCATCCTCAGCTTTCCACAGCAGCTTCTCTTTCAATTCAATTGCCCTGAAGATGAAGTTCTGAACTGACTCTTTGGGTTCTTGGGATACATTTATGAGCTGGTGATACAGAGCAGTTGTACTGTCAACTTTGTAATGGCCCTTTAAGATTGTGTGTAACGATTGGAGCGCAAGACCACGCTTAATCTCCAACATATCTCTCAATGGTAAGCCTGGGGTGACAGCCCTAACCACTGCCTCTACTATCTCAGTCTCAGAGTGGCCCTTCTCTAATCCCACTTCAATTTGACGAATTAGACTGGGGTATGACAGTTTTTCTTTCTGTCCACTTTCTCCTATCTGTCCCCAGATCTTGAATTCTCTTCTTAGAGTCACTTCGGTCAGTTTCTGAGAAGGTTCAATACTCTTCTCATACCTTGTTTTACTGTTAAAAGGCTTGCGACTGTCTATCCTCCTTTCAGTCTTACAATAACTTCCCTCATCTCGCTGCGAGCGGCTAAGATACTTTTCTTCCAGCCCTCTTACATGAGTTGGTTTCTCTCCCGTCACCTCCACGTCAGTGGTACCAAATCTCACCTCACTCATGAATGCGAGTAAATCTTTGAAGTGCTGAATGACATCACTCTCGCTCTCCTTCTCCTGTATTTCATCCAACATGCTTTCGACTGTCCTAATGAGCAACCGTCTGGGCTTACCTGAGGACACATCACATTTCAGGTAACGACAAACCTCCTGCAGATGATCTTCGTCCAACTGCCAGAGATCGGCGCTCACTTGGTCATGAAGGTGCTCCATGGCTAAGTTCGTCTCTGTACGAAGAGGTAGTCTCTGTCACACTGCTCTACCTCTCCTGGCTGGCTCGCCAAAATATGTTACACATTTAGAAAGGATCAGACGTCTTTTCTGGTGCAACACATTTAATATTGGTTTTTTTTGCATGCAATCCTGCAAGACAGATTTAACAGTATACAATTAGTCATTCATGGAGCATCTCAATTCGGTGTGTTATCTGCTCGTCTCTGCGTTAACTGCTATATTACGTGCATTCTTAAATCCAGTATGACATTTTCTAATTGCTCATTGTAACATTACCTGTTGCTCACTAACCTAAATTAACATTCACTTGAACATACAGTTTGCAAATGAAACATGTGAACGTACAATCTATCTTGCCCCATATCAAAAAAACAAATAACCCTTGTTAAACTTAATTTGAATCTATACATTTCCCCTTAATTGTCTGTTAAACACTTTTCAAAGTATATACATTCCCTTTCCCAGCATGAATTGTTACTCTAAATAACACAATACACTTTAATGTTCTCTTATGTCACATTTCACGACCCTTTTAGACTATTAATGAGCAAATCACTTCGTTTGAGTTTCCCTTAACTCTAATGTCCCCGCTGCATACAATTTGCTCAAAATGGCGGACACCCGCGAACTCCACGTGCGCTACTGAACTCGCGTCACTTTAAGTATTATTTTACCCGTCAGTATCACACAACCGCTGAATAAAATTACTGTGCATACTTTCTTTCCATCTCTATTGTACAATACCAATTATTGTTTCACATACGAGCTTTCATTGCCGTCATTTCTGATCACGCTCTTATCACGGGTAATAAGAATAGTTTTTATGCTCAAAACCTACCGAACACAAATCCTAAATACCCAAACACTAAACATAACTGCTCATGGACCACCCTGACCCACAATAGACACAAGCAATCTTACCTGCAAGACAGATTTAACAGTATACAATTAGTCATTCATGGAGCATCTCAATTCGGTGTGTTATCTGCTCGTCTCTGCGTTAACTGCTATATTACGTGCATTCTTGAGCAGACCTTGGAAAGAGCTCCCTCTAGTGGTTTGGACTAATTGCTATACCCAGTATACTTATGAGTACATGTCATTCTTGCAGATATCTATCAATGTCACTAACAGGAGTCAAAGACACACTTCAAGCGCATTCAGAATTTTAGTCTGAATAGATTACTCTGAATATAAAAGTATAATAGTCTCAAATTTTGGGGGGGGGTCTTCCGTTTCTGTTTTAATTTACACTAGTGCCACACAATCTTGATTCTAGCACAATATTATTCCTAAATGACAGCGTTAATTCAGTAAATTAAACCTTCAAAATTATTATCAAAATAAGTAAATACCCTTTAAACAAAACTTTAGCTTCAAATAAAGATTGTAGATCTTTACTGTTTTCCAGTAGTTACTGCTAAAATGTTTTTGAAGAGATTCGTTCATAACCTCTGGAGGAAAGTCATTAATTAACTTCTGTTTTGTTTAAATTAATAGATATTATTTAATAGACTATTTTTTATATTTATAGGCATTTAATAATGGACTAATTTGTTGCATTTAATTGTTTTTTTATTGGTTTTTGAAAAAAATTATATATATATATATATATATATATATATATATATATATATAATTATATATATAGACACACACACACACACACACACACACACACACACACACTAAGATTTTTTTATATTTTTAAAAGAAGTCTCTTCTGCCCACCAAGCCTTCATTTCTTTGATCCAAGAAAAACTGTAATATTGTGACTATATTATTATTATTATTTTAACAACTATTTTCTATTTGAATATATTTTAAGATGCAATTTAAATAAATAATAAAGTGAAATGCTTTATTGTGTGTGATTTGCATGTTATTTATTTTAAGACATGTAAGCTGAAGATCTAAACTAAGTTAAAATGGTTGGTTCAACTGATTTAATTGTCTTATTTTATATATATAAATGAGCTTAAATTTTAAGTTAACAGAACTAAGATTTATGTTGATCTCACATGGCCTGCACTGTGTTGGATTTACTTAAAAGATATGTGCACATTTTTTGATACAAAAATGGTGCATATATATTTTAAGTAATTCCAACTCATCATTTTTTAGAGTGTGGACAATATGAAACTAAAACGACATAAGCTTAATTTAAAATGTCTTAGGAACTACTGGATATTTAGAGGTGAATAAACGTAATTGAAAGGTGGATAAACGCACTTTGGAGGTGCAAACGCAATTCCCGAATATTGGGAGGTGGGTAAATGGCATTTACGTGCATTTAGCCTCCACTACATCCCTGGGTATGACATCACAGTACTGATTCGAAAATATACAGTGATCAACTAGAAGCAGCACTATACAGAGTACAGACGATTGGTGTATGACATCACAGTACTGATTCGAAAGCATACAGCAGACAGTGATCGACAGCACTGTACAGAGTACAGACGATTGGTGTATGCAGAGGTGTAGTTGAAGAGGTGGGTAAACTATAAATTCTGGTGGACCAAGACATGGTCACCAGGTAAGGTGGGCCACTGCCTACCCGTGTATGTGTGTCTCCTGATGACATTGCTATATAGGGAGGGCTCGACATTAAGCCTTTTCATACGCTAAGTAAATCTGCCTTTCACTTGTCCGAGTAAAAAAGTTGCTTGTTCAGATTTTTTAAAAATTTGACTTATTCTTAAAAAAATATTCTCATCATTGATATATCAGCTTTGATATTTAAATCACCATATTGTAATTTCTGCACCTTTAAAGGGCACCCCCTCCCCCAAAATTATTAAATGTATGCTTCATATTTCATTTTAAATTCCTAAATTTGATCAATAAATTCAATTATTTCTAATAATAAGACACCATAGGGCTGTTACCCTAGGGGTTGATCAAATTAAATCATTTACACTGAAAAATTACAATTGCATGAAATAATGTTATGAAATTGATTTTAATTTACATATAAGAAAGAATGATGCTACTTTTAAACATTTAACACTAAACCGCCAGTAGGTGGTGGCAGGCGACCGTCTTAATGAGTGAAAAAGTTCGCCTTAGGTTTAACAACCTATACTAAATTAACTAAATTAAAGAAACTAAATTAACGACATAAGCTTAATTTAAAATGTCTTAGGAACTAGGATATTTAGAGGTGGATAAACGCAATTGAAAGGTGGATAAACGCACTTTGGAGGTGGGTAAACGCAATTCCCGAATATTGGGAGGTGCGTAAACGGCATTTGCGCATTTAGCCTTCACTACATCCCTGGGTGTATGACATCACAGTACTGATTCGAAAGCATGCAGTGTACTTTGATCACCTTGACGAAGCACTGGGGAGACCGGGGGCAATTGTAACAGGGGGCAATTGTACCACACTCAATTCCTCCAATCAGAAACAAGCTAGAGTGATGACACTTAATCTGTACATGCCCAATAGGATTCTCTCTCTATCTGTGGAAAAGAAGCGTGACATTTTCAACTTTAGCAGAAGTTATTAACGACAAACTGATTTTGAGGTGTGAAAGTTATTTTTTGAATGTACAGTATTTTTCTTCTGCTGTCTAAAGTTTAGATGTCTGTCAATTTAAACTTGTATACATTTTATCCCTAGGTTATTGATTAAAAACGAACATGAACAACACTGTAACACTGTGTTACAGTTGCCCCCGAGCCACAAGGCCCATTGTAATAAGCTTGTTTGTGTGTGTTGACATACTTTTCTGTTAAAAAAAATGAACATATTTCACTAAATTCTATTGTAAAACTTCATTTTAAAAGGGTGTATTAAAATAAATGTTTGTTCCAGTATTAACAAATCATCAATTAACATTTTTTATATAAAATAATGTGTGTTTTATATGTGCTTGACAAAGTGGGAATATTATATAAACTCTTAAAATTAACAGCAGTAAAGTGATTACTTTGAGGTAGGCTTTTATTTGAGATAAAGTGGGTTAATAGGAGTTATTTCTCAGTGTTACAATTGCCCCCACACTGCATTTAATTGAATATTTTAGTCTTGTTCTTATAAGTAAAAATATATAAATTGTATTATTAATTAGTGCACATATATATGTTTCTTGTATCAAAAGATGACTAGTCTATCTCAAGTAGTTTGTGAGTTATTAAGGAAAATGTAAAATACGTTACAATTGCCCCGGGTCTCCCCTACAGACGATTGGTTTATGACATCACAGTCCTGATTCGAAAGCATACAGTATGATCTTGAAGCAGCACTGTACAGAGTACAGACGATTGGTGTATGACATCACAGTACTGATTCGAAAGCAAACAGTATGATCTTGAAGCAGCACTGTACAGAGTACATACGATTGGTGTATGACATCACAGTACTGATTTGAAAGCATACGTATGATCTTGAAGCAGCACTGTACAGAGTACAGACGATTGGTGTATGACATCACAGTACTGATTCGAAAGCAAACAGTATGATCTTGAAGCAGCACTGTACAGAGTACAGACGATTGGTGTATGACATCACAGTACTGTTTCGAAAGCATGTATGATCTTGAAGCAGCCGAACAACCAATACTTATAAAAGTAATGGGATCAAACATAAAAAATTAAGTATTCCTAACTTTTCAACGTTTACTTAACATATGTGTGTAACAAAAAAATATAAGCTACTAGGTGCACTTAAATGTATGCATAAATAAAATAATAAAAAAAACATAATGCATGTCAACTACTACAATAATTGCATCAAAATTAAGTAAATCGATTATATCAGTTTAAGTAACTGTATGAGCCACGTGATATAGGCTATGCAATTTCCCGTGATGCCTATCCAGACAAAAAAAATATGAAACACATGTGAAGACGTTGAGAAGCGGTAAGCTTAATTTTTGTACTTAGGCCTACACATGATCATTTATTGCATTTTTGGTCAAGAAATTTACTTTTAACTGAATTTCAGAATTGCTACAAATTTTGCATCAACAATTAGAAACGTTTCTTACGAATGCAAACATTTGTAGTCTACATGTTAACGAATGAAATAATTGTTTTGCACGCGAGTAGCTATATATTGTGTTTTTTCAAAATATATGACCATGATGTTGGCTCGTATATGCATTAATGGTGTGTTTACACCGAACGCGAATTTAATTGCGATAGCAGAGTACATTCATAGTCAATGCAAAGACGCGAAGACGCATCATTCGCGCCGGGCGTCGCGAATTGGGTGACTCGTTTGCCGCGAACGTCTTTCTCAGTAGAAAATTTCGAACTTGAGCGGGCTGCAGAAGATTCAAGCGTCTAACTAGACTTGACGTGTTTGACGCGTTCGGTGTGACCAATTCGGACTGCGCTCTCTCTCCCCCACGGATAGATTATAGGCCTACTTTATTAGCGAGTTGTTTTTGGATAAAACTAATGTACTTTGCATACTTACAAATTCCCATGTTCTCTATCTCTATTGTCTATAGGCCTACATGGATCGCGGGAAAGGGGGCCTTGGGCGCGGGTTAGCCTACTTTTGGTAACGTTAACATACAAATATTAATTTCGAAAGCACATTGCCTACAGCTCCGTGTGTGCACGATTTATCATTAAATAATGGCAATCTTGATTCTAGCACAATATTATTCCTAAATGACAGCGTTAATTCAGTAAATTAAACCTTCAAAATTATTATCAAAATAAGTAAATACCCTTTAAACAAAACTTTAGCTTCAAATAAAGATTGTAGATCTTTACTGTTTTCCAGTAGTTACTGCTAAAATGTTTTTGAAGAGATTCGTTCATAACCTCTGGAGGAAAGTCATTAATTAACTTCTGTTTTGTTTAAATTAATAGATATTATTTAATAGACTATTTTTTTATATTTATAGGTATTTAATAATGGACTAATTTGTTGCATTTAATTGTTTTTTTTTATTGGTTTTTGAAAAAAAAAAAAAAAATATATATATATATATATATATATATATATATATAATTATATATACACACACACACACACACACACACACTAAGATTGTTTAATATTTTTAAAAGAAGTCTCTTCTGCCCACCAAGCCTTCATTTCTTTGATCCAAGAAAAACTGTAATATTGTGACTATATTATTATTATTATTTTAACAACTATTTTCTATTTGAATATATTTTAAGATGCAATTTAAATAAATAATAAAGTGAAATGCTTTATTGTGTGTGATTTGCATGTTATTTATTTTAAGACATGTAAGCTGAAGATCTAAACTAAGTTAAAATGGTTGGTTCAACTGATTTAATTGTCTTATTTTATATATATAAATGAGCTTAAATTTTAAGTTAACAGAACTAAGATTTATTTTGATCTCACATGGCCTGCACTGTGTTGGATTTACTTAAAAGATATGTGCACATTTTTTGATACAAAAATGGTGCATATATATTTTAAGTAAATCCAACTCATCATTTTTTAGAGTGTGGACAATATGAAACTAAAACGACATAAGCTTAATTTAAAATGTCTTAGGAACTACTGGATATTTAGAGGTGGATAAACGTAATTGAAAGGTGGATAAACGCACTTTGGAGGTGCAAACGCAATTCCCGAATATTGGGAGGTGGGTAAATGGCATTTACGTGCATTTAGCCTCCACTACATCCCTGGGTATGACATCACAGTACTGATTCGAAAATATACAGTGATCAACTAGAAGCAGCACTATACAGAGTACAGACGATTGGTGTATGACATCACAGTACTGATTCGAAAGCATACAGCAGACAGTGATCGACAGCACTGTACAGAGTACAGACGATTGGTGTATGCAGAGGTGTAGTTGAAGAGGTGGGTAAACTATAAATTCTGGTGGACCAAGACATGGTCACCAGGTAAGGTGGGCCACTGCCTACCGGTGTATGTGTGTCTCCTGATGACATTGCTATATAGGGAGGGCTCGACATTAAGCCTTTTCATATGCTAAGTAAATCTGCCTTTCACTTGTCCGAGTAAAAAAGTTGCTTGTTCAGATTTTTTAAAAATTTGACTTATTCTTAAAAAATATTCTCATCATTGATATATCAGCTTTGATATTTAAATCACCATATTGTAATTTCTGCACCTTTAAAGGGCACCCCCCTCCCCCAATATTATTAAATGTATGCTTCATATTTCATTTTAAATTCCTAAATTTGATCAATAAATTCAATTATTTCTAATAATAAGACACCATAGGGCTGTTACTCTAGGGGTTGATCAAATTAAATCATTTACACTGAAAAATTACAATTGCATGAAATAATGTTATGAAATTGATTTTAATTTACATATAAGAAAGAATGATGCTACTTTTAAACATTTAACACTAAACCGCCAGTAGGTGGTGGCAGGCGACCGTCTTAATGAGTGAAAAAGTTCGCCTTAGGTTTAACAACCTATACTAAATTAACTAAATTAAAGAAACTAAATTAACGACATAAGCTTAATTTAAAATGTCTTAGGAACTAGGATATTTAGAGGTGGATAAACGCAATTGAAAGGTGGATAAACGCACTTTGGAGGTGGGTAAACGCAATTCCCGAATATTGGGAGGTGCGTAAACGGCATTTGCGCATTTAGCCTTCACTACATCCCTGGGTGTATGACATCACAGTACTGATTCGAAAGCATGCAGTGTACTTTGATCACCTTGACGAAGCACTGGGGAGACCGGGGGCAATTGTAACAGGGGGCAATTGTACCACACTCAATTCCTCCAATCAGAAACAAGCTAGAGTGATGACACTTAATCTGTACATGCCCAATAGGATTCTCTCTCTATCTGTGGAAAAGAAGCGTGACATTTTCAACTTTAGCAGAAGTTATTAACGACAAACTGATTTTGAGGTGTGAAAGTTATTTTTTGGATGTACAGTATTTTTCTTCTGCTGTCTAAAGTTTAGATGTCTGTCAATTAAAACTTGTATACATTTTATCCCTAGGTTATTGATTAAAAACGAACATAAACAACACTGTAACACTGTGTTACAGTTGCCCCCGAGCCACAAGGCCCATTGTAATAAGCTTGTTTGTGTGTGTTGACATACTTTTCTGTTAAAAAAATGAACATATTTCACTAAATTCTATTGTAAAACTTCATTTTAAAAGGGTGTATTAAAATAAATGTTTGTTCCAGTATTAACAAATCATCAATTAGCATTTTTTATATAAAATAATGTGTGTTTTATATGTGCTTGACAAAGTGGGAATATTATATAAACTCTTAAAATTAACAGCAGTAAAGTGATTACTTTGAGGTAGGCTTTTATTTGAGATAAAGTGGGTTAATAGGAGTTATTTCTCAGTGTTACAATTGCCCCCACACTGCATTTAATTGAATATTTTAGTCTTGTTCTTATAAGTAAAAATATATAAATTGTATTATTAATTAGTGCACATATATAGACCATTTCACAAGATGTAAACAACACTGGTCCAGAAGCACTTCCTGTTTCAGTTAGTAACTGTTTTCTTTATTTCACATGTAAAGAAAACATCTTAAAGATGTTTGTTTAACTTTTTGATTTAGTTTTACATGTTCTGTTGGTTGTATTTTATCCCAGCTTTTATGTAGTGTTAAAAAACTGAAACAGGAAGTGCTTCTGGACCAGTGTTGTTTACATCTTGTGAAATGGTCTATATGTTTCTTGTATCAAAAGATGACTAGTCTATCTCAAGTAGTTTGTGAGTTATTAAGGAAAATGTAAAATACGTTACAATTGCCCCGGGTCTCCCCTACAGACGATTGGTTTATGACATCACAGTCCTGATTCGAAAGCATACAGTATGATCTTGAAGCAGCACTGTACAGAGTACAGACGATTGGTGTATGACATCACAGTACTGATTCGAAAGCAAACAGTATGATCTTGAAGCAGCACTGTACAGAGTACATACGATTGGTGTATGACATCACAGTACTGTATGATCTTGAAGCAGCACTGTACAGAGTACAGACGATTGGTGTATGACATCACAGTACTGATTCGAAAGCAAACAGTATGATCTTGAAGCAGCACTGTACAGAGTACAGACGATTGGTGTATGACATCACAGTACTGTTTCGAAAGCATGTATGATCTTGAAGCAGCCGAACAACCAATACTTATAAAAGTAATGGGATCAAACATAAAAAATTAAGTATTCCTAACTTTTCAACGTTTACTTAACATATGTGTGTAACAAAAAAATATAAGCTACTAGGTGCACTTAAATGTATGCATAAATAAAATAATAAAAAAACATAATGCATGTCAACTACTACAATAATTGCATCAAAATTAAGTAAATCGATTATATCAGTTTAAGTAACTGTATGAGCCACGTGATATAGGCTATGCAATTTCCCGTGATGCCTATCCAGACAAAAAAAATATGAAACACATGTGAAGACGTTGAGAAGCGGTAAGCTTAATTTTTGTACTTAGGCCTACACATGATCATTTATTGCATTTTTGGTCAAGAAATTTACTTTTAACTGAATTTCAGAATTGCTACAAATTTTGCATCAACAATTAGAAACGTTTCTTACGAATGCAAACATTTGTAGTCTACATGTTAACGAATGAAATAATTGTTTTGCACGCGAGTAGCTATATATTGTGTTTTTTCAAAATATATGACCATGATGTTGGCTCGTATATGCATTAATGGTGTGTTTACACCGAACGCGAATTTAATTGCGATAGCAGAGTACATTCATAGTCAATGCAAAGACGCGAAGACGCATCATTCGCGCCGGGCGTCGCGAATTGGGTGACTCGTTTGCCGCGAACGTCTTTCTCAGTAGAAAATTTCGAACTTGAGCGGGCTGCAGAAGATTCAAGCGTCTAACTAGACTTGACGTGTTTGACGCGTTCGGTGTGACCAATTCGGACTGCGCTCTCTCTCCCCCACGGATAGATTATAGGCCTACTTTATTAGCGAGTTGTTTTTGGATAAAACTAATGTACTTTGCATACTTACAAATTCCCATGTTCTCTATCTCTATTGTCTATAGGCCTACATGGATCGCGGGAAAGGGGGCCTTGGGCGCGGGTTAGCCTACTTTTGGTAACGTTAACATACAAATATTAATTTCGAAAGCACATTGCCTACAGCTCCGTGTGTGCACGATTTATCATTAAATAATGGCAATCTTGATTCTAGCACAATATTATTCCTAAATGACAGCGTTAATTCAGTAAATTAAACCTTCAAAATTATTATCAAAATAAGTAAATACCCTTTAAACAAAACTTTAGCTTCAAATAAAGATTGTAGATCTTTACTGTTTTCCAGTAGTTACTGCTAAAATGTTTTTGAAGAGATTCGTTCATAACCTCTGGAGGAAAGTCATTAATTAACTTCTGTTTTGTTTAAATTAATAGATATTATTTAATAGACTATTTTTTTATATTTATAGGTATTTAATAATGGACTAATTTGTTGCATTTAATTGTTTTTTTTATTGGTTTTTGAAAAAAAAAAAAAAAATATATATATATATATATATAATTATACACACACACACACACACACACACACACACACACACACACACACACACACACTCTTCTGCGCGTGCGCGAGCGATCGGTTGTTTGTGTTTGTAGCTCCGGAGAATTTCTTCACAAATCCTTGATTTTCTTCTTTACCACTTATTTATAAACAAGCACTTTCTATTTTTATATTATGTGAACTTATCCTCGATAGTATTCCTTATAAAAAACAATTGGATTGCTTTGATATCGCTACTTATATCCAACCTCCCTAAATCCTGGCTACTAGCCTTTAGCCCGCTAGCATTCCACGCGTGCCCTCTCGCCTATTGATCGTCTCATTTTACACCCGTTTCACTGAATCCTGGTTATTTCCGACATTTCAATCCTAAATTAGTAGTGATAGTTGTAGTATCACTACTAATTTACTGATCATCCGTTATAATGGCGAACATATCAGATGCGTGTCTAACATTACCTTTGAGTGCAGATGAAGACACATTCGAGCTCTTCACGGTGAAGCAGGAGCTGGAATACGTCGAGAAACAGATCCGCGGTCTGCTGGTGAAGCAAGCCGAGCTGCTGGATCGGCGCTCAACGCTTGAAGCATCACGCGCCGACGCTAACAAATCAAATCACTCTTTGACTCCGAGTTCATCTACGCCGTACGTTACTCTGCCGAGGAAGATGCGATCATCTAAGGCTTCATTCACTCCGGCACCGAAACAACATGGACCATGGATCACACAGCGGAAGACTCGAGCCAGAGCTGCCTCTCCGCCCCTCCCGGTCTTCGAGATCTCCACCCGGAACCGCTTCTCCCCTCTTCGCGAGCCGGAACGCGATGACGCCGTGATCATCGGCACATCCATAGTCCGCCATGTCCGCGCTAATTCGGATAAAGGTAAAGTGCGCACTCACTGCTTTCCTGGTGCTCGTGTTCTTGATGTTGCTGCACAGGTTCCCGAGATCCTGAACGGGGACGAGCGCGTCGGAGCTGTTGTGCTGCACGCGGGAGCGAACGACATCAGGCTGCGGCAGACGGAGGTTCTGAAGAAGGACTACAGGAGCCTGATCGAGACGGTACGCAGCACAGCGCCTAAAGCAGCGATCATCGTGTCTGGACCGCTTCCCACGTACAGACAAGGACAGGAAAGGTTCAGTAGACTTTTTGCATTAAATGAATGGTTAATGTCATTGTGTAATGAACAGGGGCTGCACTTTGTAAATAACTGGCATCTGTTTTGGGAAAGACCGAGGCTGTACAGCACAGATGGTCTCCATCCCAGCCGAATCGGAGCGGCTGTGCTGTCCGACAACATTTCCAAGACATTACGCACCAGATGACTAATGAGTCAAAGTCCAAATTACAGCCTTTGCGGTCCAAACTTAACTAATAAGCATAGTGTGGAACATTATATAGAAACTGTGTCTATTCCTCGTTTAGTGAAGCCAAACAATAAATCTAGTGTAGGATCTAGCAAAAATCTTATTGTAATTAAACCAGAAAATCTAAATATCAGTCAACAAAAACAATTTCTAAAGCTAGGTCTCCTAAACATTAGATCGCTCACACCTAAGGCGGTTATCGTAAATGAAATGGTCACAGACAATAACTTCGATGTTCTGTGCCTTACTGAAACCTGGCTTAAACCAAATGAGTATTTCGGTCTAAACGAATCTACTCCGCCAGGATACTGTTATAAACATGAGCCTCGTCTGATCGGTCGTGGCGGCGGTGTTGCAACAATCTATAAAGATATTTTTAATATTACTCAGAAAACAGGTCACAGGTTTAATTCATTTGAAGTACTTGTGCTAAATGTTACGCTCTTAGATGTAAGAAGGAAATCTATATTATCTCTAGCCCTGGCTACTGTATATAGACCTCCAGGGCCATATGCTGAATTCCTAAAAGAGTTCGCAGACTTTCTCTCGGATCTATTGGTAAATGTCGATAAAGCAATAATTGCTGGAGATTTTAACATACACGTAGATAATACAAATGATGCTTTAGGGGCTGCGTTTACAGATTTATTAAACTCCTTTGGGGTCAAACAAAACGTCAGTGGTCCCACTCATCGTCTAAATCATACACTAGATTTAATTATATCATATGGAACCGATCCAACTGATATAGATATTATACCGCAAAGCGATGATGTCACTGATCATTACATGGTGACTTGCATAATACGTACTGCTGAAATATGTCATGTTGCGCCACGTTATAGACCAGGCAGAACAATCCTTCCAACCACTATAGATGGATTTTCAAATAGCTTACCTGATCTATCTAAGCTGCTAAGTGAACCCAAACAAACAGATGAATTAGAGGAAATGACTAGCAGTTTAAGCACCATTCTTACTAGTACATTAGATATTGTTGCGCCAATTAGATTAAAAAAGGTTCGAGAGAAAATTAAAGCACCGTGGTACAACAGTGCTACACATGCTATCAAGAGAGAAACTCGCAACTTAGAGCGTAAATGGAAACAAACTAATTTAGAGGTCTTTAGAATCGCGTGGAAAGACAGTATGTCACGTTATAAAAAGACACTAAAAACAGCCAGGGCTGAGCATCTCCGCAAACTAATCGAAAATAACCAAAATAATCCAAGGTTTTTATTTAACACCGTGGCTAGACTAACAAATAAACAGACATCACCAGAGCAAAATATACCTTTACAGTTTAGTAGTAATGATTTTATGAATTACTTCAATGCGAAAATAGAAAGCATCCGAAACAAAATTATAAATGTACAATCCGCTATGGTGTCTTATGATTCAGCTTCAATTATGGACCCTCTAGAACAACTAAACCGCTTTACAACGATAGGACAGGAGGAGCTAAATAAACTTATCATTGCATCTAAACCAACAACTTGTTTATTAGATCCAATACCCACTAAACTACTGAAAGAACTATTACCTGTAGTGGAAGAGCCTCTCCTCAATATTATTAACTCGTCTTTATCTTTAGGTCATGTCCCAAAAATATACAAGCTGGCTGTAATAAAACCGCTCATTAAGAAACCGCAATTAGATCCAAATAACTTGGCAAATTACAGACCCATTTCAAATCTTCCATTTATGTCCAAAATACTTGAAAAAGTAGTGTCCGCTCAATTGTGCTCTTTTTTGCAAGAAAATGATATCTATGAAAAATTCCAGTCAGGATTCAGACCGCATCATAGTACAGAAACTGCGCTAGTTAAAATTACAAATGATTTACTTTTAGCTTCTGACCAAGGCTGTATCTCAATACTAGTCCTACTTGATCTTAGCGCTGCGTTCGACACTATAGATCATATAATACTCTTGGATCGACTACAAAACTTCACCGGTGTCCAGGGACAGGCATTAAGCTGGTTTAGATCGTACTTATCGGACCGTTCTCATTTTGTCTGTTTAAATGGGAAAAAATCAAAGATAACGTCAGTAGACTATGGAGTACCGCAAGGATCAGTTTTAGGCCCTCTGCTATTCTCAATATATATGCTGCCACTTGGTAATATTATAAGAAAACATGGAATTAATTTCCACTGTTACGCTGACGACACTCAATTATATATTTCATCACGACCAGATGAAAACACTAACTCATCTAAAATGACAGAGTGTCTCAAAGATATAAAATGCTGGATGACGCGTAATTTCCTGCTATTAAATTCAGATAAAACGGAGGTATTACTTATTGGTCCAAAAAACTACTCACAAAACCTCTCACAATACAACTTTAATATAGACGGATGTCCTGTTACTTTATCCACAACAGTAAAAGACCTGGGTGTTATACTAGACCGCAACTTGTCGTTCGAAAATCATATTTCATATGTTACAAGAACAGCCTTTTTCCACCTTAGAAACATTGCTAAGCTACGTAACATGCTATCTATTTCTGATGCAGAAAAATTAGTTCACGCATTCATGACCTCGAGACTAGATTACTGTAATGCTTTATTAGCTGGTTGTCCTGCATCCTCAATAAACAAGCTACAGTTAGTACAAAATGCAGCTGCTAGAGTTCTTACTAGGTCAAGAAAATATGATCATATAACACCGATTTTATCATCTCTACACTGGTTACCTATTAAGTTCCGCATCAACTACAAAATACTACTACTGACCTATAAAGCCCTAAATGGTTTAGCACCTATGTACTTAACGGACCTTCTTTCGCCCTACAATCCACCGCGTTCCTTAAGATCACTAAATTCAAGGCTTCTGGTCATTCCTAGGATATCGAAGTCCAGTAAAGGAGGGAGGGCGTTCTCGCATTTAGCTCCAAAACTCTGGAATGGCCTTCCCGATACGGTCCGAGCCTCTGACTCGCTGACACAGTTCAAAACTAGATTAAAGACGCATCTCTTTAGTCAAGCATTCACATAATGCTTACCTTCTAGTCCTCTGTTATGCCATACGGAACCGTTTGCCACTGAAACTGCTTAACGCACCAGTGGGGCTCGACAGCCTTTTAGACAAACGGGTCGGCGCGTATGGTTGGGTTGCGGAGAGTTCGGGTTACGGAGAGTTTGTGAGTTATAACGGAAATTATTATGAACATCAGCTATGCTAATTATTTTCCATCTGCCTTTCTGCTGTTATCTCGGGACGCTTGTCCCGAGAAAAATGGCGTTCGTCAGGTCCAGTTTTGTGTCCAGCCTCTCACGGGGATTTCGGATGCCCCAACGCCTGTGATGAGACGACTCAACGCCTGTGATGAGACGACTCAACGCCTGCGATATGTTATGGCGCCGTTTGATTCATAAACAATATTTATATATAATATTTATATTTAAACAATATGAATGTAAGCCAAAGGAGAACTGGCCCCCGACTGAGCCTGGGTTCTCCCAAGGTTTTTTCTCCATCCAATCTGATGGAGTTTTGGTTCCTTGCCACTGTCGCCTTGCTTTTGGCTTGCTTTGAGCTTGCTCAGTTGGGGTTATTTATTTAGTGTTTAGCAATGTTGTTGATCTGTGTTGTGCTACTTACATGTTATCACTGTGAAGCTGCTTTGATACAATCTGTATTGTGAAAAGCGCTATATAAATAAATGTGACTTGACTTGACTTGACTTGACACACACACACTAAGATTGTTTAATATTTTTAAAAGAAGTCTCTTCTGCCCACCAAGCCTTCATTTCTTTGATCCAAGAAAAACTGTAATATTGTGACTATATTATTATTATTATTTTAACAACTATTTTCTATTTGAATATATTTTAAGATGCAATTTAAATAAATAATAAAGTGAAATGCTTTATTGTGTGTGATTTGCATGTTATTTATTTTAAGACATGTAAGCTGAAGATCTAAACTAAGTTAAAATGGTTGGTTCAACTGATTTAATTGTCTTATTTTATATATATAAATGAGCTTAAATTTTAAGTTAACAGAACTAAGATTTATTTTGATCTCACATGGCCTGCACTGTGTTGGATTTACTTAAAAGATATGTGCACATTTTTTGATACAAAAATGGTGCATATATATTTTAAGTAAATCCAACTCATCATTTTTTAGAGTGTGGACAATATGAAACTAAAACGACATAAGCTTAATTTAAAATGTCTTAGGAACTACTGGATATTTAGAGGTGGATAAACGTAATTGAAAGGTGGATAAACGCACTTTGGAGGTGCAAACGCAATTCCCGAATATTGGGAGGTGGGTAAATGGCATTTACGTGCATTTAGCCTCCACTACATCCCTGGGTATGACATCACAGTACTGATTCGAAAATATACAGTGATCAACTAGAAGCAGCACTATACAGAGTACAGACGATTGGTGTATGACATCACAGTACTGATTCGAAAGCATACAGCAGACAGTGATCGACAGCACTGTACAGAGTACAGACGATTGGTGTATGCAGAGGTGTAGTTGAAGAGGTGGGTAAACTATAAATTCTGGTGGACCAAGACATGGTCACCAGGTAAGGTGGGCCACTGCCTACCGGTGTATGTGTGTCTCCTGATGACATTGCTATATAGGGAGGGCTCGACATTAAGCCTTTTCATACGCTAAGTAAATCTGCCTTTCACTTGTCCGAGTAAAAAAGTTGCTTGTTCAGATTTTTTAAAAATTTGACTTATTCTTAAAAAATATTCTCATCATTGATATATCAGCTTTGATATTTAAATCACCATATTGTAATTTCTGCACCTTTAAAGGGCACCCCCCTCCCCCAATATTATTAAATGTATGCTTCATATTTCATTTTAAATTCCTAAATTTGATCAATAAATTCAATTATTTCTAATAATAAGACACCATAGGGCTGTTACCCTAGGGGTTGATCAAATTAAATCATTTACACTGAAAAATTACAATTGCATGAAATAATGTTATGAAATTGATTTTAATTTACATATAAGAAAGAATGATGCTACTTTTAAACATTTAACACTAAACCGCCAGTAGGTGGTGGCAGGCGACCGTCTTAATGAGTGAAAAAGTTCGCCTTAGGTTTAACAACCTATACTAAATTAACTAAATTAAAGAAACTAAATTAACGACATAAGCTTAATTTAAAATGTCTTAGGAACTAGGATATTTAGAGGTGGATAAACGCAATTGAAAGGTGGATAAACGCACTTTGGAGGTGGGTAAACGCAATTCCCGAATATTGGGAGGTGCGTAAACGGCATTTGTGCATTTAGCCTCCACTACATCCCTGGGTGTATGACATCACAGTACTGATTCGAAAGCATGCAGTGTACTTTGATCACCTTGACGAAGCACTGGGGAGACCGGGGGCAATTGTAACAGGGGGCAATTGTACCACACTCAATTCCTCCAATCAGAAACAAGCTAGAGTGATGACACTTAATCTGTACATGCCCAATAGGATTCTCTCTCTATCTGTGGAAAAGAAGCGTGACATTTTCAACTTTAGCAGAAGTTATTAACGACAAACTGATTTTGAGGTGTGAAAGTTATTTTTTGGATGTACAGTATTTTTCTTCTGCTGTCTAAAGTTTAGATGTCTGTCAATTTAAACTTGTATACATTTTATCCCTAGGTTATTGATTAAAAACGAACATGAACAACACTGTAACACTGTGTTACAGTTGCCCCCGAGCCACAAGGCCCATTGTAATAAGCTTGTTTGTGTGTGTTGACATACTTTTCTGTTAAAAAAATGAACATATTTCACTAAATTCTATTGTAAAACTTCATTTTAAAAGGGTGTATTAAAATAAATGTTTGTTCCAGTATTAACAAATCATCAATTAACATTTTTTATATAAAATAATGTGTGTTTTATATGTGCTTGACAAAGTGGGAATATTATATAAACTCTTAAAATTAACAGCAGTAAAGTGATTACTTTGAGGTAGGCTTTTATTTGAGATAAAGTGGGTTAATAGGAGTTATTTCTCAGTGTTACAATTGCCCCCACACTGCATTTAATTGAATATTTTAGTCTTGTTCTTATAAGTAAAAATATATAAATTGTATTATTAATTAGTGCACATATATATGTTTCTTGTATCAAAAGATGACTAGTCTATCTCAAGTAGTTTGTGAGTTATTAAGGAAAATGTAAAATACGTTACAATTGCCCCGGGTCTCCCCTACAGACGATTGGTTTATGACATCACAGTCCTGATTCGAAAGCATACAGTATGATCTTGAAGCAGCACTGTACAGAGTACAGACGATTGGTGTATGACATCACAGTACTGATTTGAAAGCATACAGTATGATCTTGAAGCAGCACTGTACAGAGTACAGACGATTGGTGTATGACATCACAGTACTGATTCGAAAGCAAACAGTATGATCTTGAAGCAGCACTGTACAGAGTACAGACGATTGGTGTATGACATCACAGTACTGTTTCGAAAGCATGTATGATCTTGAAGCAGCCGAACAACCAATACTTATAAAAGTAATTGGATCAAACATAAAAAATTAAGTATTCCTAACTTTTCAACGTTTACTTAACATATGTGTGTAACAAAAAAATATAAGCTACTAGGTGCACTTAAATGTATGCATAAATAAAATAATAAAAAAAACATAATGCATGTCAACTACTACAATAATTGCATCAAAATTAAGTAAATCGATTATATCAGTTTAAGTAACTGTATGAGCCACGTGATATAGGCTATGCAATTTCCCGTGATGCCTATCCAGACAAAAAAAATATGAAACACATGTGAAGACGTTGAGAAGCGGTAAGCTTATTTTTTGTACTTAGGCCTACACATGATCATTTATTGCATTTTTGGTCAAGAAATTTACTTTTAACTGAATTTCAGAATTGCTACAAATTTTGCATCAACAATTAGAAACGTTTCTTACGAATGCAAACATTTGTAGTCTACATGTTAACGAATGAAATAAGTGTTTTGCACGCGAGTAGCTATATATTGTGTTTTTTCAAAATATATGACCATGATGTTGGCTCGTATATGCATTAATGGTGTGTTTACACCGAACGCGAATTTAATTGCGATAGCAGAGTACATTCATAGTCAATGCAAAGACGCGAAGACGCATCATTCGCGCCGGGCGTCGCGAATTGGGTGACTCGTTTGCCGCGAACGTCTTTCTCAGTAGAAAATTTTGAACTTGAGCGGGCTGCAGAAGATTCAAGCGTCTAACTAGACTTGACGTGTTTGACGCGTTCGGTGTGACCAATTCGGACTGCGCTCTCTCTCCCCCACGGATAGATTATAGGCCTACTTTATTAGCGAGTTGTTTTTGGATAAAACTAATGTACTTTGCATACTTACAAATTCCCATGTTCTCTATCTCTATTGTCTATAGGCCTACATGGATCGCGGGAAAGGGGGCCTTGGGCGCGGGTTAGCCTACTTTTGGTAACGTTAACATACAAATATTAAATTCGAAAGCACATTGCCTACAGCTCCGTGTGTGCACGATTTATCATTAAATAATGGCAATCTTGATTCTAGCACAATATTATTCCTAAATGACAGCGTTAATTCAGTAAATTAAACCTTCAAAATTATTATCAAAATAAGTAAATACCCTTTAAACAAAACTTTAGCTTCAAATAAAGATTGTAGATCTTTACTGTTTTCCAGTAGTTACTGCTAAAATGTTTTTGAAGAGATTCGTTCATAACCTCTGGAGGAAAGTCATTAATTAACTTCTGTTTTGTTTAAATTAATAGATATTATTTAATAGACTATTTTTTTATATTTATAGGCATTTAATAATGGACTAATTTGTTGCATTTAATTGTTTTTTTTATTGGTTTGTATATATATATATATATATATATATATATATATATATATATATATATATATATATATATACACACACACACACACACACACACACACACTAAGATTGTTTAATATTTTTAAAAGAAGTCTCTTCTGCCCACCAAGCCTTCATTTCTTTGATCCAAGAAAAACTGTAATATTGTGACTATATTATTATTATTATTTTAACAACTATTTTCTATTTGAATATATTTTAAGATGCAATTTAAATAAATAATAAAGTGAAATGCTTTATTGTGTGTGATTTGCATGTTATTTATTTTAAGACATGTAAGCTGAAGATCTAAACTAAGTTAAAATGGTTGGTTCAACTGATTTAATTGTCTTATTTTATATATATAAATGAGCTTAAATTTTAAGTTAACAGAACTAAGATTTATTTTGATCTCACATGGCCTGCACTGTGTTGGATTTACTTAAAAGATATGTGCACATTTTTTGATACAAAAATGGTGCATATATATTTTAAGTAAATCCAACTCATCATTTTTTAGAGTGTGGACAATATGAAACTAAAACGACATAAGCTTAATTTAAAATGTCTTAGGAACTACTGGATATTTAGAGGTGGATAAACGTAATTGAAAGGTGGATAAACGCACTTTGGAGGTGCAAACGCAATTCCCGAATATTGGGAGGTGGGTAAATGGCATTTACGTGCATTTAGCCTCCACTACATCCCTGGGTATGACATCACAGTACTGATTCGAAAATATACAGTGATCAACTAGAAGCAGCACTATACAGAGTACAGACGATTGGTGTATGACATCACAGTACTGATTCGAAAGCATACAGCAGACAGTGATCGACAGCACTGTACAGAGTACAGACGATTGGTGTATGCAGAGGTGTAGTTGAAGAGGTGGGTAAACTATAAATTCTGGTGGACCAAGACATGGTCACCAGGTAAGGTGGGCCACTGCCTACCGGTGTATGTGTGTCTCCTGATGACATTGCTATATAGGGAGGGCTCGACATTAAGCCTTTTCATACGCTAAGTAAATCTGCCTTTCACTTGTCCGAGTAAAAAAGTTGCTTGTTCAGATTTTTTAAAAATTTGACTTATTCTTAAAAAATATTCTCATCATTGATATATCAGCTTTGATATTTAAATCACCATATTGTAATTTCTGCACCTTTAAAGGGCACCCCCCTCCCCCAATATTATTAAATGTATGCTTCATATTTCATTTTAAATTCCTAAATTTGATCAATAAATTCAATTATTTCTAATAATAAGACACCATAGGGCTGTTACCCTAGGGGTTGATCAAATTAAATCATTTACACTGAAAAATTACAATTGCATGAAATAATGTTATGAAATTGATTTTAATTTACATATAAGAAAGAATGATGCTACTTTTAAACATTTAACACTAAACCGCCAGTAGGTGGTGGCAGGCGACCGTCTTAATGAGTGAAAAAGTTCGCCTTAGGTTTAACAACCTATACTAAATTAACTAAATTAAAGAAACTAAATTAACGACATAAGCTTAATTTAAAATGTCTTAGGAACTAGGATATTTAGAGGTGGATAAACGCAATTGAAAGGTGGATAAACGCACTTTGGAGGTGGGTAAACGCAATTCCCGAATATTGGGAGGTGCGTAAACGGCATTTGTGCATTTAGCCTCCACTACATCCCTGGGTGTATGACATCACAGTACTGATTCGAAAGCATGCAGTGTACTTTGATCACCTTGACGAAGCACTGGGGAGACCGGGGGCAATTGTAACAGGGGGCAATTGTACCACACTCAATTCCTCCAATCAGAAACAAGCTAGAGTGATGACACTTAATCTGTACATGCCCAATAGGATTCTCTCTCTATCTGTGGAAAAGAAGCGTGACATTTTCAACTTTAGCAGAAGTTATTAACGACAAACTGATTTTGAGGTGTGAAAGTTATTTTTTGGATGTACAGTATTTTTCTTCTGCTGTCTAAAGTTTAGATGTCTGTCAATTTAAACTTGTATACATTTTATCCCTAGGTTATTGATTAAAAACGAACATGAACAACACTGTAACACTGTGTTACAGTTGCCCCCGAGCCACAAGGCCCATTGTAATAAGCTTGTTTGTGTGTGTTGACATACTTTTCTGTTAAAAAAATGAACATATTTCACTAAATTCTATTGTAAAACTTCATTTTAAAAGGGTGTATTAAAATAAATGTTTGTTCCAGTATTAACAAATCATCAATTAACATTTTTTATATAAAATAATGTGTGTTTTATATGTGCTTGACAAAGTGGGAATATTATATAAACTCTTAAAATTAACAGCAGTAAAGTGATTACTTTGAGGTAGGCTTTTATTTGAGATAAAGTGGGTTAATAGGAGTTATTTCTCAGTGTTACAATTGCCCCCACACTGCATTTAATTGAATATTTTAGTCTTGTTCTTATAAGTAAAAATATATAAATTGTATTATTAATTAGTGCACATATATATGTTTCTTGTATCAAAAGATGACTAGTCTATCTCAAGTAGTTTGTGAGTTATTAAGGAAAATGTAAAATACGTTACAATTGCCCCGGGTCTCCCCTACAGACGATTGGTTTATGACATCACAGTCCTGATTCGAAAGCATACAGTATGATCTTGAAGCAGCACTGTACAGAGTACAGACGATTGGTGTATGACTGATTCACAGTACTGATTTGAAAGCATACAGTATGATCTTGAAGCAGCACTGTACAGAGTACAGACGATTGGTGTATGACATCACAGTACTGATTCGAAAGCAAACAGTATGATCTTGAAGCAGCACTGTACAGAGTACAGACGATTGGTGTATGACATCACAGTACTGTTTCGAAAGCATGTATGATCTTGAAGCAGCCGAACAACCAATACTTATAAAAGTAATTGGATCAAACATAAAAAATTAAGTATTCCTAACTTTTCAACGTTTACTTAACATATGTGTGTAACAAAAAAATATAAGCTACTAGGTGCACTTAAATGTATGCATAAATAAAATAATAAAAAAAACATAATGCATGTCAACTACTACAATAATTGCATCAAAATTAAGTAAATCGATTATATCAGTTTAAGTAACTGTATGAGCCACGTGATATAGGCTATGCAATTTCCCGTGATGCCTATCCAGACAAAAAAAATATGAAACACATGTGAAGACGTTGAGAAGCGGTAAGCTTATTTTTTGTACTTAGGCCTACACATGATCATTTATTGCATTTTTGGTCAAGAAATTTACTTTTAACTGAATTTCAGAATTGCTACAAATTTTGCATCAACAATTAGAAACGTTTCTTACGAATGCAAACATTTGTAGTCTACATGTTAACGAATGAAATAAGTGTTTTGCACGCGAGTAGCTATATATTGTGTTTTTTCAAAATATATGACCATGATGTTGGCTCGTATATGCATTAATGGTGTGTTTACACCGAACGCGAATTTAATTGCGATAGCAGAGTACATTCATAGTCAATGCAAAGACGCGAAGACGCATCATTCGCGCCGGGCGTCGCGAATTGGGTGACTCGTTTGCCGCGAACGTCTTTCTCAGTAGAAAATTTTGAACTTGAGCGGGCTGCAGAAGATTCAAGCGTCTAACTAGACTTGACGTGTTTGACGCGTTCGGTGTGACCAATTCGGACTGCGCTCTCTCTCCCCCACGGATAGATTATAGGCCTACTTTATTAGCGAGTTGTTTTTGGATAAAACTAATGTACTTTGCATACTTACAAATTCCCATGTTCTCTATCTCTATTGTCTATAGGCCTACATGGATCGCGGGAAAGGGGGCCTTGGGCGCGGGTTAGCCTACTTTTGGTAACGTTAACATACAAATATTAAATTCGAAAGCACATTGCCTACAGCTCCGTGTGTGCACGATTTATCATTAAATAATGGCAATCTTGATTCTAGCACAATATTATTCCTAAATGACAGCGTTAATTCAGTAAATTAAACCTTCAAAATTATTATCAAAATAAGTAAATACCCTTTAAACAAAACTTTAGCTTCAAATAAAGATTGTAGATCTTTACTGTTTTCCAGTAGTTACTGCTAAAATGTTTTTGAAGAGATTCGTTCATAACCTCTGGAGGAAAGTCATTAATTAACTTCTGTTTTGTTTAAATTAATAGATATTATTTAATAGACTATTTTTTTATATTTATAGGCATTTAATAATGGACTAATTTGTTGCATTTAATTGTTTTTTTTATTGGTTTTTGAAAAAAAAATATATATATATATATATATATATATATATATATATATATATATATATATATACACACACACACACACACACACACACACTAAGATTGTTTAATATTTTTAAAAGAAGTCTCTTCTGCCCACCAAGCCTTCATTTCTTTGATCCAAGAAAAACTGTAATATTGTGACTATATTATTATTATTATTTTAACAACTATTTTCTATTTGAATATATTTTAAGATGCAATTTAAATAAATAATAAAGTGAAATGCTTTATTGTGTGTGATTTGCATGTTATTTATTTTAAGACATGTAAGCTGAAGATCTAAACTAAGTTAAAATGGTTGGTTCAACTGATTTAATTGTCTTATTTTATATATATAAATGAGCTTAAATTTTAAGTTAACAGAACTAAGATTTATTTTGATCTCACATGGCCTGCACTGTGTTGGATTTACTTAAAAGATATGTGCACATTTTTTGATACAAAAATGGTGCATATATATTTTAAGTAAATCCAACTCATCATTTTTTAGAGTGTGGACAATATGAAACTAAAACGACATAAGCTTAATTTAAAATGTCTTAGGAACTACTGGATATTTAGAGGTGGATAAACGTAATTGAAAGGTGGATAAACGCACTTTGGAGGTGCAAACGCAATTCCCGAATATTGGGAGGTGGGTAAATGGCATTTACGTGCATTTAGCCTCCACTACATCCCTGGGTATGACATCACAGTACTGATTCGAAAATATACAGTGATCAACTAGAAGCAGCACTATACAGAGTACAGACGATTGGTGTATGACATCACAGTACTGATTCGAAAGCATACAGCAGACAGTGATCGACAGCACTGTACAGAGTACAGACGATTGGTGTATGCAGAGGTGTAGTTGAAGAGGTGGGTAAACTATAAATTCTGGTGGACCAAGACATGGTCACCAGGTAAGGTGGGCCACTGCCTACCGGTGTATGTGTGTCTCCTGATGACATTGCTATATAGGGAGGGCTCGACATTAAGCCTTTTCATACGCTAAGTAAATCTGCCTTTCACTTGTCCGAGTAAAAAAGTTGCTTGTTCAGATTTTTTAAAAATTTGACTTATTCTTAAAAAATATTCTCATCATTGATATATCAGCTTTGATATTTAAATCACCATATTGTAATTTCTGCACCTTTAAAGGGCACCCCCCTCCCCCAATATTATTAAATGTATGCTTCATATTTCATTTTAAATTCCTAAATTTGATCAATAAATTCAATTATTTCTAATAATAAGACACCATAGGGCTGTTACCCTAGGGGTTGATCAAATTAAATCATTTACACTGAAAAATTACAATTGCATGAAATAATGTTATGAAATTGATTTTAATTTACATATAAGAAAGAATGATGCTACTTTTAAACATTTAACACTAAACCGCCAGTAGGTGGTGGCAGGCGACCGTCTTAATGAGTGAAAAAGTTCGCCTTAGGTTTAACAACCTATACTAAATTAACTAAATTAAAGAAACTAAATTAACGACATAAGCTTAATTTAAAATGTCTTAGGAACTAGGATATTTAGAGGTGGATAAACGCAATTGAAAGGTGGATAAACGCACTTTGGAGGTGGGTAAACGCAATTCCCGAATATTGGGAGGTGCGTAAACGGCATTTGTGCATTTAGCCTCCACTACATCCCTGGGTGTATGACATCACAGTACTGATTCGAAAGCATGCAGTGTACTTTGATCACCTTGACGAAGCACTGGGGAGACCGGGGGCAATTGTAACAGGGGGCAATTGTACCACACTCAATTCCTCCAATCAGAAACAAGCTAGAGTGATGACACTTAATCTGTACATGCCCAATAGGATTCTCTCTCTATCTGTGGAAAAGAAGCGTGACATTTTCAACTTTAGCAGAAGTTATTAACGACAAACTGATTTTGAGGTGTGAAAGTTATTTTTTGGATGTACAGTATTTTTCTTCTGCTGTCTAAAGTTTAGATGTCTGTCAATTTAAACTTGTATACATTTTATCCCTAGGTTATTGATTAAAAACGAACATGAACAACACTGTAACACTGTGTTACAGTTGCCCCCGAGCCACAAGGCCCATTGTAATAAGCTTGTTTGTGTGTGTTGACATACTTTTCTGTTAAAAAAATGAACATATTTCACTAAATTCTATTGTAAAACTTCATTTTAAAAGGGTGTATTAAAATAAATGTTTGTTCCAGTATTAACAAATCATCAATTAACATTTTTTATATAAAATAATGTGTGTTTTATATGTGCTTGACAAAGTGGGAATATTATATAAACTCTTAAAATTAACAGCAGTAAAGTGATTACTTTGAGGTAGGCTTTTATTTGAGATAAAGTGGGTTAATAGGAGTTATTTCTCAGTGTTACAATTGCCCCCACACTGCATTTAATTGAATATTTTAGTCTTGTTCTTATAAGTAAAAATATATAAATTGTATTATTAATTAGTGCACATATATATGTTTCTTGTATCAAAAGATGACTAGTCTATCTCAAGTAGTTTGTGAGTTATTAAGGAAAATGTAAAATACGTTACAATTGCCCCGGGTCTCCCCTACAGACGATTGGTTTATGACATCACAGTCCTGATTCGAAAGCATACAGTATGATCTTGAAGCAGCACTGTACAGAGTACAGACGATTGGTGTATGACATCACAGTACTGATTCGAAAGCAAACAGTATGATCTTGAAGCAGCACTGTACAGAGTACATACGATTGGTGTATGACATCACAGTACTGATTCGAAAGCATGTATGATCTTGAAGCAGCACTGTACAGAGTACAGACGATTGGTGTATGACATCACAGTACTGATTCGAAAGCAAACAGTATGATCTTGAAGCAGCACTGTACAGAGTACAGACGATTGGTGTATGACATCACAGTACTGTTTCGAAAGCATGTATGATCTTGAAGCAGCCGAACAACCAATACTTATAAAAGTAATTGGATCAAACATAAAAAATTAAGTATTCCTAACTTTTCAACGTTTACTTAACATATGTGTGTAACAAAAAAATATAAGCTACTAGGTGCACTTAAATGTATGCATAAATAAAATAATAAAAAAAACATAATGCATGTCAACTACTACAATAATTGCATCAAAATTAAGTAAATCGATTATATCAGTTTAAGTAACTGTATGAGCCACGTGATATAGGCTATGCAATTTCCCGTGATGCCTATCCAGACAAAAAAAATATGAAACACATGTGAAGACGTTGAGAAGCGGTAAGCTTAATTTTTGTACTTAGGCCTACACATGATCATTTATTGCATTTTTGGTCAAGAAATTTACTTTTAACTGAATTTCAGAATTGCTACAAATTTTGCATCAACAATTAGAAACGTTTCTTACGAATGCAAACATTTGTAGTCTACATGTTAACGAATGAAATAAGTGTTTTGCACGCGAGTAGCTATATATTGTGTTTTTTCAAAATATATGACCATGATGTTGGCTCGTATATGCATTAATGGTGTGTTTACACCGAACGCGAATTTAATTGCGATAGCAGAGTACATTCATAGTCAATGCAAAGACGCGAAGACGCATCATTCGCGCCGGGCGTCGCGAATTGGGTGACTCGTTTGCCGCGAACGTCTTTCTCAGTAGAAAATTTTGAACTTGAGCGGGCTGCAGAAGATTCAAGCGTCTAACTAGACTTGACGTGTTTGACGCGTTCGGTGTGACCAATTCGGACTGCGCTCTCTCTCCCCCACGGATAGATTATAGGCCTACTTTATTAGCGAGTTGTTTTTGGATAAAACTAATGTACTTTGCATACTTACAAATTCCCATGTTCTCTATCTCTATTGTCTATAGGCCTACATGGATCGCGGGAAAGGGGGCCTTGGGCGCGGGTTAGCCTACTTTTGGTAACGTTAACATACAAATATTAAATTCGAAAGCACATTGCCTACAGCTCCGTGTGTGCACGATTTATCATTAAATAATGGCAATCTTGATTCTAGCACAATATTATTCCTAAATGACAGCGTTAATTCAGTAAATTAAACCTTCAAAATTATTATCAAAATAAGTAAATACCCTTTAAACAAAACTTTAGCTTCAAATAAAGATTGTAGATCTTTACTGTTTTCCAGTAGTTACTGCTAAAATGTTTTTGAAGAGATTCGTTCATAACCTCTGGAGGAAAGTCATTAATTAACTTCTGTTTTGTTTAAATTAATAGATATTATTTAATAGACTATTTTTTTATATTTATAGGTATTTAATAATGGACTAATTTGTTGCATTTAATTGTTTTTTTATTGGTTTTTGAAAAAAATAATATATATATATATATATATATATATATATATATATATATATATATATATATATATATATATATACACACACACACACACACACACACACACTAAGATTGTTTAATATTTTTAAAAGAAGTCTCTTCTGCCCACCAAGCCTTCATTTCTTTGATCCAAGAAAAACTGTAATATTGTGACTATATTATTATTATTATTTTAACAACTATTTTCTATTTGAATATATTTTAAGATGCAATTTAAATAAATAATAAAGTGAAATGCTTTATTGTGTGTGATTTGCATGTTATTTATTTTAAGACATGTAAGCTGAAGATCTAAACTAAGTTAAAATGGTTGGTTCAACTGATTTAATTGTCTTATTTTATATATATAAATGAGCTTAAATTTTAAGTTAACAGAACTAAGATTTATTTTGATCTCACATGGCCTGCACTGTGTTGGATTTACTTAAAAGATATGTGCACATTTTTTGATACAAAAATGGTGCATATATATTTTAAGTAAATCCAACTCATCATTTTTTAGAGTGTGGACAATATGAAACTAAAACGACATAAGCTTAATTTAAAATGTCTTAGGAACTACTGGATATTTAGAGGTGGATAAACGTAATTGAAAGGTGGATAAACGCACTTTGGAGGTGCAAACGCAATTCCCGAATATTGGGAGGTGGGTAAATGGCATTTACGTGCATTTAGCCTCCACTACATCCCTGGGTATGACATCACAGTACTGATTCGAAAATATACAGTGATCAACTAGAAGCAGCACTATACAGAGTACAGACGATTGGTGTATGACATCACAGTACTGATTCGAAAGCATACAGCAGACAGTGATCGACAGCACTGTACAGAGTACAGACGATTGGTGTATGCAGAGGTGTAGTTGAAGAGGTGGGTAAACTATAAATTCTGGTGGACCAAGACATGGTCACCAGGTAAGGTGGGCCACTGCCTACCGGTGTATGTGTGTCTCCTGATGACATTGCTATATAGGGAGGGCTCGACATTAAGCCTTTTCATATGCTAAGTAAATCTGCCTTTCACTTGTCCGAGTAAAAAAGTTGCTTGTTCAGATTTTTTAAAAATTTGACTTATTCTTAAAAAATATTCTCATCATTGATATATCAGCTTTGATATTTAAATCACCATATTGTAATTTCTGCACCTTTAAAGGGCACCCCCCTCCCCCAATATTATTAAATGTATGCTTCATATTTCATTTTAAATTCCTAAATTTGATCAATAAATTCAATTATTTCTAATAATAAGACACCATAGGGCTGTTACTCTAGGGGTTGATCAAATTAAATCATTTACACTGAAAAATTACAATTGCATGAAATAATGTTATGAAATTGATTTTAATTTACATATAAGAAAGAATGATGCTACTTTTAAACATTTAACACTAAACCGCCAGTAGGTGGTGGCAGGCGACCGTCTTAATGAGTGAAAAAGTTCGCCTTAGGTTTAACAACCTATACTAAATTAACTAAATTAAAGAAACTAAATTAACGACATAAGCTTAATTTAAAATGTCTTAGGAACTAGGATATTTAGAGGTGGATAAACGCAATTGAAAGGTGGATAAACGCACTTTGGAGGTGGGTAAACGCAATTCCCGAATATTGGGAGGTGCGTAAACGGCATTTGCGCATTTAGCCTTCACTACATCCCTGGGTGTATGACATCACAGTACTGATTCGAAAGCATGCAGTGTACTTTGATCACCTTGACGAAGCACTGGGGAGACCGGGGGCAATTGTAACAGGGGGCAATTGTACCACACTCAATTCCTCCAATCAGAAACAAGCTAGAGTGATGACACTTAATCTGTACATGCCCAATAGGATTCTCTCTCTATCTGTGGAAAAGAAGCGTGACATTTTCAACTTTAGCAGAAGTTATTAACGACAAACTGATTTTGAGGTGTGAAAGTTATTTTTTGGATGTACAGTATTTTTCTTCTGCTGTCTAAAGTTTAGATGTCTGTCAATTTAAACTTGTATACATTTTATCCCTAGGTTATTGATTAAAAACGAACATAAACAACACTGTAACACTGTGTTACAGTTGCCCCCGAGCCACAAGGCCCATTGTAATAAGCTTGTTTGTGTGTGTTGACATACTTTTCTGTTAAAAAAATGAACATATTTCACTAAATTCTATTGTAAAACTTCATTTTAAAAGGGTGTATTAAAATAAATGTTTGTTCCAGTATTAACAAATCATCAATTAGCATTTTTTATATAAAATAATGTGTGTTTTATATGTGCTTGACAAAGTGGGAATATTATATAAACTCTTAAAATTAACAGCAGTAAAGTGATTACTTTGAGGTAGGCTTTTATTTGAGATAAAGTGGGTTAATAGGAGTTATTTCTCAGTGTTACAATTGCCCCCACACTGCATTTAATTGAATATTTTAGTCTTGTTCTTATAAGTAAAAATATATAAATTGTATTATTAATTAGTGCACATATATATGTTTCTTGTATCAAAAGATGACTAGTCTATCTCAAGTAGTTTGTGAGTTATTAAGGAAAATGTAAAATACGTTACAATTGCCCCGGGTCTCCCCTACAGACGATTGGTTTATGACATCACAGTCCTGATTCGAAAGCATACAGTATGATCTTGAAGCAGCACTGTACAGAGTACAGACGATTGGTGTATGACATCACAGTACTGATTCAAAAGCAAACAGTATGATCTTGAAGCAGCACTGTACAGAGTACATACGATTGGTGTATGACATCACAGTACTGATTTGAAAGCATACGTATGATCTTGAAGCAGCACTGTACAGAGTACAGACGATTGGTGTATGACATCACAGTACTGATTCGAAAGCAAACAGTATGATCTTGAAGCAGCACTGTACAGAGTACAGACGATTGGTGTATGACATCACAGTACTGTTTCGAAAGCATGTATGATCTTGAAGCAGCCGAACAACCAATACTTATGAAAGTAATTGGATCAAACATAAAAAAATAAGTATTCCTAACTTTTCAACGTTTACTTAACATATGTGTGTAACAAAAAAATATAAGCTACTAGGTGCACTTAAATGTATGCATAAATAAAATAATAAAAAAACATAATGCATGTCAACTACTACAATAATTGCATCAAAATTAAGTAAATCGATTATATCAGTTTAAGTAACTGTATGAGCCACGTGATATAGGCTATGCAATTTCCCGTGATGCCTATCCAGACAAAAAAAATATGAAACACATGTGAAGACGTTGAGAAGCGGTAAGCTTAATTTTTGTACTTAGGCCTACACATGATCATTTATTGCATTTTTGGTCAAGAAATTTACTTTTAACTGAATTTCAGAATTGCTAAAAATTTTGCATCAACAATTAGAAACGTTTCTTACGAATGCAAACATTTGTAGTCTACATGTTAACGAATGAAATAAGTGTTTTGCACGCGAGTAGCTATATATTGTGTTTTTTCAAAATATATGACCATGATGTTGGCTCGTATATGCATTAATGGTGTGTTTACACCGAACGCGAATTTAATTGCGATAGCAGAGTACATTCATAGTCAATGCAAAGACGCGAAGACGCATCATTCGCGCCGGGCGTCGCGAATTGGGTGACTCGTTTGCCGCGAACGTCTTTCTCAGTAGAAAATTTTGAACTTGAGCGGGCTGCAGAAGATTCAAGCGTCTAACTAGACTTGACGTGTTTGACGCGTTCGGTGTGACCAATTCGGACTGCGCTCTCTCTCCCCCACGGATAGATTATAGGCCTACTTTATTAGCGAGTTGTTTTTGGATAAAACTAATGTACTTTGCATACTTACAAATTCCCATGTTCTCTATCTCTATTGTCTATAGGCCTACATGGATCGCGGGAAAGGGGGCCTTGGGCGCGGGTTAGCCTACTTTTGGTAACGTTAACATACAAATATTAATTTCGAAAGCAAATTGCCTACAGCTCCGTGTGTGCACGATTTATCATTAAATAATGGCAATCTTGATTCTAGCACAATATTATTCCTAAATGACAGCATTAATTCATTAAATTAAACCTTCAAAATTATTATCAAAATAAGTAAATACCCTTTAAACAAAACTTTAGCTTCAAATAAAGATTGTAGATCTTTACTGTTTTCCAGTAGTTACTGCTGTTACGAGCTACTCCCAGTCTAGGGTTGGGAGAGGGTAACAAACTTAAATAAAAATTAAGTAAAGCTTAAACGCAAGCGTGGAGGGTTCCCTTCAATCCTCTGCCCCAGAAATGTGAGTCAACACTGGATATCATCAATGAAAAGATTTATTGTATTTAAACAAAGAAAATTATGGGGGAATGCAATTTTCAGGAGATGGCCACCAAAACAACAAACAAAAAGGTTCTTACTGGTTGAGCAGAACTAAATAACCTATACAGGTAAAAGAAAAATAAATAAACAGCATGTGCTTCCCTCTACTCCCTGACTGACCAAAAACAGGAAATAATGAGATATAAAATAAAAGATGACTCGGTCTCCCTACCGTTCCCCAAAAGAAATAAAAGAAAACAAATGCAAAGATTTCTATACACTACCTTTTAGTTACCAGAACAGAGTTATAAAGAAATCCTTAAAGAACTTGTCACAACTTGATAAGCAACCCTACTTGCTATCTTTGAACAGCAACGTGTACACACAGAGACAGAGTAGTCTTCCACAGACCAGGTCAATACACCAGCTCAGCACTCCATATTCACAACACCACAAGTCTGGTGCAGGGGAGAAGTGAACCCTCCTCAAGCCATGTTCACTCTGCTCTCTTATAGTGCAGCTCCGCAACTCTCCACGAGCCTCAGGTGTGGCTAATTAGCTGCAATGCAATCAGAGTGAGGGAGAGACTGACAGAGCACAACTAACACAGCAATTTAACAAAGTAAAATACAAATCAAAAACACTTTTCATAATAATACGTCCCCAGGACGTAACACCCCCACCACCAAGAATACAAACTACAGTTTGTAATCAAATATACACTCTTGCCATTTTTTTCTTACTTCAAAAAGGTACAGAGTTCACCGTTAACAACGTCCATTTTAAATTCTAGAAAGAGCATCTGCCATTACATTTTCAGTGCCTTTTTTATGTCGTATGTCCAGATTGTACCCTTGGACAGTGAGTGACCACTGTAGTAGCCTCTGGTTGGAACCTGACATACGGGAAAGGAAGACCAAAGGGTTATGATCAGTATATACAACAATAGGCTTGGAGCTACTCCCCAAGTACACATCAAAATGTTGAAGAGCCAACAACAAGGAAAGAGCTTCCTTTTCGATTACACTATAGTTTTGCTGAGTCTTGGAGAACTTTTTAGAAAAGTAAGAGACAGGATGTTCAATCTGGTACTCATCCTCTTGTAGCAAAACCGCACCAGCTCCTTTAGCACTTGCATCCACTTGCAGACTAAAAGGCAAATTGAAGTTTGGAGCTGACAACACAGGAGCATAACAGAGGAGATCTTTGGCAGCATCAAAGGCAAGTTGACAGTCACGGTCCCACAGGAATCTTCGGTTCGTACTAAGGAGGTCTGTAAGGGGAGATGCCAGGGCAGAGAAATTGGGACAAAAACCTCGATAATATCCACTCATTCCGAGAAAGCGTCTCAACTCTCGTTTATTACTAGGTACAGGGAACTCAAGAATGGCTGCAATTTTAGCTTCAACAGGCTTAACCATTCCCTGACCAACTTGTTTACCTAAATAGGTAACAACTCCTTTTGCAAACTCACATTTGGCAAGATTCAGAGTTAAGGCAGCAGCAGTTAGACGTTGGAACACCTCTTTGAGTGTTTTCACATGATTTGTCCAATTATCTGAATATACCACAATATCATCCAGATATACCTCACAGTTAGTTACACCTGACAGTACTTGATGCATCATACGCTGGAACGTGGCGGGTGCGTTTCGCATTCCAAAAGCTAGAACTTGATATTGTAGGAAGCTGTCAGGCGTGACAAACGCTGAAATCTCAGAGGCACGTTTGCTGAGTGGCACTTGCCAATAACCTTTTAACAGATCTAGTTTTGTGACAAACTGTGCTAAACCAACTCTATCTACACAATCTTCCATCCTCGGAAGCGGAAATGAGTCAGGTTTTGTTACGTTGTTGACCTTCCGAAAATCTGTGCAAAAGCGAAAGGTGTTGTCAGGTTTTGGGACAAGTAAACAGGGGGAGCTCCAAGGACTCTGGCTAGGCACAGCCAGCCCATAGCGCAACATATACTCAACCTCTGTCTGCATGATCTCACGTTTTCTTGGATTTACTCTGTAAGGATGTTGTTTTATAGGAAAAGCATCACCAACATCGATGTCATGAACACACACAGTAGTCCTACCTGGCACGTCACTAAACAAGGTAGGAAAGGCACAGAGTAATTCAACTAAGCTACAAGATTGCTCAGTACTTAGGTGAGAAAGAAAGTGTGGGAGATCTTTCATTATAGCAGAGTTATTTAACCGTGTGGAGGAAATTGGCACATCTTTACACATTAATCCATCTTCCTCCAAGGAGTAATTCCCCACTACCCCTACGGTAGCAACAGAGGACACTGGTGGACGAACCACAGTTGGATCTACCGTCAATTCGGTATCAGTCCTGTGTACATAGAGCTTAAGCCTGTTTACATGACAAACACGGCTTTTACATTTGCGGTCTGGGGTCGCAATCAGAAAGTTTGAGTCACTTAACTTCCTTTCAACCAGGTATGGACCAGAGAATTTTGCATGCAAAATTGAACCAGGAGTTGGAAGTAGAACCATGACACTATCACCAGGACTAAAATCTCTTTTCAGTGACTTCCTGTCAAAATGAGCCTTCATCTTAGACTGTGCTGTAGACAGATGAAGTTTTGCAAGAGTTTGAGCCTTGTGGAGTTTCTCACGAATAGAAGTGACATAATCATCGACAGGCAAAGATACAGAACTTGGATTCAGCAGCTGTTCACTTAACAGTTTTAGAGGTCCACGCACTGTGTGGCCAAACACCAGCTCAGCAGGGCTAAAACCAAGGGATTCCTGCACAGACTCTCTCACAGCAAACATCAGAAAAGGAAGACCCTCAACCCAGTCTTTCCCGGTTTCCACACAATATCGTCGAAGCATTGTTTTAAGGGTTTGGTGGAACCGTTCTAGTGCACCTTGGGACTCAGGATGATATGCTGTAGAAGTTTGATGACATATCCCAAGGGTTTCTAGTGCTTGTTTAAAAACCCTGGAAGTGAAGTTTGACCCTTGGTCACTCTGAATCACTTTTGGCAATCCAAAAGTAGAACAAAATTTGAGCAATTCTTTGATTACAACCTTTGCTTTCAACGTGCGTAACGGAACAGCCTCTGGAAAGCGAGTTGCGGCACACATCATGGTCAGAATGTATTGATGTCCTGATTTAGCTTTGGGCAACGGTCCAACACAGTCAACAATTAAGCGATCAAATGGGTCACTCACAACTGGAATAGGATACAGAGGTGCAGGTGGAATCTTCTGGTTGGGCTTTCCTGCCAGCTGGCAAGTATGACATGACTTACAAAATCTGGACACTGCAGACTTAAGACCAGGCCAAAAGAAAAACCTAGTAATTCGATGGTAGGTTTTCGTAATACCGACATGTCCAGACAAAGTATTTTCATGGGCAAGTTTTAAGACTTGCTGCCGATAATCAACAGGCAAGACAATCTGCTGCACTTCCTGCCAGCCTAAGTCTTCTTGCTGGGGTTTCCACCTACGCATCAACAATCCACGTTCCCAAAAGAAAGTTACCCCCGAATTAGACACAGGTGAAGTACCATCTGCAGCCGCTATACACTTGGCTAGGGAAGGATCTGCTTTTTGTGCGGTCGCTAAGTATTCTCTACCTGCCTTTAGAGGGGTTTCAGAGGCTAACTTTTCATGGACAGTTACATCACGGTCAGGGTCTGGGGTAACAGACAGGACACACTCCACAGAGTCAGGCTTCTTAACCAAAAATGAATCTGAGATATCCACCACCTCCTCAAATTTCTTGGACTGGGCACGGGTAACTGCGCATGCAGGAAAAACGTACGGGAAATTTTCGGCCAGATCCGATTTCTGTCCTGCACTCGGTTTATATGATACAACTGGTCTAGGAAAGACTGTGCCACCCGCAAGGTCATTCCCTAGAATCAGATCAACACCCTCAACAGGCAACTGTGGGCGCACTGCTAAACTGACCTCACCACTGACAAAGCTTGACTTTAGATACGCGGTATGAAGTGGCACATTCACACAATGCATTTCAATTCCACGAATCAGCACATCACTACCCGTAAAAGAGTCAGCAGAAAAAGGTAATATTCTCTCAGATATAAAAGACTGAGCAGCACCTGTGTCTCGTAATATTGTTACAGGTTCAAAACCAGAATCAGGAGACAGGGAGACTGTACCTTTAAACAAGAAAGGATGATAACTCTCTCCACTAAGAGAGCTGTCAAAACACATGGTGTGCACAAGTGCTACATTTTTGGGTTTGGAAGTCGCGTTTTTTTGTTTCCAAGCCTTACAGTCCGCAATCAAATGGTTTGGATCAAGACAGAAAAAACAAACACGCCTATCATCACCGTTCGTAGGTTTTCGCGCAAATTTGGATGCAGACTCACTTTTAAAAGAATTTACAGCACGCGGTGTTGCCGAGCTTTCCACATTCGCAAACGGAGACCTGGCAGATGTGTGGGCTGAGAACACATTTCTGTGAGTCAACACAAACTCATCTGCCAAGACCGCAGCACTTGCCAATGAAACCACTTTTTGTTCATTCAAGTGCATTACAATATTTGCCGGCAGACAACGTTTAAATTCTTCTAGCAAGATTAACTCCTGTAAATGCTCCAAGGATGCAACCTTGCTAGAAAAACACCACTTTTCGAAAAGAACTCTCTTCTCTCTCACAAACTCAACATACGTTTGCTTGACTGTTTTCGAATGATTACGAAATTTCTGTCGGTAGGCCTCAGGGACGAGTTCGTACGCTCGCAGCACTGCCGCCTTAACAATATCATAGTCAAGAGAGCTTTCAATTGGCAGAGCCGAACAAACTTCCTGAGCTTTTCCGGTTAGACTACACTGGAGTAACAAAGCCCACATATCTTTTGGCCACCTCAATTTACTAGCTACGCGCTCAAATGCGACAAAGTATGAGTCGACTTCGGTCTCTCTAAATGGAGGTACAAGTCTGATATATTTACTGACGTCGAAATAATCACTAGGAGGTGTATGAGAAAAGTCCTCGGTGCCGGTACTACCACCAGTTGTTAAGGGTAATCTAGTACGTGGAAGTGGTATTGGGTTTCTAGCCAGACGCTCTGATTCTAGATCCAGTCTACGGAGTTGGATATCTCGGTCAGCCTGCCTCTCCACTACGCGTAGCTTTATAGTTTCTGCCTCACATTCCTGTTTTTTAATTGCTAGTTCCAACTCCTTCAATTTCAAAACAATGTTTGGGTCCTGAGACATAGCCGACTCATAGTTGACATCCTCCCTCTCCGCTTCCAATGATCTAACCTCAGCGCTTTCTTCACTCTCTCTAGGCAAAATACCATCCTCTACCAATTTCTCATACAAGTTTTCCTTAAGCACTTGTTTAGTGACATCTTTTCTTACAGCAATGTTAAAGAAATCTGCTATCAACACTAAATCCTTTTTCTTACAGCAGTTAAATGCTTCAATAGTAGGAGAAAGCGTAAACTCAGTAAAATCAAATTCCATTATCCAAATTGCCGCCCTTCCTCCGCACCTACAGTCAAAAACAGTCAAATTTTGAGAGAAGAGAGTACTTACCAGCAGCCAATTAACGGACGGACGAGCCCCCACTTGTTACGAGCTACTCCCAGTCTAGGGTTGGGAGAGGGTAACAAACTTAAATAAAAATTAAGTAAAGCTTAAACGCAAGCGTGGAGGGTTCCCTTCAATCCTCTGCCCCAGAAATGTGAGTCAACACTGGATATCATCAATGAAAAGATTTATTGTATTTAAACAAAGAAAATTATGGGGGAATGCAATTTTCAGGAGATGGCCACCAAAACAACAAACAAAAAGGTTCTTACTGGTTGAGCAGAACTAAATAACCTATACAGGTAAAAGAAAAATAAATAAACAGCATGTGCTTCCCTCTACTCCCTGACTGACCAAAAACAGGAAATAATGAGATATAAAATAAAAGATGACTCGGTCTCCCTACCGTTCCCCAAAAGAAATAAAAGAAAACAAATGCAAAGATTTCTATACACTACCTTTTAGTTACCAGAACAGAGTTATAAAGAAATCCTTAAAGAACTTGTCACAACTTGATAAGCAACCCTACTTGCTATCTTTGAACAGCAACGTGTACACACAGAGACAGAGTAGTCTTCCACAGACCAGGTCAATACACCAGCTCAGCACTCCATATTCACAACACCACAAGTCTGGTGCAGGGGAGAAGTGAACCCTCCTCAAGCCATGTTCACTCTGCTCTCTTATAGTGCAGCTCCGCAACTCTCCACGAGCCTCAGGTGTGGCTAATTAGCTGCAATGCAATCAGAGTGAGGGAGAGACTGACAGAGCACAACTAACACAGCAATTTAACAAAGTAAAATACAAATCAAAAACACTTTTCATAATAATACGTCCCCAGGACGTAACACTGCTAAAATGTTTTTGAAGAGATTCGTTCATAACCTCTGGAGGAAAGTCATTAATTAACTTCTGTTTTGTTTAAATTAATAGATATTATTTAATAGACTATTTTTTTATATTTATAGGTATTTAATAATGGACTAATTTGTTGCATTTAATTGTTTTTTTATTGGTTTTTGAAAAAAATAATATATATATATATATATATATATATATATATATATATATATATATATAATTATATATATAGACACACACACACACACACACACACACACACACACACACACACACACTAAGATTGTTTAATATTTTTAAAAAGAAGTCTCTTCTGCCCACCAAGCCTTCATTTCTTTGATCCAAGAAAAACTGTAATATTGTGACTATATTATTATTATTATTTTAACAACTATTTTCTATTTGAATATATTTTAAGATGCAATTTAAATAAATAATAAAGTGAAATGCTTTATTGTGTGTGATTTGCATGTTATTTATTTTAAGACATGTAAGCTGAAGATCTAAACTAAGTTAAAATGGTTGGTTCAACTGATTTAATTGTCTTATTTTATATATATAAATGAGCTTAAATTTTAAGTTAACAGAACTAAGATTTATTTTGATCTCACATGGCCTGCACTGTGTTGGATTTACTTAAAAGATATGTGCACATTTTTTGATACAAAAATGGTGCATATATATTTTAAGTAAATCCAACTCATCATTTTTTAGAGTGTGGACAATATGAAACTAAAACGACATAAGCTTAATTTAAAATGTCTTAGGAACTACTGGATATTTAGAGGTGGATAAACGTAATTGAAAGGTGGATAAACGCACTTTGGAGGTGCAAACGCAATTCCCGAATATTGGGAGGTGGGTAAATGGCATTTACGTGCATTTAGCCTCCACTACATCCCTGGGTATGACATCACAGTACTGATTCGAAAATATACAGTGATCAACTAGAAGCAGCACTATACAGAGTACAGACGATTGGTGTATGACATCACAGTACTGATTCGAAAGCATACAGCAGACAGTGATCGACAGCACTGTACAGAGTACAGACGATTGGTGTATGCAGAGGTGTAGTTGAAGAGGTGGGTAAACTATAAATTCTGGTGGACCAAGACATGGTCACCAGGTAAGGTGGGCCACTGCCTACCGGTGTATGTGTGTCTCCTGATGACATTGCTATATAGGGAGGGCTCGACATTAAGCCTTTTCATATGCTAAGTAAATCTGCCTTTCACTTGTCCGAGTAAAAAAGTTGCTTGTTCAGATTTTTTTAAAAATTTGACTTATTCTTAAAAAATATTCTCATCATTGATATATCAGCTTTGATATTTAAATCACCGTATTGTAATTTCTGCACCTTTAAAGGGCACCCCCCTCCCCCAATATTATTAAATGTATGCTTCATATTTCATTTTAAATTCCTAAATTTGATCAATAAATTCAATTATTTCTAATAATAAGACACCATAGGGCTGTTACTCTAGGGGTTGATCAAATTAAATCATTTACACTGAAAAATTACAATTGCATGAAATAATGTTATGAAATTGATTTTAATTTACATATAAGAAAGAATGATGCTACTTTTAAACATTTAACACTAAACGCA
>NW_024121231.1:340991-390001 GCF_016745375.1 Pimephales promelas
GATCAATTAAATCATTTACACTGAAAAAATTACAATTGCATGTAAATAATGTTATGAAATTGATTTTAATTTACATATAAGAAAGAATGATGCTACTTTTAAACATTTAAACTAAACCGCCAGTAGGTGGTGGCAGGCGACCGTCTTAATGAGTAAAAAGTTCGCCTTAGGTTTAACAACCTATACTAAATTAACTAAATTAAAGAAACTAAATAACGACATAAGCTTAATTTAAAATGTCTTAGGAACTAGGATATTTAGAGGTGGATAAACGCAATTGAAAGGTGGATAAACGCACTTTGGAGGTGGGTAAACGCAATTCCGAATATTGGGAGGTGCGTAAACGCATTTGCGCATTTAGCCTTCACTACATCCCTGGGTGTATGACATCACAGTACTGATTCGAAAGCATGCAGTGTACTTTGATCACCTTGATGAAGCACTGGGGAGACCGGGGCAATTGTAACAGGGGCAATTGTACCACACTCAATTCCTCAATCAGAAACAAGCTAGAGTGATGACACTTAATCTGTACATGCCCAATAGGATTCTCTCTCTATCTGTGGAAAAGAAGCGTGACATTTTCAACTTTAGCAGAAGTTATTAACGACAAACTGATTTTGAGGTGTGAAAGTTATTTTTTGGATGTACAGTATTTTTCTTCTGCTGTCTAAAGTTTAGATGTCTGTCAATTTAAACTTGTATACATTTTATCCCTAGGTTATTGATTAAAAACGAACATAACAACACTGTAACACTGTGTTACAGTTGCCCCGAGCCACAAGCCCATTGTAATAAGCTTGTTTGTGTGTGTTGACATACTTTTCTGTTAAAAAAATGAACATATTTCACTAAATTCTATTGTAAAACTTCATTTTAAAAGGGTGTATTAAAATAAATGTTTGTTCCAGTATTAACAAATCATCAATTAAGCATTTTATATAAAATAATGTGTGTTTTATATGTGCTTGACAAAGTGGGAATATTATATAAACTCTTAAAATTAACAGCAGTAAAGTGATTACTTTGAGGTAGGCTTTTATTTGAGATAAAGTGGGTTAATAGGAGTTATTTCTCAGTGTTACAATTGCCCCACACTGCATTTAATTGAATATTTTAGTCTTGTTCTTATAAGTAAAAATATATAAATTGTATTATTAATTAGTGCACATATATATGTTTCTTGTATCAAAAGATGACTAGTCTATCTCAAGTAGTTTGTGAGTTATTAAGGAAAATGTAAAATACGTTACAATTGCCCCGGGTCTCCCCTACAGACGATTGGTTTATGACATCACAGTCCTGATTCGAAAGCATACAGTATGATCTTGAAGCAGCACTGTACAGAGTACAGACGATTGGTGTATGACATCACAGTACTGATTCAAAAGCAAACAGTATGATCTTGAAGCAGCACTGTACAGAGTACATACGATTGGTGTATGACATCACAGTACTGATTTGAAAGCATACGTATGATCTTGAAGCAGCACTGTACAGAGTACAGACGATTGGTGTATGACATCACAGTACTGATTCGAAAGCAAACAGTATGATCTTGAAGCAGCACTGTACAGAGTACAGACGATTGGTGTATGACATCACAGTACTGTTTCGAAAGCATGTATGATCTTGAAGCAGCCGAACAACCAATACTTATGAAAGTAATTGGATCAAACATAAAAAAATAAGTATTCCTAACTTTTCAACGTTTACTTAACATATGTGTGTAACAAAAAAAATATAAGCTACTAGGTGCACTTAAATGTATGCATAAATAAAATAATAAAAAAACATAATGCATGTCAACTACTACAATAATTGCATCAAAATTAAGTAAATCGATTATATCAGTTTAAGTAACTGTATGAGCCACGTGATATAGGCTATGCAATTTCCCGTGATGCCTATCCAGACAAAAAAAAAATATGAAACACATGTGAAGACGTTGAGAAGCGGTAAGCTTAATTTTTGTACTTAGGCCTACACATGATCATTTATTGCATTTTTGGTCAAGAAATTTACTTTTAACTGAATTTCAGAATTGCTACAAATTTTGCATCAACAATTAGAAACGTTTCTTACGAATGCAAACATTTGTAGTCTACATGTTAACGAATGAAATAAGTGTTTTGCACGCGAGTAGCTATATATTGTGTTTTTTCAAAATATATGACCATGATGTTGGCTCGTATATGCATTAATGGTGTGTTTACACCGAACGCGAATTTAATTGCGATAGCAGAGTACATTCATAGTCAATGCAAAGACGCGAAGACGCATCATTCGCGCCGGGCGTCGCGAATTGGGTGACTCGTTTGCCGCGAACGTCTTTCTCAGTAGAAAATTTTGAACTTGAGCGGGCTGCAGAAGATTCAAGCGTCTAACTAGACTTGACGTGTTTGACGCGTTCGGTGTGACCAATTCGGACTGCGCTCTCTCTCCCCCACGGATAGATTATAGGCCTACTTTATTAGCGAGTTGTTTTTGGATAAAACTAATGTACTTTGCATACTTACAAATTCCCATGTTCTCTATCTCTATTGTCTATAGGCCTACATGGATCGCGGGAAAGGGGGCCTTGGGCGCGGGTTAGCCTACTTTTGGTAACGTTAACATACAAATATTAATTTCGAAAGCAAATTGCCTACAGCTCCGTGTGTGCACGATTTATCATTAAATAATGGCAATCTTGATTCTAGCACAATATTATTCCTAAATGACAGCATTAATTCATTAAATTAAACCTTCAAAATTATTATCAAAATAAGTAAATACCCTTTAAACAAAACTTTAGCTTCAAATAAAGATTGTAGATCTTTACTGTTTTCCAGTAGTTACTGCTAAAATGTTTTTGAAGAGATTCGTTCATAACCTCTGGAGGAAAGTCATTAATTAACTTCTGTTTTGTTTAAATTAATAGATATTATTTAATAGACTATTTTTTTATATTTATAGGTATTTAATAATGGACTAATTTGTTGCATTTAATTGTTTTTTTATTGTTTTTTGAAAAAAATAATATATATATATATATATATATATATATATATATATATATATATATATATATATATATATATAATTATATATATAGACACACACACACACACACACACACACACACACACACACACACACACACACACACACACACACACACACACACACACACACTAAGATTGTTTAATATTTTTAAAAGAAGTCTCTTCTGCCCACCAAGCCTTCATTTCTTTGATCCAAGAAAAACTGTAATATTGTGACTATATTATTATTATTATTTTAACAACTATTTTCTATTTGAATATATTTTAAGATGCAATTTAAATAAATAATAAAGTGAAATGCTTTATTGTGTGTGATTTGCATGTTATTTATTTTAAGACATGTAAGCTGAAGATCTAAACTAAGTTAAAATGGTTGGTTCAACTGATTTAATTGTCTTATTTTATATATATAAATGAGCTTAAATTTTAAGTTAACAGAACTAAGATTTATTTTGATCTCACATGGCCTGCACTGTGTTGGATTTACTTAAAAGATATGTGCACATTTTTTGATACAAAAATGGTGCATATATATTTTAAGTAAATCCAACTCATCATTTTTTAGAGTGTGGACAATATGAAACTAAAACGACATAAGCTTAATTTAAAATGTCTTAGGAACTACTGGATATTTAGAGGTGGATAAACGTAATTGAAAGGTGGATAAACGCACTTTGGAGGTGCAAACGCAATTCCCGAATATTGGGAGGTGGGTAAATGGCATTTACGTGCATTTAGCCTCCACTACATCCCTGGGTATGACATCACAGTACTGATTCGAAAATATACAGTGATCAACTAGAAGCAGCACTATACAGAGTACAGACGATTGGTGTATGACATCACAGTACTGATTCGAAAGCATACAGCAGACAGTGATCGACAGCACTGTACAGAGTACAGACGATTGGTGTATGCAGAGGTGTAGTTGAAGAGGTGGGTAAACTATAAATTCTGGTGGACCGACCAAGACATGGTCACCAGGTAAGGTGGGCCACTGCCTACCGGTGTATGTGTGTCTCCTGATGACATTGCTATATAGGGAGGGCTCGACATTAAGCCTTTTCATATGCTAAGTAAATCTGCCTTTCACTTGTCCGAGTAAAAAAGTTGCTTGTTCAGATTTTTTAAAAATTTGACTTATTCTTAAAAAATATTCTCATCATTGATATATCAGCTTTGATATTTAAATCACCGTATTGTAATTTCTGCACCTTTAAAGGGCACCCCCCTCCCCCAATATTATTAAATGTATGCTTCATATTTCATTTTAAATTCCTAAATTTGATCAATAAATTCAATTATTTCTAATAATAAGACACCATAGGGCTGTTACTCTAGGGGTTGATCAAATTAAATCATTTACACTGAAAAATTACAATTGCATGAAATAATGTTATGAAATTGATTTTAATTTACATATAAGAAAGAATGATGCTACTTTTAAACATTTAACACTAAACCGCCAGTAGGTGGTGGCAGGCGACCGTCTTAATGAGTAAAAAAGTTCGCCTTAGGTTTAACAACCTATACTAAATTAACTAAATTAAAGAAACTAAATTAACGACATAAGCTTAATTTAAAATGTCTTAGGAACTAGGATATTTAGAGGTGGATAAACGCAATTGAAAGGTGGATAAACGCACTTTGGAGGTGGGTAAACGCAATTCCCGAATATTGGGAGGTGCGTAAACGGCATTTGCGCATTTAGCCTTCACTACATCCCTGGGTGTATGACATCACAGTACTGATTCGAAAGCATGCAGTGTACTTTGATCACCTTGACGAAGCACTGGGGAGACCGGGGTAATTGTAACAGGGGGCAATTGTACCACACTCAATTCCTCCAATCAGAAACAAGCTAGAGTGATGACACTTAATCTGTACATGCCCAATAGGATTCTCTCTCTATCTGTGGAAAAGAAGCGTGACATTTTCAACTTTAGCAGAAGTTATTAACGACAAACTGATTTTGAGGTGTGAAAGTTATTTTTTGGATGTACAGTATTTTTCTTCTGCTGTCTAAAGTTTAGATGTCTGTCAATTTAAACTTGTATACATTTTATCCCTAGGTTATTGATTAAAAACGAACATAAACAGCACTGTAACACTGTGTTACAGTTGCCCCCGAGCCACAAGGCCCATTGTAATAAGCTTGTTTGTGTGTGTTGACATACTTTTCTGTTAAAAAAATGAACATATTTCACTAAATTCTATTGTAAAACTTCATTTTAAAAGGGTGTATTAAAATAAATGTTTGTTCCAGTATTAACAAATCATCAATTAGCATTTTTTATATAAAATAATGTGTGTTTTATATGTGCTTGACAAAGTGGGAATATTATATAAACTCTTAAAATTAACAGCAGTAAAGTGATTACTTTGAGGTAGGCTTTTATTTGAGATAAAGTGGGTTAATAGGAGTTATTTCTCAGTGTTACAATTGCCCCCACACTGCATTTAATTGAATATTTTAGTCTTGTTCTTATAAGTAAAAATATATAAATTGTATTATTAATTAGTGCACATATATATGTTTCTTGTATCAAAAGATGACTAGTCTATCTCAAGTAGTTTGTGAGTTATTAAGGAAAATGTAAAATACGTTACAATTGCCCCGGGTCTCCCCTACAGACGATTGGTTTATGACATCACAGTCCTGATTCGAAAGCATACAGTATGATCTTGAAGCAGCACTGTACAGAGTACAGACGATTGGTGTATGACATCACAGTACTGATTCAAAAGCAAACAGTATGATCTTGAAGCAGCACTGTACAGAGTACATACGATTGGTGTATGACATCACAGTACTGATTTGAAAGCATACGTATGATCTTGAAGCAGCACTGTACAGAGTACAGACGATTGGTGTATGACATCACAGTACTGATTCGAAAGCAAACAGTATGATCTTGAAGCAGCACTGTACAGAGTACAGACGATTGGTGTATGACATCACAGTACTGTTTCGAAAGCATGTATGATCTTGAAGCAGCCGAACAACCAATACTTATGAAAGTAATTGGATCAAACATAAAAAAATAAGTATTCCTAACTTTTCAACGTTTACTTAACATATGTGTGTAACAAAAAAATATAAGCTACTAGGTGCACTTAAATGTATGCATAAATAAAATAATAAATAAACATAATGCATGTCAACTACTACAATAATTGCATCAAAATTAAGTAAATCGATTATATCAGTTTAAGTAACTGTATGAGCCACGTGATATAGGCTATGCAATTTCCCGTGATGCCTATCCAGACAAAAAAAATATGAAACACATGTGAAGACGTTGAGAAGCGGTAAGCTTAATTTTTGTACTTAGGCCTACACATGATCATTTATTGCATTTTTGGTCAAGAAATTTACTTTTAACTGAATTTCAGAATTGCTACAAATTTTGCATCAACAATTAGAAACGTTTCTTACGAATGCAAACATTTGTAGTCTACATGTTAACGAATGAAATAAGTGTTTTGCACGCGAGTAGCTATATATTGTGTTTTTTCAAAATATATGACCATGATGTTGGCTCATATATGCATTAATGGTGTGTTTACACCGAACGCGAATTTAATTGCGATAGCAGAGTACATTCATAGTCAATGCAAAGACGCGAAGACGCATCATTCGCGCCGGGCGTCGCGAATTGGGTGACTCGTTTGCCGCGAACGTCTTCCCAGCTAGGATTTTTTTGTTCTAAAAATGTTCTGAGAACATTACCATGCAGTGTTCTAATAATATTTTCAGCGGGTAGTTTTCTTTTGGTTCCTAAAATGTTCTCTTAAAAGTTCTAATAACATTCTCTAAAAACATTCTAAATATGTTAAATGCTAACATTGTTAGAACATTATTTCCTGACGTTCTTATAACATTTTCAGCGGGTAGTTTTCTTTTTGTTCCTAAAATGTTCTCTTAAAAGTTCTAATAACATTGTCTAAAAACATTTTAAATATGTTTATTGCTAACATTGTTAGAACATTATTCCCTAATGTTTTTATAACATTTTCAGCGGGTAGTTTTCTTTTTGTTCCCAGAATGTTCTCTTAAAAGTTCTAATAACATTGTCTAAAAACATTTTAAATATGTTTATTGCTAACATTGTTAGAACATTATTCCCTAATGTTTTTATAACACTTTCAGCAGGTAGTTTTCTTTTTGTTCCCAGAATGTTCTCTTAAAAGTTCTAATAACATTGTCTAAAAACATTCTAAATATGTTAAATGCTAACATTGTTAGAAAATTATTCCCTGACGTTCTTATATCATTTTCAGCGGGTAGTTTTCTTTTTGTTCCCAGAATGTTCTCTTAAAAGATGGCATAACATTCGCTAAGAACACTCTGAAAATGTTTTGTGATGACCTTCTATAAAGGTTTAATCATAACATTTTAAAAACATTATCCCCTAACTTTCTTATAAAGTTTTTAGCGGAAGTTTATTTTTGTTCCCAAAATGTTCTCTTAAAACCCCTCAAAAATGATTAGCTATAACATTGTTAAAGCATAACATTTTATTAATCTCAAAACTAAAACATCAAAATCTAACAGGTTTAAATGGCATCCACATAAATTATTAGAAGTTCTGCGTACAGTAAATGCCCAACATTACATGAAGAACTCAGTAAAGTCACTCATGCGTCTTGACTCCGGTGTTTGCTCAGAGCACTCATCATCAGTCTTTGCTTGTTTTGGTTCTTGCAGAAGAATAATCCAGGAATCTGTATTAATAGTGTTCTACTGTTCTCTCTTCTAGTTGTCCAGCTGCTCCCCCAGTTAGCAGCATTGAGCTCTGTTCTCTGTGTGCACGGTAGAGTTTTTCCTCATAGCCTAAAAAAGAAGATCATGCAAAAGTGTAAACATAAAGAATACACATACATTAAGATCACAAGCAATATTGCGTTGAAAACTTTCAAAATTAGCCAGCCTAATTAGCAGTCAGAAATTATGTAAAGACTAATTTATTGAAAGTATAAATATGATAAATTATGAGTATCTTTTTTGTTTCTGTAATTTAAAACATACTTAATCCATGTATCCAATATCTTAATACAATAAAGTTTTAAAAATGGATATTTTTCTTACACAAATGCTTCGCTTTAAAAGGGCTTTATAACCCCGCCAGAGTCATGTGGTGGATTACTTTTATCATGGATGGATGCGCCTTGATAGACGGCCATTCACTGCCATTCTAAAAGTCAGAAGAGTCAGGACATTTTTTTAAATATAACTCAGATAGTATTCATCTGAAAGAAGAATGTTATATACACCTGAAGCCTTGAGAAACGCTCTTTCCAATTCATTAACGTTAACCTCTAACGTTATATGAATTACTGAATTATTATTAACTTTTACTTTCAAAAGACATTAAGATCACTTTTAAGTAAAAATACAGTATTCGTATGCATAGAACACAATACCGGCATTATAGTAGGCTACCTTGGTTGTAAATGGAGACTTTATTGTGTCATCGGTAAGTTAATCATCTTGAAACAGTCCGTTTGGAGTCTGCATTAAAACAAATCTAGCTGTTATTCAAAAGTAGCATACACTCAGATTTATTGCGACTGTCATACAATTCTAAGAAAGAAAGTTAGGTCTAATACTGAAAAACATCAAGGATAAAAGAAAGCTATGTAAACTGAAAAAATACACACAAAAACTTACAGTTGTGAAAGAGTTCCGTTGACCAGGAGTTCTGTTGTTTTGGGCCAATGTGTCGCCAATTTAGACAACGGACATTCTGCGCCGATTTCTTCAACAGAAACGTTGCTTTATTTGCGCTGTTTGTCGAGTTCAAATGTTCTTACGTCATGGGAACATCGCGCTGTGATTGGTGGTTTTAAACGTCGATCTACAGCGACCTCCAATCAGCTTCTCATCTCTTGTAAACGCATTTGTCGCAACAGTTCATTTCAGAGTAGCCTAATATATCCTCAAAACACTTTATGTATGCTGTTTTGACAATGTTCCTCTTTCATTATGGAAAATTATGCCATTATTCTATAGGTTAAAATAATTCTAAAATCTGTTACCTAAACAGCTTCCTTAAAATATCCTTACAATTTTATGAGCTTTTGTTAACATATATTATGAGATTTTGTCATCTCAGGTAAATGTCCACAAAACATTTGATGAATGTTGCTTTGATAATGTTGTTATTGTGCCAATGATTTATAAAAGATAACAACATTTCGACAAAAAATCCTCAAAATGTATCATGCAAAATGTTTGTTAAAAAGTCAATTTAAAGGAATGTTTTATTAAAAACATTTTATCATCTCAGGACTAAATAATATCCTCAAAACATTTTGCGAACGTTAATTTGATTATGTTCTTCCTCTGTTATTATGGTAGGCCTACATTCAATATTTTATGAAAGATCATTCTATAAACTTTTACCTCATCAACATCCTCAAAATGTTACATTTAAAACATTCTAGTTTTGTTAACACGTCACATTACAAGAACGTTTTATAAAAACATTCCATCATCTCAGGCCTCAATGATATCCTCAAAACATTTTTCGAACGTTGATTTGATAATGTTCCTCCTCTGTTATTATGGAACATTGTTTCAGTGTTTTATTGAGAACATTGTAATATCTGTTATCTCAACAACATTCCCAAAACATCCTTAACATGTTACAGTGTTAATGTTTAAACACGTCACATTACAAACATTTTATTAAAAAAAACATTCCATCAACTCAGGCCTCAATGATATCCTCATAACATTTTGCGAACGCTGATTTGATAATGTTCCTCCTCCGTTTTTATGGGACATTGTACCAATGTTTTATTGAGAACATTGTAATATCTGTTATCTCAACAACATTCCGAAAACATCCTCAACATGTTACAGTGAAAATGTTCTAGTTTTGTTAACACGTCACATTACAAGAACATTTTATAAAAACATTCCATCATCTCAGGACTAAATAATATCCTCAAAACATTTTACGAACGTTGATTTGATAATGTTATTCCTATGTTTTTATGGGACATTGTTTCAATGTTTTATAAAAGATCATTCTACAAACCTTTACCTCATCAACATCCTTAAAATGTTAAATTTAAAACGTTCTAGTTTTGTTAAACACGTCACAGAACATTTTATAAAAAAACATTCCATCAACTCAGGCCTCAATGATATCCTCATAACATTTTGCGAAAGTTGATTTGATAATGTTATTCCTATGTTTTTATGGGACATTGTACCAATGTTTTATTGAGAACATTGTAATGTCTGTTATCTCAACAACATTCCCAAAACATCCTCAACATGTTACAGTGAAAATGTTCTAGTTTTGTTAACAAGTCACATTACAAGAACATTTTATAAAAAACATTCCATCATCTCAGGACTAAATAATATCCTCAAAACATTTTGCGAACGTTAATTTGATTATGTTCCTCCTCTGTTATTATGGGACATTGTTTCAATGTTTTATAAAAGATCATTCTACAAACCTTTACCTCATTAACATCCTCAAAATGTTAAATTTAAAATGTTCTAGTTTTGTTAAACACGTCACATTACAAGAACGTTTTATAAAAAACATTCCATCAACTCAGGCCTCAATGATATCCTCATAACATTTTGCGAAAGTTGATTTGATAATGTTATTCCTATGTTTTTATGGGACATTGTACCAATGTTTTATTGAGAACATTGTAATATCTGTCATCTCAACAACATTCCGAAAACATCCTCAACATGTTACAGTAAAAATTTTCTAGTTTTGTTAACACGTCACATTACAAGAACATTTTATAAAAAACATTCCGTCATCTCAGGACTAAATAATATCCTCAAAACATTTTGCGAACGTTAACCTGATAATGTTCCTCCTCTGTTATTATGGAACATTGTTTCAATGTTTTATAAGAAATCATTCTACAAACCTTTACCTCATTAACATCCTCAAAATGTTAAATTTAAAACGTTCTAGTTTTCTTAACATGTCGCATTACAAGAATGTTTTATAAAAAACATTCCATCAACTCAGGCCTCAATGATATCCTCATAACATTTTGCGAGCGTTGATTTGATAATGTTCCTCCTTTGTTTTTATGGGACATTGTACCAATGTTTTATTGATAACATTCTATATCTGTTATCTCAACAACATTCCCAAAACATCCTCAACATGTTACAGTGACAATGTTCTAGTTTTGTTAACAAGTCACATTACAAGAACGTTTTATAAAAACATTCCATCATCTCAGGACTAAATAATATCCTCAAAACATTTTGCGAACGTTGATTTGATAATGTTCCTCCTCTGTTATTATGAGATATTGTGCTAATGTTTTATTGAGAACATTGTTTAATCTGTTATCTCAGCAACATTCCCAAAACATCCTCAAAATGTTACAGTGAAAATGTTATATCTTAGTTTACATTTAACCTTATAGGAACATTATTTGAAATGAGAAAACATCCTTAAAACATTCTTAAAACATTGCATTCAAATGTTTTATTTAAAACATTAACCAAACCTCTAGGGAATGTTAGCCAAAGTTCTAAGAACGTTCCCTGTTAGCTGGGTTTCTCAGTAGAAAATTTTGAACTTGAGCGGGCTGCAGAAGATTCAAGCGTCTAACTAGACTTGACGTGTTTGACGCGTTCGGTGTGACCAATTCGGACTGCGCTCTCTCTCCCCCACGGATAGATTATAGGCCTACTTTATTAGCGAGTTGTTTTTGGATAAAACTAATGTACTTTGCATACTTACAAATTCCCATGTTCTCTATCTCTATTGTCTATAGGCCTACATGGATCGCGGGAAAGGGGGCCTTGGGCGCGGGTTAGCCTACTTTTGGTAACGTTAACATACAAATATTAATTTCGAAAGCAAATTGCCTACAGCTCCGTGTGTGCACGATTTATCATTAAATAATGGCAATCTTGATTCTAGCACAATATTATTCCTAAATGACAGCATTAATTCATTAAATTAAACCTTCAAAATTATTATCAAAATAAGTAAATACCCTTTAAACAAAACTTTAGCTTCAAATAAAGATTGTAGATCTTTACTGTTTTCCAGTAGTTACTGCTGTTACGAGCTACTCCCAGTCTAGGGTTGGGAGAGGGTAACAAACTTAAATAAAAATTAAGTAAAGCTTAAACGCAAGCGTGGAGGGTTCCCTTCAATCCTCTGCCCCAGAAATGTGAGTCAACACTGGATATCATCAATGAAAAGATTTATTGTATTTAAACAAAGAAAATTATGGGGGAATGCAATTTTCAGGAGATGGCCACCAAAACAACAAACAAAAAGGTTCTTACTGGTTGAGCAGAACTAAATAACCTATACAGGTAAAAGAAAAATAAATAAACAGCATGTGCTTCCCTCTACTCCCTGACTGACCAAAAACAGGAAATAATGAGATATAAAATAAAAGATGACTCGGTCTCCCTACCGTTCCCCAAAAGAAATAAAAGAAAACAAATGCAAAGATTTCTATACACTACCTTTTAGTTACCAGAACAGAGTTATAAAGAAATCCTTAAAGAACTTGTCACAACTTGATAAGCAACCCTACTTGCTATCTTTGAACAGCAACGTGTACACACAGAGACAGAGTAGTCTTCCACAGACCAGGTCAATACACCAGCTCAGCACTCCATATTCACAACACCACAAGTCTGGTGCAGGGGAGAAGTGAACCCTCCTCAAGCCATGTTCACTCTGCTCTCTTATAGTGCAGCTCCGCAACTCTCCACGAGCCTCAGGTGTGGCTAATTAGCTGCAATGCAATCAGAGTGAGGGAGAGACTGACAGAGCACAACTAACACAGCAATTTAACAAAGTAAAATACAAATCAAAAACACTTTTCATAATAATACGTCCCCAGGACGTAACACCCCCACCACCAAGAATACAAACTACAGTTTGTAATCAAATATACACTCTTGCCATTTTTTTCTTACTTCAAAAAGGTACAGAGTTCACCGTTAACAACGTCCATTTTAAATTCTAGAAAGAGCATCTGCCATTACATTTTCAGTGCCTTTTTTATGTCGTATGTCCAGATTGTACCCTTGGACAGTGAGTGACCACCGTAGTAGTCTCGCGTAGCCAGACCTTCAGACTGACTGCTGAAGGTCTGGAATTCATAGCAGCTTTCTTTGGTCAAGGCCCGCCCATAAGGCCGTTAGACCGACATGTCAAACAACCAATTACAGTTCGTTTCGTTCAGCGTCATGTTTCGGGGCGTGGAAATGTCCCCACAACAACAGACCGGTGTGCAACAAGTCAGTCAGCAGTCACCGGAGGCGCTAACTAACAACGCTCCGTGTTATTAAATTCACCCACGAACTCGCTCATGTCCATCTTATGTCCGCTTTGTCACACGAATGTAAGTTACGTCCCCGCCCCAGTGCGCTCACGCCTACTAAATAAACGCCTCACCTCCGGCGCCGCGCACTCGCTACATTCCCTTTAGCCTTTAGCACATCTAGTGGATGCATAACGCAAACCCAGTCAAACGTTTGACTCTGCAGTATCTTATGTGCCTTATAATCCAGTGTGCGCGACCTATATATGAATACTGAATCGGCCAGCTGCGATGTCAGCGTCTGTTTCATGTTTGTCCACAAACGCAGCTGATATACCCTTCGCAATTAAGTACTTCACTTGATCTTCCATAATAGATTGGAGGGGACATACAACTACGTTTAGCTGATCTTGAGAAATGCTCATTGTCACTCACATAGGCCACTCATATAAACACAACAGTTTTTCTTCCGCAATCACACATCTGCGCTTTGTTTCCCGGCGGACCGAAAATAAACGCGACACTGACGCCCCCCGGAAATCCGATAAAATTCAACCAATCAGATGACGACTTCGACATTCCTGAAGTGTTTCCAGTTAAGTGTACCATATGCATCAGACGTTTAGCCAACGTTCCGTGGGCGTGACGTCTGAGGCTGAGACTACCACCGTAGTAGCCTCTGGTTGGAACCTGACATACGGGAAAGGAAGACCAAAGGGTTATGATCAGTATATACAACAATAGGCTTGGAGCTACTCCCCAAGTACACATCAAAATGTTGAAGAGCCAACAACAAGGAAAGAGCTTCCTTTTCGATTACACTATAGTTTTGCTGAGTCTTGGAGAACTTTTTAGAAAAGTAAGAGACAGGATGTTCAATCTGGTACTCATCCTCTTGTAGCAAAACCGCACCAGCTCCTTTAGCACTTGCATCCACTTGCAGACTAAAAGGCAAATTGAAGTTTGGAGCTGACAACACAGGAGCATAACAGAGGAGATCTTTGGCAGCATCAAAGGCAAGTTGACAGTCACGGTCCCACAGGAATCTTCGGTTCGTACTAAGGAGGTCTGTAAGGGGAGATGCCAGGGCAGAGAAATTGGGACAAAAACCTCGATAATATCCACTCATTCCGAGAAAGCGTCTCAACTCTCGTTTATTACTAGGTACAGGGAACTCAAGAATGGCTGCAATTTTAGCTTCAACAGGCTTAACCATTCCCTGACCAACTTGTTTACCTAAATAGGTAACAACTCCTTTTGCAAACTCACATTTGGCAAGATTCAGAGTTAAGGCAGCAGCAGTTAGACGTTGGAACACCTCTTTGAGTGTTTTCACATGATTTGTCCAATTATCTGAATATACCACAATATCATCCAGATATACCTCACAGTTAGTTACACCTGACAGTACTTGATGCATCATACGCTGGAACGTGGCGGGTGCGTTTCGCATTCCAAAAGCTAGAACTTGATATTGTAGGAAGCTGTCAGGCGTGACAAACGCTGAAATCTCAGAGGCACGTTTGCTGAGTGGCACTTGCCAATAACCTTTTAACAGATCTAGTTTTGTGACAAACTGTGCTAAACCAACTCTATCTACACAATCTTCCATCCTCGGAAGCGGAAATGAGTCAGGTTTTGTTACGTTGTTGACCTTCCGAAAATCTGTGCAAAAGCGAAAGGTGTTGTCAGGTTTTGGGACAAGTAAACAGGGGGAGCTCCAAGGACTCTGGCTAGGCACAGCCAGCCCATAGCGCAACATATACTCAACCTCTGTCTGCATGATCTCACGTTTTCTTGGATTTACTCTGTAAGGATGTTGTTTTATAGGAAAAGCATCACCAACATCGATGTCATGAACACACACAGTAGTCCTACCTGGCACGTCACTAAACAAGGTAGGAAAGGCACAGAGTAATTCAACTAAGCTACAAGATTGCTCAGTACTTAGGTGAGAAAGAAAGTGTGGGAGATCTTTCATTATAGCAGAGTTATTTAACCGTGTGGAGGAAATTGGCACATCTTTACACATTAATCCATCTTCCTCCAAGGAGTAATTCCCCACTACCCCTACGGTAGCAACAGAGGACACTGGTGGACGAACCACAGTTGGATCTACCGTCAATTCGGTATCAGTCCTGTGTACATAGAGCTTAAGCCTGTTTACATGACAAACACGGCTTTTACATTTGCGGTCTGGGGTCGCAATCAGAAAGTTTGAGTCACTTAACTTCCTTTCAACCAGGTATGGACCAGAGAATTTTGCATGCAAAATTGAACCAGGAGTTGGAAGTAGAACCATGACACTATCACCAGGACTAAAATCTCTTTTCAGTGACTTCCTGTCAAAATGAGCCTTCATCTTAGACTGTGCTGTAGACAGATGAAGTTTTGCAAGAGTTTGAGCCTTGTGGAGTTTCTCACGAATAGAAGTGACATAATCATCGACAGGCAAAGATACAGAACTTGGATTCAGCAGCTGTTCACTTAACAGTTTTAGAGGTCCACGCACTGTGTGGCCAAACACCAGCTCAGCAGGGCTAAAACCAAGGGATTCCTGCACAGACTCTCTCACAGCAAACATCAGAAAAGGAAGACCCTCAACCCAGTCTTTCCCGGTTTCCACACAATATCGTCGAAGCATTGTTTTAAGGGTTTGGTGGAACCGTTCTAGTGCACCTTGGGACTCAGGATGATATGCTGTAGAAGTTTGATGACATATCCCAAGGGTTTCTAGTGCTTGTTTAAAAACCCTGGAAGTGAAGTTTGACCCTTGGTCACTCTGAATCACTTTTGGCAATCCAAAAGTAGAACAAAATTTGAGCAATTCTTTGATTACAACCTTTGCTTTCAACGTGCGTAACGGAACAGCCTCTGGAAAGCGAGTTGCGGCACACATCATGGTCAGAATGTATTGATGTCCTGATTTAGCTTTGGGCAACGGTCCAACACAGTCAACAATTAAGCGATCAAATGGGTCACTCACAACTGGAATAGGATACAGAGGTGCAGGTGGAATCTTCTGGTTGGGCTTTCCTGCCAGCTGGCAAGTATGACATGACTTACAAAATCTGGACACTGCAGACTTAAGACCAGGCCAAAAGAAAAACCTAGTAATTCGATGGTAGGTTTTCGTAATACCGACATGTCCAGACAAAGTATTTTCATGGGCAAGTTTTAAGACTTGCTGCCGATAATCAACAGGCAAGACAATCTGCTGCACTTCCTGCCAGCCTAAGTCTTCTTGCTGGGGTTTCCACCTACGCATCAACAATCCACGTTCCCAAAAGAAAGTTACCCCCGAATTAGACACAGGTGAAGTACCATCTGCAGCCGCTATACACTTGGCTAGGGAAGGATCTGCTTTTTGTGCGGTCGCTAAGTATTCTCTACCTGCCTTTAGAGGGGTTTCAGAGGCTAACTTTTCATGGACAGTTACATCACGGTCAGGGTCTGGGGTAACAGACAGGACACACTCCACAGAGTCAGGCTTCTTAACCAAAAATGAATCTGAGATATCCACCACCTCCTCAAATTTCTTGGACTGGGCACGGGTAACTGCGCATGCAGGAAAAACGTACGGGAAATTTTCGGCCAGATCCGATTTCTGTCCTGCACTCGGTTTATATGATACAACTGGTCTAGGAAAGACTGTGCCACCCGCAAGGTCATTCCCTAGAATCAGATCAACACCCTCAACAGGCAACTGTGGGCGCACTGCTAAACTGACCTCACCACTGACAAAGCTTGACTTTAGATACGCGGTATGAAGTGGCACATTCACACAATGCATTTCAATTCCACGAATCAGCACATCACTACCCGTAAAAGAGTCAGCAGAAAAAGGTAATATTCTCTCAGATATAAAAGACTGAGCAGCACCTGTGTCTCGTAATATTGTTACAGGTTCAAAACCAGAATCAGGAGACAGGGAGACTGTACCTTTAAACAAGAAAGGATGATAACTCTCTCCACTAAGAGAGCTGTCAAAACACATGGTGTGCACAAGTGCTACATTTTTGGGTTTGGAAGTCGCGTTTTTTTGTTTCCAAGCCTTACAGTCCGCAATCAAATGGTTTGGATCAAGACAGAAAAAACAAACACGCCTATCATCACCGTTCGTAGGTTTTCGCGCAAATTTGGATGCAGACTCACTTTTAAAAGAATTTACAGCACGCGGTGTTGCCGAGCTTTCCACATTCGCAAACGGAGACCTGGCAGATGTGTGGGCTGAGAACACATTTCTGTGAGTCAACACAAACTCATCTGCCAAGACCGCAGCACTTGCCAATGAAACCACTTTTTGTTCATTCAAGTGCATTACAATATTTGCCGGCAGACAACGTTTAAATTCTTCTAGCAAGATTAACTCCTGTAAATGCTCCAAGGATGCAACCTTGCTAGAAAAACACCACTTTTCGAAAAGAACTCTCTTCTCTCTCACAAACTCAACATACGTTTGCTTGACTGTTTTCGAATGATTACGAAATTTCTGTCGGTAGGCCTCAGGGACGAGTTCGTACGCTCGCAGCACTGCCGCCTTAACAATATCATAGTCAAGAGAGCTTTCAATTGGCAGAGCCGAACAAACTTCCTGAGCTTTTCCGGTTAGACTACACTGGAGTAACAAAGCCCACATATCTTTTGGCCACCTCAATTTACTAGCTACGCGCTCAAATGCGACAAAGTATGAGTCGACTTCGGTCTCTCTAAATGGAGGTACAAGTCTGATATATTTACTGACGTCGAAATAATCACTAGGAGGTGTATGAGAAAAGTCCTCGGTGCCGGTACTACCACCAGTTGTTAAGGGTAATCTAGTACGTGGAAGTGGTATTGGGTTTCTAGCCAGACGCTCTGATTCTAGATCCAGTCTACGGAGTTGGATATCTCGGTCAGCCTGCCTCTCCACTACGCGTAGCTTTATAGTTTCTGCCTCACATTCCTGTTTTTTAATTGCTAGTTCCAACTCCTTCAATTTCAAAACAATGTTTGGGTCCTGAGACATAGCCGACTCATAGTTGACATCCTCCCTCTCCGCTTCCAATGATCTAACCTCAGCGCTTTCTTCACTCTCTCTAGGCAAAATACCATCCTCTACCAATTTCTCATACAAGTTTTCCTTAAGCACTTGTTTAGTGACATCTTTTCTTACAGCAATGTTAAAGAAATCTGCTATCAACACTAAATCCTTTTTCTTGCAGCAATTAAATGCTTCAATAGTAGGAGAAAGCGTAAACTCAGTAAAATCAAATTCCATTATCCAAATTGCCGCCCTTCCTCCGCACCTACAGTCAAAAACAGTCAAATTTTGAGAGAAGAGAGTACTTACCAGCAGCCAATTAACGGACGGACGAGCCCCCACTTGTTACGAGCTACTCCCAGTCTAGGGTTGGGAGAGGGTAACAAACTTAAATAAAAATTAAGTAAAGCTTAAACGCAAGCGTGGAGGGTTCCCTTCAATCCTCTGCCCCAGAAATGTGAGTCAACACTGGATATCATCAATGAAAAGATTTATTGTATTTAAACAAAGAAAATTATGGGGGAATGCAATTTTCAGGAGATGGCCACCAAAACAACAAACAAAAAGGTTCTTACTGGTTGAGCAGAACTAAATAACCTATACAGGTAAAAGAAAAATAAATAAACAGCATGTGCTTCCCTCTACTCCCTGACTGACCAAAAACAGGAAATAATGAGATATAAAATAAAAGATGACTCGGTCTCCCTACCGTTCCCCAAAAGAAATAAAAGAAAACAAATGCAAAGATTTCTATACACTACCTTTTAGTTACCAGAACAGAGTTATAAAGAAATCCTTAAAGAACTTGTCACAACTTGATAAGCAACCCTACTTGCTATCTTTGAACAGCAACGTGTACACACAGAGACAGAGTAGTCTTCCACAGACCAGGTCAATACACCAGCTCAGCACTCCATATTCACAACACCACAAGTCTGGTGCAGGGGAGAAGTGAACCCTCCTCAAGCCATGTTCACTCTGCTCTCTTATAGTGCAGCTCCGCAACTCTCCACGAGCCTCAGGTGTGGCTAATTAGCTGCAATGCAATCAGAGTGAGGGAGAGACTGACAGAGCACAACTAACACAGCAATTTAACAAAGTAAAATACAAATCAAAAACACTTTTCATAATAATACGTCCCCAGGACGTAACACTGCTAAAATGTTTTTGAAGAGATTCGTTCATAACCTCTGGAGGAAAGTCATTAATTAACTTCTGTTTTGTTTAAATTAATAGATATTATTTAATAGACTATTTTTTTATATTTATAGGTATTTAATAATGGACTAATTTGTTGCATTTAATTGTTTTTTTATTGGTTTTTGAAAAAAATAATATATATATATATATATATATATATATATATATATATATATATATATATAATTATATATATAGACACACACACACACACACACACACACACTAAGATTGTTTAATATTTTTAAAAGAAGTCTCTTCTGCCCACCAAGCCTTCATTTCTTTGATCCAAGAAAAACTGTAATATTGTGACTATATTATTATTATTATTTTAACAACTATTTTCTATTTGAATATATTTTAAGATGCAATTTAAATAAATAATAAAGTGAAATGCTTTATTGTGTGTGATTTGCATGTTATTTATTTTAAGACATGTAAGCTGAAGATCTAAACTAAGTTAAAATGGTTGGTTCAACTGATTTAATTGTCTTATTTTATATATATAAATGAGCTTAAATTTTAAGTTAACAGAACTAAGATTTATTTTGATCTCACATGGCCTGCACTGTGTTGGATTTACTTAAAAGATATGTGCACATTTTTTGATACAAAAATGGTGCATATATATTTTAAGTAAATCCAACTCATCATTTTTTAGAGTGTGGACAATATGAAACTAAAACGACATAAGCTTAATTTAAAATGTCTTAGGAACTACTGGATATTTAGAGGTGGATAAACGTAATTGAAAGGTGGATAAACGCACTTTGGAGGTGCAAACGCAATTCCCGAATATTGGGAGGTGGGTAAATGGCATTTACGTGCATTTAGCCTCCACTACATCCCTGGGTATGACATCACAGTACTGATTCGAAAATATACAGTGATCAACTAGAAGCAGCACTATACAGAGTACAGACGATTGGTGTATGACATCACAGTACTGATTCGAAAGCATACAGCAGACAGTGATCGACAGCACTGTACAGAGTACAGACGATTGGTGTATGCAGAGGTGTAGTTGAAGAGGTGGGTAAACTATAAATTCTGGTGGACCAAGACATGGTCACCAGGTAAGGTGGGCCACTGCCTACCGGTGTATGTGTGTCTCCTGATGACATTGCTATATAGGGAGGGCTCGACATTAAGCCTTTTCATATGCTAAGTAAATCTGCCTTTCACTTGTCCGAGTAAAAAAGTTGCTTGTTCAGATTTTTTAAAAATTTGACTTATTCTTAAAAAATATTCTCATCATTGATATATCAGCTTTGATATTTAAATCACCGTATTGTAATTTCTGCACCTTTAAAGGGCACCCCCCTCCCCCAATATTATTAAATGTATGCTTCATATTTCATTTTAAATTCCTAAATTTGATCAATAAATTCAATTATTTCTAATAATAAGACACCATAGGGCTGTTACTCTAGGGGTTGATCAAATTAAATCATTTACACTGAAAAATTACAATTGCATGAAATAATGTTATGAAATTGATTTTAATTTACATATAAGAAAGAATGATGCTACTTTTAAACATTTAACACTAAACCGCCAGTAGGTGGTGGTAGGCGACCGTCTTAATGAGTAAAATAGTTCGCCTTAGGTTTAACAACCTATACTAAATTAACTAAATTAAAGAAACTAAATTAACGACATAAGCTTAATTTAAAATGTCTTAGGAACTAGGATATTTAGAGGTGGATAAACGCAATTGAAAGGTGGATAAACGCACTTTGGAGGTGGGTAAACGCAATTCCCGAATATTGGGAGGTGCGTAAACGGCATTTGCGCATTTAGCCTTCACTACATCCCTGGGTGTATGACATCACAGTACTGATTCGAAAGCATGCAGTGTACTTTGATCACCTTGACGAAGCACTGGGGAGACCGGGGGTAATTGTAACAGGGGGCAATTGTACCACACTCAATTCCTCCAATCAGAAACAAGCTAGAGTGATGACACTTAATCTGTACATGCCCAATAGGATTCTCTCTCTATCTGTGGAAAAGAAGCGTGACATTTCAGCCCGTTCTCATCCTTTAACGTCATATAGAGCGCTATATGACAAAACGGCGCTATACTACGCACATGGCACCCGTTATCGTTAATATAACACGCGAACCCAAGACGTTATAAATCCTTTAGCGTGAATATGACACGTACACCCTACACCACACCTAAACTTAGCCCTCACAGCACGTGTTATATTAACGATAACGGGTGCCTTTAGCGTAGTATAGCGCCGTTTTGTCATATAGCGCTCTATATGACGTTAAAAAATGAGAATGCGTTGGACATTTTCAACTTTAGCAGAAGTTATTAACGACAAACTGATTTTGAGGTGTGAAAGTTATTTTTTGGATGTACAGTATTTTTCTTCTGCTGTCTAAAGTTTAGATGTCTGTCAATTTAAACTTGTATACATTTTATCCCTAGGTTATTGATTAAAAACGAACATAAACAGCACTGTAACACTGTGTTACAGTTGCCCCCGAGCCACAAGGCCCATTGTAATAAGCTTGTTTGTGTGTGTTGACATACTTTTCTGTTAAAAAAATGAACATATTTCACTAAATTCTATTGTAAAACTTCATTTTAAAAGGGTGTATTAAAATAAATGTTTGTTCCAGTATTAACAAATCATCAATTAGCATTTTTTATATAAAATAATGTGTGTTTTATATGTGCTTGACAAAGTGGGAATATTATATAAACTCTTAAAATTAACAGCAGTAAAGTGATTACTTTGAGGTAGGCTTTTATATGAGATAAAGTGGGTTAATAGGAGTTATTTCTCAGTGTTACAATTGCCCCCACACTGCATTTAATTGAATATTTTAGTCTTGTTCTTATAAGTAAAAATATATAAATTGTATTATTAATTAGTGCACATATATATGTTTCTTGTATCAAAAGATGACTAGTCTATCTCAAGTAGTTTGTGAGTTATTAAGGAAAATGTAAAATACGTTACAATTGCCCCGGGTCTCCCCTACAGACGATTGGTTTATGACATCACAGTCCTGATTCGAAAGCATACAGTATGATCTTGAAGCAGCACTGTACAGAGTACAGACGATTGGTGTATGACATCACAGTACTGATTCAAAAGCAAACAGTATGATCTTGAAGCAGCACTGTACAGAGTACATACGATTGGTGTATGACATCACAGTACTGATTCGAAAGCAAACAGTATGATCTTGAAGCAGCACTGTACAGAGTACAGACGATTGGTGTATGACATCACAGTACTGTTTCGAAAGCATGTATGATCTTGAAGCAGCCGAACAACCAATACTTATGAAAGTAATTGGATCAAACATAAAAAAATAAGTATTCCTAACTTTTCAACGTTTACTTAACATATGTGTGTAACAAAAAAATATAAGCTACTAGGTGCACTTAAATGTATGCATAAATAAAATATTAAAAAAACATAATGCATGTCAACTACTACAATAATTGCATCAAAATTAAGTAAATCGATTATATCAGTTTAAGTAACTGTATGAGCCACGTGATATAGGCTATGCAATTTCCCGTGATGCCTATCCAGACAAAAAAAATATGAAACACATGTGAAGACGTTGAGAAGCGGTAAGCTTAATTTTTGTACTTAGGCCTACACATGATCATTTATTGCATTTTTGGTCAAGAAATTTACTTTTAACTGAATTTCAGAATTGCTACAAATTTTGCATCAACAATTAGAAACGTTTCTTACGAATGCAAACATTTGTAGTCTACATGTTAACGAATGAAATAAGTGTTTTGCACGCGAGTAGCTATATATTGTGTTTTTTCAAAATATATGACCATGATGTTGGCTCATATATGCATTAATGGTGTGTTTACACCGAACGCGAATTTAATTGCGATAGCAGAGTACATTCATAGTCAATGCAAAGACGCGAAGACGCATCATTCGCGCCGGGCGTCGCGAATTGGGTGACTCGTTTGCCGCGAACGTCTTTCTCAGTAGAAAATTTTGAACTTGAGCGGGCTGCAGAAGATTCAAGCGTCTAACTAGACTTGACGTGTTTGACGCGTTCGGTGTGACCAATTCGGACTGCGCTCTCTCTCCCCCACGGATAGATTATAGGCCTACTTTATTAGCGAGTTGTTTTTGGATAAAACTAATGTACTTTGCATACTTACAAATTCCCATGTTCTCTATCTCTATTGTCTATAGGCCTACATGGATCGCGGGAAAGGGGGCCTTGGGCGCGGGTTAGCCTACTTTTGGTAACGTTAACATACAAATATTAATTTCGAAAGCAAATTGCCTACAGCTCCGTGTGTGCACGATTTATCATTAAATAATGGCAATCTTGATTCTAGCACAATATTATTCCTAAATGACAGCATTAATTCAGTAAATTAAACCTTCAAAATTATTATCAAAATAAGTAAATACCCTTTAAACAAAACTTTAGCTTCAAATAAAGATTGTAGATCTTTACTGTTTTCCAGTAGTTACTGCTAAAATGTTTTTGAAGAGATTCGTTCATAACCTCTGGAGGAAAGTCATTAATTAACTTCTGTTTTGTTTAAATTAATAGATATTATTGAATAGACTATTTTTTTATATTTATAGGTATTTAATAATGGACTAATTTGTTGCATTTAATTGTTTTTTTATTGGTTTTTGAAAAAAATAATAATATATATATATATATATATATATATATATATATATATATATATATAATTATATATATAGACACACACACACACACACACACACACACACAAACACACACACACGCGCGCACACACACACACACACACACACACAACACACACACACACACACACACACACACACACACACACACACACACACACACACACACTAAGATTGTTTAATATTTTTAAAAGAAGTCTCTTCTGCCCACCAAGCCTTCATTTCTTTGATCCAAGAAAAACTGTAATATTGTGACTATATTATTATTATTATTTTAACAACTATTTTCTATTTGAATATATTTTAAGATGCAATTTAAATAAATAATAAAGTGAAATGCTTTATTGTGTGTGATTTGCATGTTATTTATTTTAAGACATGTAAGCTGAAGATCTAAACTAAGTTAAAATGGTTGGTTCAACTGATTTAATTGTCTTATTTTATATATATAAATGAGCTTAAATTTTAAGTTAACAGAACTAAGATTTATTTTGATCTCACATGGCCTGCACTGTGTTGGATTTACTTAAAAGATATGTGCACATTTTTTGATACAAAAATGGTGCATATATATTTTAAGTAAATCCAACTCATCATTTTTTAGAGTGTGGACAATATGAAACTAAAACGACATAAGCTTAATTTAAAATGTCTTAGGAACTACTGGATATTTAGAGGTGGATAAACGTAATTGAAAGGTGGATAAACGCACTTTGGAGGTGCAAACGCAATTCCCGAATATTGGGAGGTGGGTAAATGGCATTTACGTGCATTTAGCCTCCACTACATCCCTGGGTATGACATCACAGTACTGATTCGAAAATATACAGTGATCAACTAGAAGCAGCACTATACAGAGTACAGACGATTGGTGTATGACATCACAGTACTGATTCGAAAGCATACAGCAGACAGTGATCGACAGCACTGTACAGAGTACAGACGATTGGTGTATGCAGAGGTGTAGTTGAAGAGGTGGGTAAACTATAAATTCTGGTGGACCGACCAAGACATGTGTCACCGCCCCGGGATGGTCCGACCCACACCCGGACGGACCTACACCCCACCGCGAGGAGCCGACACCACAAGGACACCAATGAACGGACAAAGAGACCAATGAGCAGATTAAGAGGGAAGTTTTATTTATTTTAAAAGTTCAAGAATGTTGAGCAGATGGTTTCGTCGTGTAGGCCTGGACAGGATTGGAGACCACTGGAATCCGTACTCTATTCCCACAAGGAAGATCTTCGTCGACGTGACTGCTCTGTAAAGCTCAGGCAGAGAGAATGGAGCTTGGTTACTCAGCGGCGTGTACACAGCGTGTCTGCTTCTCCGTGGGGCTCAGGCAGAAAGAATGAAGAAGTCGGGGTGCTCACTGACGTAGCTACAGCGAAACTGCTTCTCTGTGGGGCTCGGGCAGAGAGAATGAACAGGGTCAGAGTGCTCACCGAGGTAACTGCAGCGATACTGCTTCTCTGTGGGGCTCAGGCGGAGCGAATGAGGCTCGGTTGTTCAGCGGTGCAACTGCTTCTCTGTGGGGCTCAGGCAGAGAGGATGAAAAGGTCAGAGTGCTCACCGACGTAACTGCAGCAATACTGCTTCTCTGTGGGGCTCGGCGGAAAGAATGGAGCTCGGTTACTCAGCGGCGTGTTCACAGCGTGTCTGCTTCTCTGTGGGGCTCAGGCAGAGAGAATGAAAAAGGTCAGAGTGCTCACCAACGTAACTGCAGCGATACTGCTTCTCTGTGGGGCTCAGGCAGAAAGAATGGGGCTCGGTTGCTCAGCGGCGTGTTCACAGCGTATCCGCTTCTCTGTGGGGCTCAGGCAGAGAGAATGAAAAAGGTCAGAGTGCTCACCGACGTATCTGCAGCAATACTGCTTCTCTGTGGGGCTCAGGCAGAAAGAATGGGGCTCGGTTGCTCAGCGGCGTGTTCACAGAGTATCCGCTTCTCTGTGGGGCTCAGGCAGAGAGAATGAAAAAGGTCAGAGTGCTCACCGACGTATCTGCAGCAATACTGCTTCTCTGTGGGGCTCAAGCGGAGCGAATGAGGCTCGGTTGTTCAGCGGTGCAACTGCTTCTCTGTGGGGCTCAGGCAGAGAGGATGAAAAGGTCAGAGTGCTCACCGACGTAACTGCAGAAATACTGCTTCTCTGTGGGGCTCGGCGGAAAGAATGGAGCTCGGTTACTCAGCGGCGTGTTCACAGCGTGTCTGCTTCTCTGTGGGGCTCAGGCAGAGAGAATGAAAAAGGTCAGAGTGCTCACCAACGTAACTGCAGCGATACTGCTTCTCTGTGGGGCTCAGGCAGAAAGAATGGGGCTCGGTTGCTCAGCGGCGTGTTCACAGCGTATCCGCTTCTCTGTGGGGCTCAGGCAGAGAGAATGAAAAAGGTCAGAGTGCTCACCGACGTATCTGCAGCAATACTGCTTCTCTGTGGGGCTCAGGCAGAAAGAATGGGGCTCGGTTGCTCAGCGGCGTGTTCACAGCGTATCCGCTTCTCTGTGGGGCTCAGGCAGAGAGAATGAAAAGGGTCAGAGTGCTCACCGATGTAACTGCAGCAATACTGCTTCTCTGTGGAGCTCAGGCAGAAAGAATGGGGCTCGGTTGCTCAGCGGCGTGTTCACAGCGTATCCGCTTCTCTGTGGGGCTCAGGCAGAGAGAATGAAAAGGGTCAGAGTGCTCACCGACGTAACTGCAGCAATACTGCTTCTCTGTGGAGCTCAGGCAGAAAGAATGGGGCTCGGTTGCTCAGCGGCGTGTTCACAGCGCATCCGCTTCTCTGTGGGGCTCAGGCAGAAAGAATGGGGCTCGGTTGCTCAGCGGCGTGTTCACAGCGTATCCGCTTCTCTGTGGGGCTCAGGCAGAGAGAATGAAAAGGGTCAGAGTGCTCACCGACGTAACTGCAGCAATACTGCTTCTCTGTGGGGCTCAGGCAGAAAGGATGGGGCTCGGTTGCTCAGCGGCGTGTTCACAGCGCATCCGCTTCTCTGTGGGGCTCAGGCAGAGAGAAGGAAAAGGGTCAGAGTGCTCACCGATGTAACTGCAGCAATACTGCTTCTCTGTGGAGCTCAGGCAGAAAGAATGGGGCTCGGTTGCTCAGCGGCGTGTTAACAGCGTATCCGCTTCTCTGTGGGGCTCAGGCAGAGAGAATGAAAAGGGTCAGAGTGCTCACCGACGTAACTGCAGCAATACTGCTTCTCTGTGGAGCTCAGGCAGAAAGAATGGGGCTCGGTTGCTCAGCGGCGTGTTCACAGCGCATCCGCTTCTCTGTGGGGCTCAGGCAGAAAGAATGGGGCTCGGTTGCTCAGCGGCGTGTTCACAGCGTATCCGCTTCTCTGTGGGGCTCAGGCAGAGAGAATGAAAAGGGTCAGGGTGCTCACCGACGTAACTGCAGCAATACTGCTTCTCTGTGGGGCTCAGGCAGAAAGGATGGGGCTCGGTTGCTCAGCGGCGTGTTCACAGCGTATCCGCTTCTCTGTGGGGCTCAGGCAGAGAGAATGGAAAGGGTCAGAGTGGTTATAAGGAGTACAATCACTGGTGTTAATTCTCCATCGAGATGATCATTCAATGGTAAATAACTGGCGGAGTGGCTTAGCTGAAGCTGTATCCTTACAATGTTCAATGGTGAATAATGGCAGAAACCAGGTTCAGTAATACTTCTCTTCCCTGACGTTCATAGGGAGATGAATCAGTACAGACCACCGTAGCCTAAGCATTACACTTCCACCTTCGTGCACACTGCAATCCACACAGGCAAAACACACGTGAATAACTTTAAGAGATCAAAATCATTCCACTCACAAATCAGGCTTCAGTACAGCGTCTCTTCTATCTTCATCAATGAGGTGCTCCTGCAGCAATACTGTAGGCAATCATTAATTCCATACACCAGCCCACATAGTCATAATCATTCCTCATACCGCTTGCTCCAGCCCAATGTATGTCACTTCTCTCTCTGTTGCACTCTTTCACTCGTCGAGGACTTCGACCAGCTCAGACACGTCGTTCCTTTTCTGCCTCTCTTTTTCTCCGCTCACCAACCAAAGACCTTTTCAACTGTGCTGGTATGACGTGTGCGCCAATCAGCGATCGACGCGCTCACAATGCGCACCTGCTGTACATCAAATAGGAACCGGAGAAGTCTTAGGTCCCCCCCCCGGAAATGTTCCCCATGGGAACGAAGGCACAAAATAATAGTTCCGCCCCCCCCCTCGATTGTCACGAGTGACACTCTCCCCCACCAATTGGTTCTAGTCCCTAGAACCAGGCATCTTCAACCCAGGCGCCATACCGTTCCGGCGGTTGCCCTCGGGTATCTCGCTGGGAGCGTCGGGGTGGAGATACAGGGGCCACTCTCCCAACTCCCACTTCGGGATGTCGAGGGGCCACAGCCCATCCAACCCATGGTGCCTCAGAACACGGAGGGACAACGGGTGTTTCTTCTCTCCCCTCAGGGAAATTAGGGCAGGGCCGAAGTAGGTTTCGGTGGAGCACCCGCTCTGGGCCAAGCCTCCCTTCCGGCCGCACAGTGTACACAGGCATGTCTGGTCCCTGTTGACGTTCCACCACATATGGCGTACTCTCCCACCGATCACTAAGCTTACCTTTTCCTTGACGTCGATTGTCTCTTACCAACACCCGTTCTCCAGGTAACAATGGAGCGTCTCGAGCGGTCCGATCATACAACCGCTTATTCTTTGCGGCTGCCGTGTTTAGGTGCTCTGTAACTCGGCGGTAAGCATGGTAAAGTTGTTGATGATGTCGGCCCACCCACTCGGTAGTACTTTGAGCTCCCTCAGTAGGTTCCGTTCCCAGGAGTAAATCCACAGGTAGGCGCATATGTCGGCCGAACATCAGGAAAGCCGGGGCATACCCGGTAATGCTGTGCACACTGTTATTATAGGCTTGCAATAAGGCAGGAAGGCATTCAGTCCACTGAACCTGGTGGTCAGTTTCTAAGGTCCCCAGCAAGCTCAATAAGGTCTGGTTAAAGCGCTCGCATCCTCCGTTACCTTGGGGGTGGTATGAGGTGGTGCGTGTTTTCCGACATCCGTACAGCTGGCTCAGTTCTTGAATAACTCTAGACTCAAAGTTAGGACCTTGATCGGAGTGGAGAATCTCCGGACACCCAAACGGCTGAATTACCATCCTCCACAATGCACTCGCAGTAGTGGCAGCAGTCTGATCTAAAGTTGGCGTAGCCCAAGCAAACTTAGTGAACAGATCGGTCACAACCAGAATATTCTGAAACCGGTCTGTCGGACGGCCCAGCGTCAGGTAGTCCATGCCAACAATATGCAAAGGCGCCCTAGGACGCATGGGGACCAACGGGGCCTTCTTCTCCTTCCGAGACTTAAACAACACGCATCGGGGGCAACTCTGAATGAATGTCCCAACAGTCGTCTCCATCCCGCCCCAGTAGAAGTACCTCCGAAGTAAAGACAATGTCCTCTCCTGGCCCTGATGTCCCATATGGGTATGGTACGCGGTCAACAGAGGCACGACCTGCTCTTCTGGTACTATCACTTGTCGTATTATCTCCCGGGTTGCCCGATCCTGAACTGAGCGGCAGAGCACCCCCTCTCGCAGTCCAAGTCGCTTCCACTGCCCCAAAAGTCGCTTTACCACAGAGGTCTGTGTTTGTCGCTCCCTTACCCCAGGTCCAACTCCACTCTTCAGGTAGGAGCTGATCTTCTTCAAGCTCTCATCTTTCCCCTGCAATGTCTTCCACCGATTAGGGTCCCATCCCCAACTCGGGGGAACCTCTCCCAAGCGGGATCCAGGGGCTTCCACCACTCCCACCAACAAACCTTCCTCCACGTCGGATGATACTGGCGGCATTGGACAGTTCTCTCCCCTGGCTGGTAGCCTGGACAACACATCTGCATTAGTATGTTCCCTGCCGGGTCGGTACTGAATTTGGTACTCGTAGTTAGCCATTGCCGCCACCCAACGCTGCTCCACTGCTCCTAACTTAGCCCCTTGTAAATGCACCAAAGGATTATTGTCTGTGATTACAGTCACTTTTGCCCCCCACAAATAATCCTTGAATTTTTCTGCCATGGCCCATTTCATTGCCAGGAGTTCGATCTTAAAAGAACTATAATTTGACGCGTTCTGCTCTGCGGGGTGCAGGCTCCGACTTGCATAGGCGATTACCCTCTCGACCCCTTGTTGCCGCTGGGCCAACACGGCTCCCAGCCCTGCATGACTCGCATCGGTATATAATATAAAGAGTAGTGAGAAATCAGCGTATGCCAGGATTGGGGCTTGCAACAATTCTTGCTTCAGAGTTTGAAAAGCTTCCTCACACTCCGGCCGCCAGTCAACGGAGGGGGAGCCCCGACCACGGAAGCGTCCCGTGCCCGAAAGGAGCTGATTTAACGGCTTGGCGATTGCAGAGAATCCTTTAATGAACCGCCTATAATATCCCACAAAGCCCAAAAAAGATCTTACTTGACGGACAGTCTGGGGTGCCTCCCAATTCTGGACGGCTAAGACTTTCTCTGGATCCGGAGCAACCCCAGCTGTACTAACACAGTGCCCCAGAAACTTAACCTCCTTTCGAAACAACTGGCATTTATCAGGGCGGAGCTTCAACCCATATCTCTCCATGGCTTGGAAGACCTGTTCCAGATGGAGTAAATGAGAAGCAAAATCTGGTGAGAATACAATTACGTCATCAAGGTAAACCAGGGTGTTATCGACCAATTGCCCCCCCAAGCAGCGTTGCATTAGCCGCTGGAAGGTTGCGGGGGCATTGCACAGGCCGAAGGGCATACGGTCCCATTCGAAGAGCCCAAATGGAGTCGTGAAGGCAGTCTTCTCCTGGTCCCGTCCCTCGACCTGTACTTGCCAGTACCCACTGGCCAAATCCAACGTAGAGTACCATGCCGCCTGAGTGAGACTGGTGAGAGAGTCCTCAATTCGTGGGAGTGGGAATGCATCCTTCTTTGTTACGCTGTTCAGCTTCCGGTAATCGACACAAAACCTCCAAGCTCCTGTCTTCTTCTGCACTAGGACGACAGGGGCGGCCCAGGGGCTACTACTTTCACGGATAATCCCTTTATCTAACATTCCTTTCAACAGGGTCCGGATCTCTGAATAGAGGGTGGGAGGCACTGGTCGATACCGTTCCCGGCTTGGGGCCGCGTTACCAGTGGGGATCTGATGTTTGACCACCCCCGTGCAGCCATAATCCTCGTCATGGGTGGAGAACACATGTTGCCATTTAGACAAGAATTCTCGTAACTGATATTGTTGCTCTTCCTCTAGCCCCTCTCCTCTCAAGGAGTCTCCAACCAGATGTTCCGGAACTCCATTCTCCGAGAGGTCAGCTTTTACGTCGTCCGATCGGATGGTTACCTCTACCACTGCCGCACTCACTTGAACAAAGCAGACGTCGCTGTCCTCTCTTACTTGCTGAGGACTCACCGAGGTGATCCGGGCCAAGCATTGATGGCGCCGGAGCATAATCGGGTAGGGGTTAGTGTTGCGCACCCGCACGATCACCCGACCATGATGAACCACGGCCAGCCCTCTGGCTACGTCAATGGCCTGGCAATCCCAATGGGGTTCCACCAGGACCAAGTCTTCCGGTCCATAGGAACTAGCAGGCACCCTGGCCCACACCACAGCCTCACTTCCAGCTGGTACAGACAAGGCATAACGGCAAACCACCCGGCCCACACTCTCCCGGTCTTCCCTGTCTCCAGCAGCATGAATTCGATGGCAGTCCTTCAAGATGTTTTCCCACTGGGAATTATCCTCCCTCGACGGCCTCCGAGCCGGACCGTTCCTAAACAACTCCTCCCAGCAGTCTGCAATGACATTCATGCCCAACAGAGCCCGACGAGTGCCCAAGCAGTGGTCCTTGACAATAACTACTCCTTTCTGATACACGGGAATGCCACGAATGTCGAAGTCAACGACCACGTAGCCCGTGTAGGGGATGTCCAGCCCATTTGCCCCTCGTAACGTAAGCCGTGAAGCCTCGGCTCCTTGAAGTCGGTGGTCTTTGAATAGTTCTCTAGAAAGACTCTCTGTAAATAAAGTAACTTGGGAACCAGTGTCGACCAAACAGTTAATCTTCACCCCATTGACCTGGATTTCGACCTCAGGGCAGTGCCCAACCCACTCGTCCCCAGGGATAGGCACAGGAAGGGGGTCTCTAAAAGGGGTCCCGGCCACTTCCTTGCTCTCTGTTCCCATCAGAGTACGATCGATCCCGGGCCCTGGGCATGTCACTCGGCCACCCCCGACGTAGTTCTTCCACAAGACTTTTCGATAACTCCACCATCTGGCCCTTAACCTCCGACAAAAGCTCCTCGCGCAACTTCTGCTTCCAGTCAGTTGTTTCAGAAGGAATAGGGGCACAAGCACTACTGGCGGCCATGCAGACAGGTGGTTCGGTGGTTTCACCCTGATCTATCTCTAGAGCCAATGCTTCTTGTCGAAGGGCCTCGAAGGTCAGTGTGGGATCTCTACGTAGCTGAAGCCGGATACTCTGTCGAACCGGCCCATCGCGAAGCCCCAGGACAAACTGGTCTCGCAGCAAAGTCTCCCCTTCTCCCAGTCCATGGTCTGTTCGTCCCCTCAACCGGGAGAATTGTTCTCTCAGCTTCAGAGAGTAAGCCCGCAGAGTTTGCCTGGGTCCTTGACGATAATTAAAAAACTGGGCTCTAAGGACAGCCACCGGGGTAACATCTCCATAGAGCTCGGTCAGAAAATCAAAGATGGCCTTGGCAGTAGCTCGCACAACTTCGGGTGCTGCCATAACTTCTCGTTTCGCTTCCCCTTCTAGGGACCCAAGGACAAACTGAATCTTCTGCGGGTCGCTCAGCCCTTGCAAACCTGCCAGGTACGTAATCTGCATTTTCCATTCCTGGAGACCCAGCTCAGATCCCGGTCCCCCATATCGCTGAGCCCAGGGAGCACCCATGAATACAGGCATGACCTGTGTCCGTCCCACTGGCACCTCTTCATCCGCCATCGTGACCCTGTGGCCGCTACAACTCCCGGTGGGTGTATCCTGCCGACTACGCCACTTATGTCACCGCCCCGGGATGGTCCGACCCACACCCGGACGGACCTACACCCCACCGCGAGGAGCCGACACCACAAGGACACCAATGAACGGACAAAGAGACCAATGAGCAGATTAAGAGGGAAGTTTTATTTATTTTAAAAGTTCAAGAATGTTGAGCAGATGGTTTCGTCGTGTAGGCCTGGACAGGATTGGAGACCACTGGAATCCGTACTCTATTCCCACAAGGAAGATCTTCGTCGACGTGACTGCTCTGTAAAGCTCAGGCAGAGAGAATGGAGCTTGGTTACTCAGCGGCGTGTACACAGCGTGTCTGCTTCTCCGTGGGGCTCAGGCAGAAAGAATGAAGAAGTCGGGGTGCTCACTGACGTAGCTACAGCGAAACTGCTTCTCTGTGGGGCTCGGGCAGAGAGAATGAACAGGGTCAGAGTGCTCACCGAGGTAACTGCAGCGATACTGCTTCTCTGTGGGGCTCAGGCGGAGCGAATGAGGCTCGGTTGTTCAGCGGTGCAACTGCTTCTCTGTGGGGCTCAGGCAGAGAGGATGAAAAGGTCAGAGTGCTCACCGACGTAACTGCAGCAATACTGCTTCTCTGTGGGGCTCGGCGGAAAGAATGGAGCTCGGTTACTCAGCGGCGTGTTCACAGCGTGTCTGCTTCTCTGTGGGGCTCAGGCAGAGAGAATGAAAAAGGTCAGAGTGCTCACCAACGTAACTGCAGCGATACTGCTTCTCTGTGGGGCTCAGGCAGAAAGAATGGGGCTCGGTTGCTCAGCGGCGTGTTCACAGCGTATCCGCTTCTCTGTGGGGCTCAGGCAGAGAGAATGAAAAAGGTCAGAGTGCTCACCGACGTATCTGCAGCAATACTGCTTCTCTGTGGGGCTCAAGCGGAGCGAATGAGGCTCGGTTGTTCAGCGGTGCAACTGCTTCTCTGTGGGGCTCAGGCAGAGAGGATGAAAAGGTCAGAGTGCTCACCGACGTAACTGCAGCAATACTGCTTCTCTGTGGGGCTCGGCGGAAAGAATGGAGCTCGGTTACTCAGCGGCGTGTTCACAGCGTGTCTGCTTCTCTGTGGGGCTCAGGCAGAGAGAATGAAAAAGGTCAGAGTGCTCACCAACGTAACTGCAGCGATACTGCTTCTCTGTGGGGCTCAGGCAGAAAGAATGGGGCTCGGTTGCTCAGCGGCGTGTTCACAGCGTATCCGCTTCTCTGTGGGGCTCAGGTAGAGAGAATGAAAAAGGTCAGAGTGCTCACCGACGTATCTGCAGCAATACTGCTTCTCTGTGGGGCTCAGGCAGAAAGAATGGGGCTCGGTTGCTCAGCGGCGTGTTCACAGCGTATCCGCTTCTCTGTGGGGCTCAGGCAGAGAGAATGAAAAGGGTCAGAGTGCTCACCGATGTAACTGCAGCAATACTGCTTCTCTGTGGAGCTCAGGCAGAAAGAATGGGGCTCGGTTGCTCAGCGGCGTGTTCACAGCGTATCCGCTTCTCTGTGGGGCTCAGGCAGAGAGAATGAAAAGGGTCAGAGTGCTCACCGACGTAACTGCAGCAATACTGCTTCTCTGTGGAGCTCAGGCAGAAAGAATGGGGCTCGGTTGCTCAGCGGCGTGTTCACAGCGCATCCGCTTCTCTGTGGGGCTCAGGCAGAAAGAATGGGGCTCGGTTGCTCAGCGGCGTGTTCACAGCGTATCCGCTTCTCTGTGGGGCTCAGGCAGAGAGAATGAAAAGGGTCAGAGTGCTCACCGACGTAACTGCAGCAATACTGCTTCTCTGTGGGGCTCAGGCAGAAAGGATGGGGCTCGGTTGCTCAGCGGCGTGTTCACAGCGCATCCGCTTCTCTGTGGGGCTCAGGCAGAGAGAAGGAAAAGGGTCAGAGTGCTCACCGATGTAACTGCAGCAATACTGCTTCTCTGTGGAGCTCAGGCAGAAAGAATGGGGCTCGGTTGCTCAGCGGCGTGTTAACAGCGTATCCGCTTCTCTGTGGGGCTCAGGCAGAGAGAATGAAAAGGGTCAGAGTGCTCACCGACGTAACTGCAGCAATACTGCTTCTCTGTGGAGCTCAGGCAGAAAGAATGGGGCTCGGTTGCTCAGCGGCGTGTTCACAGCGCATCCGCTTCTCTGTGGGGCTCAGGCAGAAAGAATGGGGCTCGGTTGCTCAGCGGCGTGTTCACAGCGTATCCGCTTCTCTGTGGGGCTCAGGCAGAGAGAATGAAAAGGGTCAGGGTGCTCACCGACGTAACTGCAGCAATACTGCTTCTCTGTGGGGCTCAGGCAGAAAGGATGGGGCTCGGTTGCTCAGCGGCGTGTTCACAGCGTATCCGCTTCTCTGTGGGGCTCAGGCAGAGAGAATGGAAAGGGTCAGAGTGGTTATAAGGAGTACAATCACTGGTGTTAATTCTCCATCGAGATGATCATTCAATGGTAAATAACTGGCGGAGTGGCTTAGCTGAAGCTGTATCCTTACAATGTTCAATGGTGAATAATGGCAGAAACCAGGTTCAGTAATACTTCTCTTCCCTGACGTTCATAGGGAGATGAATCAGTACAGACCACCGTAGCCTAAGCATTACACTTCCACCTTCGTGCACACTGCAATCCACACAGGCAAAACACACGTGAATAACTTTAAGAGATCAAAATCATTCCACTCACAAATCAGGCTTCAGTACAGCGTCTCTTCTATCTTCATCAATGAGGTGCTCCTGCAGCAATACTGTAGGCAATCATTAATTCCATACACCAGCCCACATAGTCATAATCATTCCTCATACCGCTTGCTCCAGCCCAATGTATGTCACTTCTCTCTCTGTTGCACTCTTTCACTCGTCGAGGACTTCGACCAGCTCAGACACGTCGTTCCTTTTCTGCCTCTCTTTTTCTCCGCTCACCAACCAAAGACCTTTTCAACTGTGCTGGTATGACGTGTGCGCCAATCAGCGATCGACGCGCTCACAATGCGCACCTGCTGTACATCAAATAGGAACCGGAGAAGTCTTAGGTCCCCCCCCCGGAAATGTTCCCCATGGGAACGAAGGCACAAAATAATAGTTCCGCCCCCCCCCCCTCGATTGTCACGAGTGACACATGGTCACCAGGTAAGGTGGGCCACTGCCTACCGGTGTATGTGTGTCTCCTGATGACATTGCTATATAGGGAGGGCTCGACATTAAGCCTTTTCATATGCTAAGTAAATCTGCCTTTCACTTGTCCGAGTAAAAAAGTTGCTTGTTCAGATTTTTTAAAAATTTGACTTATTCTTAAAAAATATTCTCATCATTGATATATCAGCTTTGATATTTAAATCACCATATTGTAATTTCTGCACCTTTAAAGGGCACCCCCCTCCCCCAATATTATTAAATGTATGCTTCATATTTCATTTTAAATTCCTAAATTTGATCAATAAATTCAATTATTTCTAATAATAAGACACCATAGGGCTGTTACTCTAGGGGTTGATCAAATTAAATCATTTACACTGAAAAATTACAATTGCATGAAATAATGTTATGAAATTGATTTTAATTTACATATAAGAAAGAATGATGCTACTTTTAAACATTTAACACTAAACCGCCAGTAGGTGGTGGCAGGCGACCGTCTTAATGAGTAAAAAAGTTCGCCTTAGGTTTAACAACCTATACTAAATTAACTAAATTAAAGAAACTAAATTAACGACATAAGCTTAATTTAAAATGTCTTAGGAACTAGGATATTTAGAGGTGGATAAACGCAATTGAAAGGTGGATAAACGCACTTTGGAGGTGGGTAAACGCAATTCCCGAATATTGGGAGGTGCGTAAACGGCATTTGCGCATTTAGCCTTCACTACATCCCTGGGTGTATGACATCACAGTACTGATTCGAAAGCATGCAGTGTACTTTGATCACCTTGACGAAGCACTGGGGAGACCGGGGGCAATTGTAACAGGGGGCAATTGTACCACACTCAATTCCTCCAATCAGAAACAAGCTAGAGTGATGACACTTAATCTGTACATGCCCAATAGGATTCTCTCTCTATCTGTGGAAAAGAAGCGTGACATTTTCAACTTTAGCAGAAGTTATTAACGACAAACTGATTTTGAGGTGTGAAAGTTATTTTTTGGATGTACAGTATTTTTCTTCTGCTGTCTAAAGTTTAGATGTCTGTCAATTTAAACTTGTATACATTTTATCCCTAGGTTATTGATTAAAAACGAACATAAACAGCACTGTAACACTGTGTTACAGTTGCCCCCGAGCCACAAGGCCCATTGTAATAAGCTTGTTTGTGTGTGTTGACATACTTTTCTGTTAAAAAAATGAACATATTTCACTAAATTCTATTGTAAAACTTCATTTTAAAAGGGTGTATTAAAATAAATGTTTGTTCCAGTATTAACAAATCATCAATTAGCATTTTTTATATAAAATAATGTGTGTTTTATATGTGCTTGACAAAGTGGGAATATTATATAAACTCTTAAAATTAACAGCAGTAAAGTGATTACTTTGAGGTAGGCTTTTATTTGAGATAAAGTGGGTTAATAGGAGTTATTTCTCAGTGTTACAATTGCCCCCACACTGCATTTAATTGAATATTTTAGTCTTGTTCTTATAAGTAAAAATATATAAATTGTATTATTAATTAGTGCACATATATATGTTTCTTGTATCAAAAGATGACTAGTCTATCTCAAGTAGTTTGTGAGTTATTAAGGAAAATGTAAAATACGTTACAATTGCCCCGGGTCTCCCCTACAGACGATTGGTTTATGACATCACAGTCCTGATTCGAAAGCATACAGTATGATCTTGAAGCAGCACTGTACAGAGTACAGACGATTGGTGTATGACATCACAGTACTGATTCAAAAGCAAACAGTATGATCTTGAAGCAGCACTGTACAGAGTACATACGATTGGTGTATGACATCACAGTACTGATTTGAAAGCATACGTATGATCTTGAAGCAGCACTGTACAGAGTACAGACGATTGGTGTATGACATCACAGTACTGATTCGAAAGCAAACAGTATGATCTTGAAGCAGCACTGTACAGAGTACAGACGATTGGTGTATGACATCACAGTACTGTTTCGAAAGCATGTATGATCTTGAAGCAGCCGAACAACCAATACTTATGAAAGTAATTGGATCAAACATAAAAAAATAAGTATTCCTACACTCTAAAAAATGATGGGTTAAAAATAACCCAACTTGGTTTGTTGTATAACCCAACTGCTGGATCAATATTGCACCAGCCCAGCAGTAGTTAATTTGACCCAGCAAGATGGGTCGGTCATTTTTAACCCAACAGATGAGTTGTTCATTTCTACTCAAATGCTGGGTCAAATTAAATAAAATTCTGGGTTGATTTAACTACAAATTTGTTATATAGCGTACCCAAATGCTGGGTCAAATTAATTACAATTCTGGGTTGATTCAACTACATATTTGTTATATAGTGTACCCAAATGCTGGGTCAAATTAACCCATATGCCAGACTAATTCTAGCACATTACAGTACAATTAAAGAAAATAAAGGCAATAGACTACTCATAGCTATAAAACTGTTACACTACAAACCTAGAACAGAATACATGCTAGATGTATGCATAGATTATGCAATAAACACTTAAACAATACAAAAACAAAACAACAATGGAATCTTTGAAAAATTATTTTATTACTTTAATATCAACAATATTAGTGGAACTGCAGTTAATATCACTGAAGTAGGAAAACATTCAATTATGAATGAACTGGCTGAACATTTAACAGGCCAACAGTCAACGGGAGCCATTAGCTCTACTTGCAAGCAAGTATTCTGGTATCTTCCCAAAGAAACTATTAAAGGGATAGTTCACTTTGAATTTAATTTTTGAAATGTTTTATCTTACCTCAAGGGCATCCAAGATGTAGGTGTCTTTGTTTCCACAGTATTTTCAATTTTGATATCTTTCGGTCAAACCATTGTTGTCAATCAGTCATATAATGGAGGTTTAGGGGGTCCTCCCCCGGTTAATGTCAAAGAGCATGCACAGAGAAGTCCAAATTAAACATGATTGAATGACTCGTAAATGTAAGTACACAGTGAAGGCCTAAGGCACGAAACGAGCGGTTTGTGTGAGAAAACGAACAGTATTTATATCGTTTTTACCTCGTGTAACTCAGCCATTGGCAACTGATTTGACGGCAGGGGCGCTTCAGTCTGTGCATGCGCCAGAAGTGATCGCTTGCGCGTATACGTCACTCATTGTTTACAGAGAGATTTCGGGAGTTTAACCTTTCACTAAATGTAGCGTGTGACACGTGGTTAGCGCGTCTTACTAGCGTAACATTCAATAGGCCAAATGATCAGAAGAAAAGTGCGACTACTGGAGAGAGGAAGACAGCACAACAGGTGAGTGAACAATCAATACAAAGACTTCTTTATGATTCAGTTTGGGTTTTGTATTAAGAGGAAATATACTTTTACATAAAATGTGTGGATTACAAAGATAACAAATCAAATATGGTAAATGAAAATATTCACACTCTTGTTTTTTTCCAGATACGTGGACTCAGTTTTGGACAGTATTGAACCAGACTCTCACATATTGATGAAAAACAATAAAAGAAATAAAATAAACCTCTGTGTCAAATTCCTTGTAATACAATACAAGTAAATAACAATGGATAATGCTTCCACACAAAGTATTGCAATCAGTAGTTCAAATACTTCAAAATCAAATCAAATGAACAATCAGTTTGATTCAGTTCACAGAATGAAATTCAGAAATTTCACTTTCAGTTACAACAAATTACTTTCTCTTTAAACTTAATAGTCTGTCCAATGTGAATCAGAGACTCAAGATTTGACAATTAGATTCGGTTAACCAGAGTTCGTAACTCGGTCGATGGGTTCAGAGAACTGTTGATTCTTTTAGAAAAAATCAGAATCACAATCAATGTCTTTTGTTGGAAAATCAAAAGGAAAAATAGAAAGCAAGATGATCTCAATGAGTCCAAGTCCCGTTTGTCCAATAGTAAAAGAAAGAATTCTCCTACCAGTTTGATGGCTCAAAAAACACAGTTCAACAGAAAATATGGTTCCGGTGGCTCGCCATTTACAATCTGCACCTCGTGCGTCCAGCACGAATCAGGGAATCATCACAGGAGAACTTGAATCTCACAAAAAAACCCAGCCTTGTAAAACACAAGGCAGAACAATAATTAATCCACAGTTAAACAATATCATTGTCAAAACACATGTATGCACTTCAATCAACACATTAAACATAACACTTTAACACTTAATAGCGTACTTCATTAGCTCATTAGCATTCTCACACGTGCGTCAGCTTTAGCCCATGTGCTATCCACTTCGGCTCGCACAGTCTATATGACACTGTTTTGAATCTCTATCAGATCCGCAGCACATTTTTATATGAAAAATGTCAAGTTAATGCTTGGGTTTTAACTCACCAAGGCGATGAATTTATATATATTTCCTACAAGGAAGTTAATTTGTGGCACATTGATGTTCCATCCATCTGCATCGATCTGTTTCACTAGCCTCCGTCTCATCCGCGTCTTACTCTGGCATCAGCTCCTTCATATTATAGCATCAGTTCAGAAATCCTGTTTTCTGTTGTATTTGATCACTTTTCTCTGAGTTAATCACTTACATGAAGGGGTCTTGAAGATCGCTCCGTGTAGCTGCCTCATCTCACTCGCCCGCTAGTACAGATGGGCGGGGCTTAGCGCACTCCCGCACTTCCTCTGCTGCTAGCTCTTAAAGAGCCCATCACCTCATTTGATATGTGATTTCTTTGTTTCTTTCTTACTTATTTTCTGCTTCCATATTATTTTTTTAGTAGCCTGGATTACCCGGGTTACACTCTCCCTGCCTTGAAGATATGCAGGTCCCACTGCATCGTCCGGGCTGTGCAATTACAGCAGAGGGAGATCCAGCTTTCATTCCTTGAGGGGTTTCCCAAAGACAGTCAGACTCCTCCAGTGATGCTGTGAACGCTGTACTGAGTCCCCGCAGTAAAGATTGCATGACCAAGGAAAGGGGATTCCCTAATTGAGGGTACTGTAGCCTTTTTGGTGGCTCATGGAGTCTCTGCGAACGCCTTAGGATACTTTCTCCAGCCTGGTCAACTACTGCCTGATCACTCTGAGGGTTTGCCCGATCGTCTACAATGTCTTGCGGCAGGACATCAGTCCTATTATCCTCCGTGGAGATCTTAGGTGCCGACTCATCTGACTCCTTTCTCTGCTCTACCAGTCCTGGGTCATCTCTAACAGGTAAGTCACTCAACATATCTGCTGTTACGGGATCCATCACCCGCACATCCTCTCTCTCAGGTTCATCCAGTGGAATTCCCTCCCCAGCGTCAGGTAGGTTAGGCAAGCTCACTTGCAATTTCACTGGAGTAGGTTGCTCAGGGTCTGTATTAATCACAGTTCTCATTTCAGGAGAAGCTTCTGCCGTCTCTCCACCAATTGACTGCTTTTGAGGTCTGGAATTGGAGAGAATTCTGTTTCCAACACTTTGCAAGTGCCTGGGTGCATAATAATCCATACAATCATTTTCTGATTCAGAGTCCTCAGTCACACTTCCGGGATCTTCTGTACCAGGGTTTGCTCGAGTTCTAGGCTTCCGGGGTATCTTTGGTCTTACTGGTTCCTCAGGTGTGTTTTCTCGCAAGTATCCACAGGGTAATAGCAAATCTCGGTGCAATGTGCGAAGCGTCCCATCTTTGCCCTCTGATTGAACGGTATAGACTGGCAAGTCAACGGCTTTCTCGATCACAATGTATACCTCTTTCTCCCACTTATCTGCCAACTTATGCTTTCCCCTCAACTTGACGTTTCTTACCAGGACCCGATCTCCAATTTCAAGGGATGAGGCGACCACTCGCTCGTCGAATCTCCTCTTATTGCGTCTTGCCACTTTTGAGGCGTTCTCACTTGCTACTCTGTAGCTCTCCTGCAAGCGATCTTTCAAATTTTTGACATAACTTGAATGAGATGGGAACGACTTGGCAGGTAAACCGAAGGCCAGATCAACCGGTAGCCGAGGCTGCCTCCCGAACATTAACTCATAAGGTGAGAATCCCGTCGAGTCGTTACGAGTGCAATTGTATGCATGGACTAACGGTTTCACATGGTCTTTCCAACAGGTCTTCCTCTTCTCATCCAGGGTTCCTAGCATCTGGAGCAGCGTCCTGTTAAAGCGCTCAACTGGGTTGCCCCGGGGATGGTAAGGTGTTGTCCTTACTTTACGGATTCCTGCTATTCCACATAGTTCCTTTATCAACTTTGACTCAAAGTCGGGTCCCTGGTCACTGAGGATTTTCTCTGGAAACCCGTAGTGGATGAAGAAGTTATCCCACAGGCATTTGGCCACAGTTTGAGCCTTCTGGTTCCTAGTGGGTATTGCCACGGAATACTTGGTGAAGTGATCAGTTATCACTAAAATATCCTTAATATTGCTGCGATCAGGCTCCAGCGACAAGTAGTCTATGCAGACTAGCTCGAGAGGTCTGCTGGTTGCTATGTTCACCAAGGGTGCGGCACGCTCGGGAAGGGTCTTCCGTCTCACACAACGCTCACAGGCCTTTATCTTCTCCTCCACAGTCATTGCCATCCTTGGCCAGTAAAAACGGGACCTAGCCAGATCCAGAGTCCTTTCAATTCCGAGATGGCCCATGTCGTTGTGCAGGCTTGTCAAGACCGTCTCCCGCAGATCCACAGGTAACGCCAACTGATACAGCACATCTCCTCGATCTTGTCTCCTTCTAAATAACACACCATTCCTGAACTCCAATCTGTTCCACTCTCTCAGCCATAAGGCTATCTTTACAGGTACAAGCTTTCCTTCAGATTTTTGCCCGCATTCAAGGTACTTAATGACTTCTTTGAGTTCTGGATCAGCCCTTTGACGTTCTCTCAACTCTTCTTCAGACATTTGGGAAAGGATCGGAAGGCCGTGGGTATCTTCTTGCTGGAACTCCAGTGGTACTGCATTAGTATTAATACACAGTGACTCAAACACAGTGGGTTGGAAACATGACAAGTCAGGATCATCACAGTTCTGATAGACTTGGTGTCTCTCACAGAGGGCTTTCACTGCTGCTGGGAGAATTGTTGGCTGCTCCGATTCCGCTAAATGGTGAAGAGTGAATTGTTTAATTCTTTCACGCTCTTTTTGGGAGGTAAGGTCATCCACGGGCCTTCCATGAGGACGTCTGGAGAGTCCATCAGCGTCCAAGTTTTGTTTGCCTGCACGATATTGGATCTTGAAATTGAAGGTAGACAGGGCGGACAACCACCTATAACTGGTCGCGTCAAGTTTGGCAGATGTTAGGATGTAGGTGAGCGGGTTGCTGTCCGTTACTACAACAAACTCTCCTCCATACAGATAGTCACTGAATTTTTGAGTGACCGCCCACTTGAGCGCGAGGAACTCCAATTTGTGCGCAGGGTACTTTGTCTCACTTTTGGTTAGGCCCCTGCTCGCAAAAGCAATAACTCTCATTTGACCCTCCTGCTCTTGATATAGGGCAGCCCCAAGTCCTGTTATACTTGCATCAGTGGTCAACACGTACGGAAGTCTGGGATCAGCAAATCCAAGGACTGGCGCTGAAGTCAGGTTCTCTATGATGCTATCAAACGCCTGCTGGCATGCATGGGTCCACCGGTCCCCAAACTGCTCCTTGGGATCCCGGTACTGCACACTTTTCTTTGGGTCTTGCCTTTGGTTTTTCTGCAGAGGGGGATATCCAATGGTAAGGTCATTAAGAGGTCTTATGATCTTAGAGAAGTCTTTAACGAACCTTCGGTAATATCCCGCAAACCCAAGAAAACATTTGAGTTCTTTGAGATTTCTGGGCCTTGGCCAGGTCTTGAGAGCCTCAGTCTTGGCCGGATCCGTCTCGACTCCGTTCTGAGATACTATATGGCCTAGATATCGGACTGACGTCTGAAAGAACTTGCATTTCGTGGGCGAAAGTTTCAGTCCATACTCTCTCAACCGCTTCAATACTTGCAAGAGTCTGGTTTCGTGCTCCTCTAAAGTTTTAGAGAAAACTATGAGGTCGTCAACGAAGACTAACACTTCCCTCCTGTTAAGATCGCCCATGCACCGCTCCATTAGTCTTTGAAATGAGCTCGGCGCATTCGTGACCCCTTGTGGCATTCGGTTGAATTCATAGAAGCCTAAAGGACAGACGAATGCCGTTTTGTGTTTATCCGCCTCTTCCATCTCAATCTGATAGAAGCCTGATTTCAAGTCGAGAACTGAAAACCATTTGGAGCCAGTTAGAGCTGAGAAGGCTTCTTCCAAATTTGGCAGAGCGTACGCGTCCTTTATGGTCTGTGAATTCAATTTCCTAAAGTCAATGCAGAGACGTACATCATTGTTCTTCTTCTTTACCACTACTATCGGAGAGGCAAAGGGTGATTCCGATTCTCTAATGACACCTGCATCGAGGAGTTCTTTGAGATGCCTTCTCACTGCATCGACATCTTGAGGATGGATAGGCCTAGACCTTTGCTTAAAGGGTGTGTTGTCACTGAGATTGATGTGGTGTTTCACCTTATCGGTCCGACCGTAATCCAAATCGTGCAGTGCGAATACATCAGTTATTCTCTCCCTCCATTCACTTGATAAAGGAGAGTCACCAAAGTCAGGGACAATCTTTGCTTGTGCAGGTCTCACAACTTTACACACAGGAGAACTCACAGGGTTTCTTCCCTCAATCACACTTCGGACAGTGTGCACTTCAGCCAATACTGCTCTAGGAGGAATTGTTAAGTCAACCTGAGTCTCGTTTTTCAACACTACTGGAACCTGGATGTTGCGCTTTGGAGGTAGGGAATGCAAACAACTAGCCACTAACAGTCCGCCAGGCAAAGACGATGATGCTGATGGCTCCACGGTTACCCAAGTCTCTGACACTGGCCCGACGATATTGACACAGCCGTTTAGAACCACTGTGCTTCCAGCAGCAACCACTTCAGGCATTTCTCCTTTCACTTTCACTTGGCCTAAGACACTCACACTAGCTTGTTGCCGTCTTGCTTCTAGGATTCTTATAACAGCTCGATATCCATGGTAGCATGACTTGGCTTTGTGTGTAGTTTCTTGCAGGTAATCAGCATATAAGACATCCAGAGTGTTAGTGCCAATGAGGATCTGGGGCACATGTGTCAGGTCTGGAACTACTAAGGCCAATGTTGGAACTTCAGCTTCTGCTCCTAAGAACTCTTGAGGAAACTTCAGAGCTAATTCAACGTATCCCAGGTAAGGAACAGCCTGGCCGTTTGCCCCTTCGACTTCCAACAGGCGATTCAATGGCTGCAGGGGGTGGTGCGACAAGTAACTGTTGTAGAAGGACAGAGGGATTGTCGTGACCTGAGACCCTGTATCTAACAGGCAGTTTACTTCCTTCCCTTCGACTCGGACTTGCGCTGTGCACCTCATTCCTATTAATCCATCTGGTAGCTTCAAAGAATTTCCGTTGTCGACATTAGTCACTGGTTGCTGCTTAGGGCTTTGTTTCTGACTTCTAGTCCCCATCCGCCCTGCGACAGAGACTGATTTTAGTTTAAAGGCGCCGTCACGGTTCCATTTTGAAAGTCCCACTCAGCTTGTCTCTCCTTCAGCTTCCGCCTCTTCTCCTCAACTCTAGGTGGGTTGGGTGCATTCTCACAATCAGCAGCTCGGTGACCGTCATCTCCACAGCGAAAACAGTACCATGGCCGAGGACGATTGGATCTCATCTCAGTGTACTTCGGTCCTTCATTCTCCTTTCTGCTGACTTCACTGAACTTCGATCTGCTCAGACTACTTCCGAGGAGAGGGAATCTTACAGGTTGGTTCGTCTGTGTACAAGAGGCAGCAACCTGAACTTTAAGCTCCTTTATCTGGCTTTTCAACTCTTCAAACTCATTTGTCTCAGTACACGTCCCTTCTTTCTTCTTAGTGTCTGCTTTCATGGCGGCGATTTGCCTTTGAAGGCCGGCAATTTCTTTCCTTAAGATACTCACTTCCGACACGTCAGGACACTGGACTTTGCCTTTCTGCTTAGGTGCCTTCTGCTCTGCATTTTTAGGATCTGGGGTCTCTGCAACATCCTCTAAAAATGTGCTGAATGGGTAAACAGACTGTTGGTGCGAAGCCGTTCTCAGTTTGAGGGGAGCTGATGGATACTTGCTCACACCCAAGTGCTTCCTCATTCTCTCCTCCTTAGAGGCCTGTTTGTCCTCAGCTGTGCGAATGAGTGTCGCTAATTCAGCAAAAGGAGGTGGGTCTACCTTCCTCTTTTCAAGCTGCAGGTCAGCTATAAGGGTGTTGTCCCAACAGCCACGGCAGAACTGCTTCAACAAACATCGGTCTCGTTCACCTTCCGCAACACCATCACGTCTGATGGTAGCACTCAGGATCACATGCAATCTGTGGAGGTAGGCAGATGATTTCTCACCGGGATTTTGCAGGGTGCTGATGAACTTAGCCAATAATTCGTCTCCATCCTCCACCGAACCATAGACGGACTCTAGCAGCTTAAGGCACTCTGACGATGGAGCTGTTGGATTCACATGTTTAATGATGTCGGAAGCTGGTGGTAACAGGCTATCTAGAATTCTCCGTGTCTTGTGTGACTCTGGAAGGCATGGATCGTTCAACAGGTAGTCAACACTTGCTCGCCAGGTGTCAAAATCAGGCTCATTGCTTGGGCGGGGGCTCCTCCCAGAGAAAGCTCTTAGGCGAAACGGAGTATTGTGTGGGGACAAGGAGTCACTCGTTCTTACAATGTGTTCCATCACCACTTTCTGGATACCTGGAGGGTGTACAGCAGTCATAGGGAGTTTCAGTGATACCGTCTCAGTAGTGCTGTCGTCGAGATCTCTTGAGCAATGCGGTGATGTAGCGCTCATGGCTTCCTTGACTGGGTTTTTGAGTTCATCATTCTTCAAAGGGCAAGTCAATGTCTCTGCAGCGAATTCCGTTCTCCGTAGAGGTAGCGATTCACACACTGGATGCTGAGGAGTGCTGGTGGCATGTGTCGGAAAACTCGATTTACCAGGATGGTGCTCTATTTCAGGCTCTGTTCTGGACGACGCGTCAACTGGAGTTCTAATCTCACTTATCTTATTCAATTCTCGTTGGAGCACGTCCTGAAGGGATTCTCCACTGGCATTCGCTATTGCCTGTAACTTCGCCAAATATCCTGCGGTGGCGCTAGTAGCGGTAGGGGTGTATACGCTACTCAAGGCGCGCACATGAAACACTGTGTCCGCATCAGTGGGACTTACGATGGTTGCGGGTAGCTGAGGCTTGAGGTTGGACATGGCGGAATTGGATGAGAACTCTATTACTGCATTATGATGAAACTCAGAGCATGCGTCATCAATTAGTACGTTTTGTCGAATAGAGCCAAACTTCTGCAAATAAGCCTCAAGAGCCTCATCTAGTTCAGTTAGTGTTATGCCACTGACAATTACTGCATTTTGCACATTGACATTTTCTCGTTCTACAACATCCATTTTGTCTGATTCACTGTATGCGCTATTTAAATTGATTATTCACCTCAGCAGAAACTGCGTCCTCTCTCCTGGCTGGCTCGCCAAACTGTAGCGTGTGACACGTGGTTAGCGCGTCTTACTAGCGTAACATTCAATAGGCCAAATGATCAGAAGAAAAGTGCGACTACTGGAGAGAGGAAGACAGCACAACAGGTGAGTGAACAATCAATACAAAGACTTCTTTATGATTCAGTTTGGGTTTTGTATTAAGAGGAAATATACTTTTACATAAAATGTGTGGATTACAAAGATAACAAATCAAATATGGTAAATGAAAATATTCACACTCTTGTTTTTTTCCAGATACGTGGACTCAGTTTTGGACAGTATTGAACCAGACTCTCACATATTGATGAAAAACAATAAAAGAAATAAAATAAACCTCTGTGTCAAATTCCTTGTAATACAATACAAGTAAATAACAATGGATAATGCTTCCACACAAAGTATTGCAATCAGTAGTTCAAATACTTCAAAATCAAATCAAATGAACAATCAGTTTGATTCAGTTCACAGAATGAAATTCAGAAATTTCACTTTCAGTTACAAACAAATTACTTTCTCTTTAAACTTAATAGTCTGTCCAATGTGAATCAGAGACTCAAGATTTGACAATTAGATTCGGTTAACCAGAGTTCGTAACTCGGTCGATGGGTTCAGAGAACTGTTGATTCTTTTAGAAAAAATCAGAATCACAATCAATGTCTTTTGTTGGAAAATCAAAAGGAAAAATAGAAGCAAGATGATCTCAATGAGTCCAAGTCCCGTTTGTCCAATAGTAAAAGAAAGATTCTCCTACCAGTTGATGGCTCAAAAAACACAGTTCAACAGAAAATATGGTTCCGGTGGCTCGCCATTTACAATCTGCACCTCGTGCGTCCAGCACGAATCAGGGAATCATCACAGGAGAACTTGAATCTCACAAAAAAACCCAAGCCTTGTAAAAACACAAGGCAGAACAATAATTAATCCACAGTTAAACAATATCATCGTCAAAACACATGTATGCACTTCAATCAACACATTAAACATAACACTTTAACACTTAATAGCGTACTTCATTAGCTCATTAGCATTCACACGTGCGTCAGCTTTAGCCCATGTGCTATCCACTTCGGCTCGCACAGTCTATATGACACT
>NW_024121232.1:0-188165 GCF_016745375.1 Pimephales promelas
AAGCCTCTCTGAGCATGTGTCTTCCCTTGGCAAGCCATCTGCCACCCCTGGAGTTAATTCTAGTAACCACCTGCGGTTGGTGCTCCAGTGATCTCCATATGCGTCCCTATGCGGCCATATGTGTATTCGTAAGTCCTCCCTACGGTAGGCATCTGGTAGCATGTCCCTTCCGGGATATGTTTCCCAGTGTACCTTGGTATTCCTGTGTCAAAGTAGGATCTTCTGGTGATACCATAGGTTCAGGGGTCTAGACTTTCGCAGGGCACTGGAAGACAGCTGTAAGATGGCGTGATGGCATTGACCCCCAATCTCCGTCACTTCTGACGTAACTCGAAGTGACTACGAAAGGGAACGTTACATCTCCCTGCCACTTCTGCTGTACTGCTGGGTAGACGCCTGAGTTCAGTCTTGGCTCCTCAGCGAAGACATACTGCGGTTGCGTTCACTTCCTCCTTTTATACACACGGAGTAGGGCGGAGTACGCTATGCAAATTTCCGCAGCCCCAAGGCATTGCATGCCATTGGCTCGTGATAAAATACTCGAAGAGGATTGGCTTTCTATGCGAAACCCCCAATCTCCGTCACTTCTGACGTAACGTCTCCGTTCCCTACTCAGGGAAATTAAAAAAAAGTTTAAATTTAAAAAAAGTATTTTATTAGCTAAAGTCAATGTCTTTATTCATAAATATGAATATTAGCTCTGACAATGATCTGACGGGTGAGTCATGGAGGCCGTGTCATTCCGCCATCTTGAAAAACTATAATAACGGAGAGGGACAAAAAAGCACTAGTCCACCGCAATGCATTTTCATTGAGAGCCAGCTGACTGAAACGGACACAAGGAGGTCAGTGAGAGGCGCTTGAAAGGCTACACTGCACGATACTTCATAATGCAATCCTCGTTGCCATGATAAAGCTTAAAAATTGAATCTAAAGGAAACGTGACCGGCAAATTCAAAACGAGGGTAAATGTCGGGATAGCTTTTCCCAGGTGGATAGAGCTAATGGAGGAGAAAGACTTTGAACAGAATGCAGAAGTCCTGCTTTCTTATCAACAGGTAAGTCAATGGTCTAAATTACAAGCTTTTTCATTCCGTGGTTGTGCAATTCAATATATAGACGGCGTAATGGTAGAATGTGTATAGTTAAACTCGAAAAAGTGCTATTGGACGACATGTCCTAGATTCTTGGCACATAACGGTCACCGTACTTGGCACATAACGGTCACCGTAATCACAACACGCATTTAAAAATGCATGGCGCTAGAGAGTACTATGCGTTTGAATGCCAAATACAATTTCACCGCTAGATGGGAGAAATTCCTACACGGCGTGCCTTTTAAAGGGTAACTAAACACCAAAAAAACTTTTTTTAGTTAATGATCTGTAAGAATGGAGCTTCATAAATGCTGTTCATTGATTCGAGTACATTTTTTGACAATTGAGTATAAAGTGTTTTGATTTTCAAATATATGGTGTAAAAACGTCTGAGTGCTGCCCTCTTCAGGTTAAACGGAAAGCTCCTGCAGTAGGGGTACTTTCTGACGTAGGGAACTCTCAGACGCCACTCTGTCACGCCCTTGGTGCGAGCTCACCACGCCCTTGGCAGCCCCTGGTATAAAAGCATCTGGTTCCGTCAAAACTACTGTAGCGAGTCAGGAGTTGGATTTATGAGTGTTGAAAACGATCAGGATAGCATAGCCTATATTAGCATCTAGTTAGCATAGCATTTATATAGTTATTTAGATTATTTTTGAAAACGATCAGGATAGAGTATTGTTGCATTTATTTAGCATAGCATTATATAGATAATTTAGATTATTTTGTGTAGCTAGTAGCATAGTACAGTTAGGATAACTTCAAGTTAGCATAGATTTATCAGTGTTTAGTACAGTGATCAGGATAGTAACGGAAAAGAGGTGGACATAGGCTTCTCCACACAGCTCCACACGCAGTGCCAAACACTGCTCCTCCTGCATGGACTCCTCCACCGCAGCGGCGTCTTGATGTGAGTGATCATGGATATTTTAATCACAATTTATGGTTAGTATAAAGTTAATCCTCTGGGGTCGACAAACGAGCCGGCGCATTTTGCTGGATTTTTTCACATAGAGGCAGAATATCAATTTGAATATATGCCCACAGAGCGCGCGCTATTGAGATCAACTCGACGACAAAACTCATCAGATGCCGGTCGCGATGCGGGAGTTAAGACCGCAGTTTGAGCCAGCGGCTCGAATGGATTTGGCCCTGTGTCTACATACAATTCACCCTCATCCACTTCAGGTGAGTGAAGGTGAGGGAGAAAAGTCCTCGACTTCAAATGGCCGCTCTGTTGCAAAGGCAGCTACTTGCGTCACTCCAGTCTCTCTCTATTTTAGAGTCTGACAGCAGCTGTCACTCATGGCGGGTCTCAGGTGCACGCCCCCTGGCCCCGCTGGGGTCTGCCCATTTTTTCAGCATTTTTCAAATATTGCTAGTGGGTGGAGTCAGGCTCTGACCAGGGGTTTAGTTACCCTTTAAGGACGAAGCTGTAGGGTCTTTAACAAAAAGCCTCCAAAATGGAGGAGGTCAAAGGGCATGTTTCTGCTATAGTACCATTGGCTCTCCACAAAGTCTGTTCATGTGGTCAACAGACAAAAGCTGACATTTGAAAATTCTACATATATTTTGAGTAGATAACCGATAGTATATTCTCAGTGAAGGGTTTCACCTGTGTCTTTCCACAATGAATAAGGATAGTTTGGGAGATGCAAGAAAAGTAAAAATGATATCTTATATGTACAAATGGTCATATAGCTACCGTAGAAAAAGTAAGATCATGCTTAGAATTAAGATGAGTAAAATTAAATATTTGGTCAAGACCAACTTTACTTATGGAGCATCATGGACAACAGGGACACATTGCGTCTCTGGAAATGTGTGGTGATTTTCTAAATGATACAGCTTAAACGATACCAAGGGCCATTTAAGGGATTTTCTAAATGATACCAAGGGCCTACTCTTGCGCATGCACGTGCGATCGGTTTGTAGCTCCGGAGAATTTCTTCACTAATCCTTGATTTTCTTCTTTACCACTTATTTATAAACAAGCACTTTCTATTTTTATATCATGTGAACTTATCCTCGATACTATTCATTATAAAAAAAACAATTGGATTGCTTTGATATCGCTACTTATATCCAACCTTCCGAATCCCGGCTACTAGCCTTTAGCCCGCTAGCATTCCACACGTGCCCTCTCGCCTATTGGCCGTCTCATTTTACACCCGTTTCACTGAATCCTGGTTATTTCCGGCATTTCAGTCCTAAATTAGTGATAGTTGTAGTATCACTACTAATTTACTGTTCAACTGTTATAATGGCGAACATATCAGATGCATGTCTAACATTACCTCTGAGTGCAGGTGAAGACACGTTCGAGCTCTTCACGGTGAAGCAGGAGCTGGAATACGTCAAGAAGCAGATCCGTGGTCTGCTGGTGAAGCAAGCCGAGCTGTTGGATCGGTGCTCAACGCTTGAAGCATCACGCGGCGATGCTCACAAATCAGTGGTTAGTAACGTTAACTCTTTGACTCCGACTTCTTCTACTCCGTATGTTCCTCTGCCCAGGAGGACGCGATCATCTCGGGCTTCATTCACTCCGGCACCGAAACAACAACATGGACCATGGATCACAAAGCGGAAGACACGAGACAGGACCAGAGCTGCCTCTCCGCCCCTCCCGGTCTTCGAGATCTCCACCTGGAACCGCTTCTCCCCTCTTCGCGAGTCCGCCATGTCCGCGCTACTTCGGGTAAAGGTAAGGCGCACACTCACTGCTTTCCTGGTGCTCATGTTCTTGATGTCACTGCACAGGTTCCCGAGATCCTGAACGGGGACGAGTGCGTCGGAGCTGTTGTGCTGCACGCGGGCGCGAACGACATTAGGCTGCGGCAGACGGAGGTTCTGAAGAAGGACTACAGGAGCCTGATCGAGACGGCACGCAGCACAGCGCCTAAAGCAACAATCATCGTGTCTGGACCGCTTCCCACGTACAGACAAGGACAGGAAAGGTTCAGTAGACTATTTGCATTAAATGAATGGTTCACGAGTTCACACTTACATATAATTTTGAGTGAGTAAGATTCAATGCGTATTTGGCGTGCTGTCCGGAGGGAGGGCTCCGAGCTCGGAATTCTGCCCGAACCCAGAGTACTCCCCCCAAAAGGCTAAAGAGCAGAGGACAGCCGCCGGACTAAAGCCCCCCCAAAGAGTGCCAAGATTGGCGGGCTGGCATCTCGAGAAGGGGCCTGGATGCTTGTTCAGGGAGGCCCGTGATGGTGGCTCACTGCCTGGATTCACGGCCCTTGTGGACTGCGAACGAGGTGTGGTTGTAGTATTCTTGTCCAGGAGGTTTTCACGCTGCATCCGCTGTGAAACCAAATGCTCGCTGAAATGAAAGAGAAAAGGTGAGTGCACTACCGGGAAACTTTCTTGCTCCATCCGCTTTGAGACAATCTTCGCTGGATGGAAAGAAGAAAACTGAAAAGTGGAAAAAATTAGTGCTTGCCCAGGAGATTCTCACACTGCATCCGCTGTGAGATCAACTGCTCACTGGATGAAATAGAAAATATAAGTGCTCTACTGGGAAAGCTCTCACTCAGTCCGTTATGAGACCAATGCTCGCTGGACGGAAAGAGGAAGACTGGAAAGAGAAAAATGAGAGCTTGTACAGGAGATTTTCTTGTACTCCGTCCACTGTGAGACCAACTGCTTGCTGGATGAAAGAGAAAATGTAAGAGCTCTACTGGGAAAGCTCTCACTCCATCCGCTGTGAGACCAATCCTCACTGGACGGAAAGAGGAAGACTGGAAAGGGAAAAATGAGTGCTTGTCAAGGAGATTTTCTCGTACTCCGTCCGCTGTGAGACCAACTGCTCGCTGGATGAAAGAGCTCTACTGGGAAAGCTCTCACTCTATCCTCTGAGAAACCAATGCTCGCTGGACGGAAAGAGGAAGACTGGAAAGAGAAAAATGAGTGCTTGTCAAGGAGATTTTCTCATACTCCGTCCGCTGAGAGACCAACTGCTCACTGGATGAAAGAGAAAATGTAAGAGCTCTACTGGGGAAGCTCTCACTCCATCCGCTGTGAGACCAATCCTCGCTGGACGGAAAGAGGAAGACTGGAAAGAGAAAAATGAGTGCTTGTCAAGGAGATTTTCTCGTACTCCGTCCGCTGTGAGACCAACTGCTCACTGGATGAAAGAGAAAATATAAGAGCTCTACTGTGAAAGCACTCACTCCACCCGCTATGAGACCAATGCTCACTGGAACGGAAAGAAGAAGAGAAAAATGAGTGCTTGTCCTGGAGATTTTCTCGTACTCTGTCCGCTGTGAGACCAACTGCTCGCTGGATGAAAGAGAAAATGCAAGTGCTCTACTGGGAAAGCTCTCACTCCGTCCGCTGTGAGACCAATGTTCGCTGGACGGAAAGAGGAAACCTAAAAAGAGAAAAATGAGTGCTTGCCCAGGAGATTTTCCTCACACTGCATCCACGGAGAGACCAACTGCTTGCTGGATGAAGAAGAAAAAATGTAAGTGCTCCACTGGGAAAGCACTCACTCCTCTCACGAAATGATGGCGGTTTCTGAGTGTCTAAAAAAAACGAAAAACTAGTTTAAACATGGCATCGAGTGTGTGAGCGGAACTTAGGGGCTGGTAGCCGGTGCGGAAAGCCTGAATACCTTTGATGAGAATGTCCAGTGTTATGGGTTGTTCAGCGTCGGAGCGGGTGGGCTAGGATCTTAGAATCCTTTTAATCAGGGTTTGTGAATTGTTTATCTCCACGGAAAGAGTGCCGTACATCAGTTTATAGAAAAAACTGGATGCCATTCAGATAACCTTTAATGGACCCGATTTGAAGGCTCTCAATGATATTAAGGTAGGAGATAAAAGATTTGATTGAAAAGAGAAAGATCAGGGAAAGGCAAGTTATAAGAGACATTTTTATCGTTTTCTTTCTTTACATTATCTCCAAGCAGTAACATAGGATTGAAGGGTCCTGGGAGATACTGCTTGGAGGATAACTTTGATGCATGCAACGTCCGCTTGGAGACCAATGCTCGCTGGACAGAGAAAATAATCAATTAGGGGTTTTAGCAGGAGTTATAATTCTGAATAGTGATGTACTGGAGAGAAAGCATCACTGTTATAGCAGTGTAAAAATTAGCCAGAGAAACAAGATCCTGTGGGAGCAGAAGAGACATCACTGCTGTAGCAGTGTAGGAAATTAGCCAGAGAAAACTGAGCTCCAGTGGGAGCAGAGGAGACATCACTGCTGTGGCAGTGTAGAAAATTAGTCAGAGAAAGAGAGCTCCTGTGGAAGCCGAGGAGGCGTCACTGCTGGGGCAGAGTAGAAAAATAGCCAGAGAAACAGGGCTCCTGTGGGAGCGGAGGAGACGACACTGCTGTGGTAGTGTAGAAAATTAGTCAGAGAAACAGAGCTCCTGTAGGAGCGGAGGAGATGTCGCTGCTGTGGTAGTGAAGACAATTAGCCAGGGAAACAGAGCTTCTGTGAGAGCAGAGTAGACGACACTGCTGTGGCAGAGGAGAATATTAGCCAGAGAAAGAGAGCTCCTGTGGGAGCCGAGGAGACATCACTGCTGTGGCGGTGGAGAAAAATTAGCCAGATAAAGAGAGCTCCTGTGGGAGCTGAGGAGATGTCACTGCTGTGGCGGGGAGAAAATTAACCAGAGAAACAGAGATCCTGTGGGAGCAGAGGAGACATCACTGCTGTGGCAGAGTAGAAAATTAACCAGAGAAAACAGAGCTCCAGTGGGAGCAGAGGAGACATCACTGCTGTGGCATTGTAGAAAATTAGCCAGAGAAACAGAGCTCCAGTGGGAGCAGAGGAGACATACACTGCTGGGGCAGTGTAGAAAATTAACAAGAGAAACAGAGCTCCTGTGGGAGCAGAGTAGACATCACTGCTGGGACAGTGTAGAAAATTAGCCAGAGAAATAGAGCTCCTGTGGGAGCAGAGTAGACGTCACTGCTGGGACAGTGTAGAAAATTAGCTACAGAAAACAGAGTTCTAGCTGGAGCGGAGTAGACCTCACTGCTGTGGCAGTGGAGAAAATTAGCCAGAGAAACATAGCTCCTATGGGAGCAGAGGAGACATCACTGCTGTGGCAGTGCAGAAAAATTCGCCAGAGAAAGAGAGCACCTGTGGAAGCAGAGGAGACATCACTGCTGGGGCAGTGGAGAAACGTACCTGTGCAAATTGAGCTGTGTTGTGAAGCCGAGCGAAGGGGGAAGTAGATCATCTTCTTGAGCGTAATCAAAGACGCGAAAAAGAAGGGAGATTCAATCTTTGCAGGATTATGCGCATCTTATTAACGTTTGAAAATGGCTTTGGGAGCTTTCACCCTGGCAGTTAAGTCCATAACGGGGCACGGTTCGCATTAAAATCGCTAATGTGAACGCCGTTATGGGAAACGGGTGCGCACTGGGGGACTACCTGGAGGAGATGGTCTTGCTTCCGAACCGTGCCGCGGTTTGCGTGTATGTGAAAGCAGCAAGGACTCGGGTGCGCACTTGTTTAGGAAGTAAGTATCCTGCGCATGCGTTTTTAGCTTATGTGATGTATTCAGTTAAAATAAGTAAGGGATGATATTGTTGAGGAATTACCTTGGATACGAGCGAAAGTGAGCGTATTCGAGCATTGTGCATGGAATCAGAGCAACACGTTTGGAAATCCACTGTCTCCTTAAGAGTCCGTTTGCAAGTAGCAGAAGTCCACCTTATGAGACACACGCACAATAGACCCGTACTGTTCACTCAACTGCGCGTGATAGCAGCAAATTAATGAAAATAAATAAATAAAAACAAAACATGATATTACCCACGTTCTGCTTTCTATCATGCACGTGCACGTTTGCGATGACGTAAGATGCACGCAAACGCACCAGATCCGATAGAACAAGTTTTGTGTGATAGAAACAAGTTTTGTGTGAAAACCCACGCTGTGGGGAATGTCGGGAACAAACGTGCTCAGACCGCAGCAAACGAGCCATGTGTAAAAGCCCCCTTATTTTCTCATTTTATTTATTTATTTGTGATTTAGGGTCACGTTCCCAGCCGATTTTTTCGTTCTTATCAATAATCAGTAAAGCAAATTGTGAAGCTGTGGGTTTGAATTAGTCTGAACTTTATTTATAGGTGACGTGATTGTATTGACAAATATATCGGTTACGAGCCGCGGTTTGAGTTAAAATCTTAAAAGAGGATTTGATTCCCTTTAATGGAATCGATTCCAAACTTTGAAATCGACTCTCAATTCCTAACGCCTCGCAATCGTGGAATCGATTTTTTTTTTTTTTTCCTAGTTCCCAGTTCCCAGTTCTACTGTTTACATGTGAGTTTACGCCATAAGCAAGCATCGAGATTAAGGAAAGCAAATCATTTGTACAGAAACCATTAAAACGTGTGATCCTCCGATCGCAATTATTACCCAGATAGCATAACTTGCTCGTCATTCAACAATTGAAGCGTTGCGAAGTTCAATCAGGGACACGAAAGTTTTGAGCTAAGCGCTCACGGAGTTGACCCGGCAGATGTTTGAGAGTGTGGATCAGCCAGGACTGAATCTGCAGCGTGGCTTAACTTACGACCTGTTGCGGCAGCCTGATGCTGTAGGAAGGTCCGTTCCTTTGCGTTAAGAGGGCAGCATTGTTTTGTCCATTTCTATATGGCAGTAATTATTGAATGGTCCAGTTTAAAGAAATACGTGGAAGTAGATTGCGGATGTTTCGCCCATTTGTTTAGCCTGACGCCCACGAGAAAATGACGTTACCGTGTTGTGGCAAAGATTTCTAATTCTGAAGGAAGAAAGATTCTTTATCGAAACGGGAAGAGCTAGATTCGGACATGGCCGAATGCTGCAAACTGCCAATGGATCGAGGTAAGACTGCTGAGTCTATTTGTACCCTCTTATCATTGGCTGCTGATTGCTATTCACTCGTGTCAATTATCTGAACGTGCTCCTCCCGAACTTAGTTAATAAAACTTCATTTAATGTCATTGTGTAATGAACAGAAGCTGCTCTTTGTAATTGGCATCTGTTTTGGGAGAGACCCAGGCTGTACCGTGCAGACGGACTCCATCCCAGCCGAATCGGAGCGGCTTTGCTGTCGGATAACATCTCCAAGACGTTACGCACCAGATGACTAGTAAGTCAAAGTCCAAATCACAGCCTTTGCAGTCCAAAATTAACTATTATGCATAGTGTGGAACATCATATAGAAACTGTGTCTATTCCTCGTTTAGTGATGCCAAACAATAAATCTAGTGCAGGATCTAGCAAAAATCTTATTGTAATTAAACCAGAAAATCTAAATATCAGTGAACAATAACTATTTCTAAAGCTAGGTCTTCTAAACATTAGATCGCTCACACCTAAGGCGGTTATTGTAAATGAAATGGTCACAGATAATAACTTCGATGTTCTGTGCCTTAATGAAACCTGGCTTAAACCAAATGAGTATTTCGGTCTAAACGAATCTACTCCGCCAGCATACTGTTATAAACATGAGCCTCGTCTGATCGTTCGTGGCGGCGGTGTTGCAACAATCTATAAAGATATTTTCAATATTACTCAGAAAACAGGTCACAGGTTTAATTCATTTGAAGTACTTGTGCTAAATGTTACGCTCTTAGATGTAAAAAGGAAATCCATATTATCTCTAGCCCTGGCTACTGTATATAGACCTCCAGGGCCATATGCTGAATTCCTAAAAGAGTTCGCAGACTTTCTCTCAGATCTATTGGTGAATGTCGATAAAGCAATAATTGCTGGAGATTTTAACATACACGTAGATAATACAAATGATGCTTTAGGGGCTGCGTTTACAGACTTATTAAAACCACTGAGAGGTCCCAAGAGGGTACGAGAGGAGGGCGAGGAGGATTCAGTCTCCTCGCTCCTCTCAGGAACCTGATGATCAGGTTGTGCTTCCCCAGAGATTTACCTTCAACTGCTTCGTGATATGCGGCAATGGCAGCCACATACACCTTCAGGGTGGAGGGAGACAGCCTTCACTCCAACCCATCTTGCAGGAAGGAAAGCGCCCGCGGCTGCATGCCCATTGCACATGGCGCCCCAAGTCAGGTCTGACGGCAGGTCGGAGTCACTGGAACTCTGAGCGTACCGTGATGCCATGCCCACCTCGGGACTCGATCGCGAAGCCACAGTTGAAGCGGTCTCACATGAAGCAATCCGAGTGGCGTTGCCGCAGCTGCGGATGCCATATGCCCCAGGAGCCTTTGAAAAAGTTTCAGTGGGACCGCACTCTTGCCCTCGAACTGTCGAAGACAAGTCAGCAGTGAGTGTGCGTGCTCGCTCGTAAGCTGCGTGGACATGGCGACCGAATCTATCTCCATACCGAGAAAAGAGATCCTCTGCACGGGGCAAAGTTTGCTCTTCTCCCAGTTGACCCGAAGGCCCAGACGGGCTAGGTGCTGGAGCACAAGGTCTCTGTGTTCGCAGACCTGATCTCGAGAGTGTGCTAGGATCAGCCAGTCGTCGAGATAGTTCAGGACGCGAACCCCTTGTTCGCGAAGGGGAACAAGGGCTGCCTCGACAATCTTCGTAAAGACGCGAGGAGACAGAGCCAACCCGAATGGGAGAACCGCGTACTGATATGCCTGCCCCTCGAAAGCAAACCGAAGAAACGGTCTGTGTCGAGGTAAAATAAAGACATGAAAGTCGGCGTCCTTCAGGTCTATCGCTGCAAACCAATCCTGGGGCCGAACACATTCGAAAATGCGTTTGGCCGTGAGCATCTTGAACGGCAGCCGGTGAAGGGTGCGGTTCAAGATGCGCAGGTCCAGAATCGGTCGTAACCCACCGGTTTTCTTGGGGACAATGAAGTAGGGGCTGTAAAACCCTGACTTCATCTCGGCTGGAGGGATGGCCTCGATTGCACCCTTCGCCAGCAGGGTAGCAACCTCCGCTCACATGATCGGGGCATTGCTGATCGGGCCACCGTTCCGCGGGGGCCTGCTCTGCCAGGGGTCTGGTGATAGAGGGGGATGAGAGTGGTGTGGTCCGGGGACGGCACGCACTGTCATCCGCGCCCTCAGAGACAGAGGAGGATGAGAGCGGCGAGGCACGGGGGCGTCGCACACTGCCATCTGGCCCTGTGTGCTCAGTGATGGTGTCAAATCTTTCTTTAACCACATTAGAGTACCGCCCACCCGTGGGTGAGCGGTAGAACAAAAGATTCTCCCCCGGCCCTCCACCGGGGGAAGGGTGTCCTCGGTGGCGAGCAGGCTGAGGCGTCTGTGCCGACGGCTGGGTGGAGGCAGCAGCTGGCCGTCGGGGCAGAATATGTTTAATCGCCTCAGACTGCTTCTGAGCGGTCGAGAACTGCTGGGCAAAGTCCTCAACCGCACCGCCGAAGAGGCCAGCCTGGGATATGGGGGCATCAAGCAGACGAGTCCGCTCAGCGTCCCGCATATCGGCCAGGTTGAGCCAGTTCCTGGACCACGTTAGTGGCCATCACCTGACCTAGTGAGCGTGCGGCCACTTTCGTCACCCAGAGAGCGAGGTCAGTGGTTGCACGCAGTTCGTCAAACGTCCCTGGGTCAGTCCCGCCCTCGTGCATGGCCTGGTAGACCTGCAAGGTGCTCATCGCATGCATGGCCGCAGCTGCCTGTCCTGCAGCTCTATAAGATCTCGCCACCATAGCTGACGAGAACCTACAGGCCTTGGACGGGTGATTTGGATCACCACGAGAGGATGCGCTCTGCGGACACAGTTGCATCGCAGGGACCCCAGTGTACCCATGGACAGCTGCACCATCGAGGGGGGGAAAGGCGGAGAAAGCCGACGAACGTTCACGGAAGGTCAAAGGAGCCTTCCGTGACTTTGCCAACTCCTCATGCAGTTCCGGGAAGAAAGGAATTGGCATTGGCTGAGGCTTTGCAGCGGCAGCCGCACCCAAAAACCAATCGTCCAACCGCGAGCGAACGGGACAGGGCGGAGGGTTCCACTCTAGCCCGATGCTCGCGGCTGCCCGAAACAGCATAGCAGTCATTTCGGGATCCGATACGGGCAACGCTGAGACTCCCGAGGGAGGCAACGCAGCCGCATCATCACTTCCCAATGACTCAGGCTCGCCTTGTGATGCCGCGATCAACATCACGTCCTCCTCTGGAGCGCCGAATGAAACACGCGGGACCTCCGTAGAAAGCCCCGCCTGAATCACTGCGGCACTCGCGGGTTGCAACACTGGAGAGGGGGGCGTGGTACGAGGACGTGTCGTCGGATCACTCCACACCGTAACCCTCAGATCACCCGGTCCACCAGCCGAACTACTAGCCCTGTTAGAGGAAGCAGAATGGGTGGTGGATGCGGGGACTCTCACTTTCAGATCATTGAGTCTCGATCTCAGTGTAGCGATGGTCATGTTCCCACAAAAAGAACATGAGTCATCCACGAGTGCTGCTTTTGCATGTTCAAAGCCCAGACACACAAAACAACACTCGTGCCCATCAGAGGATGACAGATAACGACCACAACCAGAAAAACACGGGCGAGACATCTTTAAAAAGATGCGCACCGTACACTCTTTTAGGAGAGGAAGCTCTGCAGCGCTGAGGCAACCAGGGAGAAAACACAGAGTCCGGCAGACCGCAACACAGACCGCAGGCAAAGTGAAGACTCGCTGGGTACCGCCGTCACACCAACACTGGAGAGCCGCTCGTCTCGAAGAGGTGAGTCACTTGTAAACTCAGATCTTTTGGCTTGTGGAGTGAAGATATGCTCTTGGCTCCGAAGCAAAAACATACTGCGGTGGCGTCCGCTTCCTCCTTTTATACTCACGGGGTGAGGCGGAGATACGCTATGCAAATTCCGCAGACCCATGCCATTTCTTTGCCATTGGCTCGTTTTTTAATACTCGAAGAGGATTGGCTTTCTAGGCAAAACCCCCATTCTCCGTCACTCCTGACGTAACTCTGAGTGACTACGAAAGGGAACTACCCTGATCAGTGCGATGATGTCAGGTGTTTAGAGAGAAGACAAGGTTTGGTTAGAGTTCGAGGGAACGAACATCAGCTCAAAGTCACACCTCCAGCATCACTGTTTATGGGTTTTATCTTTAAGACAGTTCCATCGATTTAACAGTCATTGACATTCCAGGATACGGAGACACACATGTTGTGGCACTGATGAAGAGATTGCCATGCGTTTGTTTAGTTTAAGCAGATTTGATGACTGGGTTCATGAAATAAATGCAGTGTGTCTGGTGATCATGGCACAATGAAATTGACTCTCTGACAGACTGATGTACATATTTAATGCTGTTCAGGGTCTTTATTTGGAGGAGATTGCAGAAAACATTGTCTTGCTGTTCACACACTCAATTGGAGCTCACCCTAAAACGCCCTTACGGCTGTTAAAGAAACTCAAGTCAAGCGTCCTGTGAGTGAGCAGAATCAGCCTGTGTTTCCCTGTTTGACAACATAAAAATAAATTCCCTGAAGATGACTCAAGATGTTTTACAAAAGTGGGAACAGTTAAAGGCAAATATCTCTAATCTACAATCATGAGTTCAACAGATGGAACTAAAGCAAAATGAGCTGAGACAAACTCAATAAGCTCTCGAGCAAAACAAGAAAGATGTGGAAGAAAATAAAAACTTTGATTTTTAAGTTGAAGTGTCAATATAAAGAGAAGGTTGATTTGGTACTTCTGGAGCCGATAAGGCACCATCTTTGAGGAGAAGTGTCACTATCCAGGGTATTGGGGGGTTAAAGCTCTGCAGGAAAGAAGATCTTGAGGGCCAAAGTTGAGAATAAACACAGGAAAACTGAGGCTGCGTCCGAGAGCTTGTGAGCTCTGCCTTCGTTCCAAGCTCTGTAGGCTTCAACGCTTCACATGCTTTCTTTTGACACCATCATCTGATCACTATTTGAAGGCAGTAGATGCATCCTTTGAGCCTGTTCTCATCCCAAGGCGTCATATACTGACGCTTTTGACATTCTATCTACATCCAACACACATGGCACCCTTTAGCGTCAATATGAGATGCAGATATATGTGGGCCAGAAGGTGCCTCCTACTGGTCTAACCCTTACCCTACCCCAGAACTAAACCTACCCATAACCGAGAAAATCTCTGTGCGTGTTATATTGACGCTAAAGGGTGCCATGTGCATTGGATTGAGACGAAATTTCAAAAGCGTCACTACAGTATATGACGCCCTAGGATGAGAATGCGTTGATCCTTCACTACCTTTGATATCCCACAATCCTATGCTTTCCCTTCTGTGACAGGTGAGCTAGAAAAGGAGGCTGGCATCTGAACGCTGGTTTCCACTTTTTTATTGTATAATCATTATATACATAATCATTATTTGACCTGAGTCACTGATCTCATTTTGGAACCTAATCTCTGATTTAGGTGACCTCTGATTATAGCAGCACTGTCCTTGTACAGCGTAATATTTTTAGTATTTTTCAATGGATTTCTTAAACTTTCTTCTGATACAAAACCTTTTTATTTAGACACACAGACATCAAGAAATCAGCCTGTGAATCTCAACAATGATAACAATTTTAAAGCAGGTTGCAGTGCAGTGTCCAAAAATTAAAACTCATTCATGCACTGCGGTAATAAATAAGGATCTGAATTGTCTTAGTAATTTCCTTTATTCTTAATATTTTCTTTTATTTCTGCTGTTTTAATGTAACTTTTAAGGCGATATTCAGATTTGATCTGTTTATCTTAAAGGGTTAGTTCACCCAAAAATGAAAATTAAGTCATTAATTGAAGAGTTCAGATGCAGTTTTAGAATGAGTTCTAGTTCAGAAGAGTTCTAAATGCCATTTGAAATTTTCTTCTAAAATGACCATTTTTATCAAGCTTGTATATTTAAGTTCAGTAATTTCACTTAAATGGCAATGAAGATTACCTATTAATTGTCATTTAAGTGAAATTACTGAACTTAAATATACAAGCTTGATAAAAATGATAATTTTAGAAGAAAATTTCAAATGGCACTTAGAGGCTTTTGCATCTGAACTCTTCAATTACTCACCCCCATGCTGTTCCAACCCTGTAAGACCTTCATTCATCTTCGGAACACAAATAAAGATATTTTTGATTGAATCTGAGAGCTGGATCACTCTTCCATATAGCCTTCCTAAGGGACTGGCTCTTGACGGCCCATAAAGTCATTAAAGAAAAGGTTTAAATATTCCATGTGCCTACAGCGGCTCAATTATAAGTTTATCAAGCGACGAGACTACTTTTTGTGCGAAAAAACATAAATAACGACTTTATTCCACTATTCCATTATTTCCTTATGGGCGCATGCGCGAGAACTGAGACTAGGACGTTCTCATTCGTTTACTTCTTGTTACCGGCTGCTCACCGCTTAGGAGTTTTACCGCCACCTACCGTATAAAATGATGATCCATATATAAGGCGCTCCGGATTATAAGGAACACTGTCGTTTTTTGAGAAGATTAAAGGCTTTTAAGTGCACCTTATAGTGCGGAAAATATGCAAATTGAAAAGCGTATGTACAGCGCGCATCTTCCTCTGCTTGTAAACAGAAAGTTTTGCGCTTCCAGCTATATCAGCACATCATCTTATACGGTAGGGGGCTGTAAAACTCCTAAGCGGTGAGCAGCCGGTAACAAGAAGTAGACGAATGAGAACGACCTCGTCTCAGTTCTCGCGCATGCGCCCATAAGGAAGTAATGGAATAGTGGAATAAAGTCGTCATTTATGTTTTATTTGCACAAAAAGTATTCTCGTCGCTTATAAACTTATAATTGAGCCGCTGTAGGCACATGGAATATTTAAACCTTTTCTTTAATGACTTTATGGGCCGTCAAGAGCCAGTCCCTTAGGCAGCCTATGTAGGACTGATCTAGCTCTCAGATTCAATCAAAAATATCTTTATTTGTGTTCCGAAGATGAACGAAGGTCTTACGGGGTTGGTACAGCATGGGGGTGAGTAATTAATGACTTAATTTTCATTTTTGGGTGAACTAACCCTTTAAATGTGCTGTTCGTCACCATTGCTGAGATTCACAGGGTGAATCCTCATGTCTATGTGTGTCCTCATGAAGAATCTTTTCAAATCTTTTTACTTTCAGAACAACTTTTAAGAAATCCATTAGATTATTTTGAAAAAGCTTGATCTTGTGCTGTAGAATCAAAGTACTGCTGTAATCAATAAAGTAAACCGTATTCAGAGATTAGGCTTTATATGAGCAGTCAAACTAAACTTTATAACAGCAGTCAACTAAATCTAATGTTAATAATTTCAGGGTTAGCCCAAAGCAAACACTGATCCCAGGAGAGTTTCTTTAACATTGGAGTTTGTGCTGTATTCAGTGATTGAATGAAATTGGTTTGTCTGAAACATGTTCACTGTGATTCGCTGTGCCCTTACTCAATCAATGATTGAAACAACAACAAAGAATCATTTATAACAGCTCACCTAAATATGTCAACTTGACATTTCGTCATTTTATTGTATTAAATTTGAATATACAGGATATATTACCTAAAAAAATAATAAAGAGCAAGTTATAGAGGATATATTCTCATATAAAGAGGATATGCTCTTTGGGAAGGGAAATATGACACACTGTGCAGCTTTGTGCATTTATTTAAAAAAAATCAGGAGAAATTCAAAACAAAGATACAGTTTTAAGATACATACAGCACACACTCATACACAGTTGTTTTTGGAATCAGTATTATTAATTAATCATTTTATTGTGTGGCATATTTAGTAAACTGAAATAACAAACATCTATTGAAAACACAGTATACTGAGGTCTTCACTGCATGTCCGGATTTGAACAATATTGGTCAGTTACAGTTAAAGCTCAGGCTCAGAGTGCTTTAAGACTCATCGAACATATGAATGCTTGTTCTAAATACTCCAAAGATGTATTCATATCAAACTCACCCCATCACATCATCTTTAAGATTTGTCTTTCTTCGCAAAAGTCCAGCTTTAGCTTTACTTTAAAAACTATAAAGTACTAAACACTATAAAGTATTTGTCCTTCATTTCAGTGATCATGATTTATAGAATTAAAATCAAAAGGCACAAACTAAAAAATAATGTTAATGTTGAAACTGTAAACTATATTTAATGGGCAGCTGTCAATATACCTACAACATGCTTTATCAGTGCTTTATCAGGGCACGTCAACCTTTGGTAAACCTGAAATACTTTCAAACAAAAAAAAAAATATCAACAGAAACATTAAGCCAAGAGTCTGGTCTCAATAAACAGTATTAATATACTAAATATCATAATGAAAGAACAGAAAACTGTCATTGGGAAAAATCTGACATCTATCAGAAACATTGAGGATTGTCTTGTATTTCTGTGATATTAATGAATGGAATGAGTCGTTTATGTCGAGCTGACTATCGGGAATTTTTGCTGAAACACTCACTCTGTTGTTCTCCACAGGACAGGTACTTGAAAACTAGTTGTGACGAGAAGTATGGAGATGTGTAAGCCAGAAGAGCTTTTATCATGATGAATGAGAGCAGAGACAGCAGAGGTTTCTGACGTCTGAGAGCGGTCAGTTGCGCTCCGTGTCCTCGTGGGGCGACGGGCTGCTGTCTCTCGTAGGCAGGAGGTCATAATGGCACGGGATGTGGCTGTTCTTTGGCAGGTCGTATGGATCTTGACAAAACGGCCCGTTGCAGTTGGTGTTAGAGAGCGTGAGAACAGAACTGATGGTCGGCTCTGGAAATGGAAAAATACAGGTTAATTTAAGGATTATTAGGAACACCATACTAATACTGTGTTTGACCCCCTTTCGCCTTCAGAACTGCCTTAATTCTATGTGGCATTGATTCAACAAGGTGCTGAAAGCTTTCTTTAGAAATGTTGGCCCATATGTCACCAGATCTCAACCTCAATAGAGCAGTCACCAGATCTCAACCTCAATAGAGCATTTTTGGGATGTGGTGGAACGGGAGCTTGCATCCCACAAATCTCCATCAACTGTGGGATGCAAGCTCCCATTCCACCACATCCCAAAAATGCTGTATTGAGGTTGAGATCTGGTGACTGTGGGGGCCATTTTAGTTCAGTGAACTCATTGCCATGTTCAAGAAACCAATTTGAAATGATTCGAACTTTGTGACATGGTGCATTATCCTGCTGGAAGTAGCCATCAGAGGATGGGTAGCCATAGAGGGATGGACATGGTCTGAAACAATGGTCAGGTAGGCCGTGGCATTTAAACAATGCCCAATTGGCACTAAGGGGCCTAAAGTGTGCCAAGAAAACATCCCCCACACCATTACACTACTACCACCACCAGCCTGCACAGTGGTAACTGGTGTTTGACAAACACAATGTCACAGCGGCCAAAAAAGACGAAAGATATAATAAGAGTTAAGAGCTCAGCTACTGGAAACACTAATCACTGTTATGGTGACTGAAAATGAAAAACATTAGAGTTAAACCCCTGTTAATTCTCAATAAAACTTTTTGTAGAAGTCTGACAGAAATAAAGTCAGTCTGGTTAGTAATAAGTGAAGCTGGTAATGCTGTTTGTGGAGTTGTTTAAACCTCTGCTGAGATCTTCAGATTTAATGTCTTCTTTTATCCTCAGTTGATTTCATCTAAGGCTGTGGCTGAAGCCAGTTGTAGTTCTTGTGTTTCTGCTTGTCTCTTTTTCTGTTCTCTTCTTTCCTTCAGTGATTTGCTTGTTTGCAGGCTTATTAAAGCTGAGATAACTTCATATTTAATATACACAGTTTTTGTAGCTCAGATAAGGTCCAGTTATGGTTTATTTCTCTGATCTTGGCTGAAATGTGGCATTGCTACAAAATATTAGTAGTCGGGTTCATTTCTATTACAGTGATTAGGTCAGCTTTGAATAACACAAAACAGTGAGCAGGTCTCTGCTATAGCTGGATTTATTATCCTCTTACCGACTTCATAGACATTTTTGCTGGCAGGGCTGGAGGCGTTTATCTCAGCATAGGGTGAATCTCTGTGAGTAGGAGATTTCATCTCCACATAACCACACTCAGAGCTCTTGGGCAGCAGCAGAGGAGGGTCTTTAATGGTGGCATACGGGTTCTCTGAACTATTGAGAGAGCAGGAACTGGCATGATAGGGCAAACTCTTTACCAGATCTACAGAGAGAGAGAGAGAGAGAGAGAGAGAGAGAGAGAGAGAGAGAGAGAGAGACACGTTTTAAAACTATTTTATTTCTTTAAAAAGAGACTTTTTTTCCCTTTTGGACACAATCACAACAATCAAGACACTCAAAAAAGAATAAATAAATAAATAATGAAAAAAAAAATACAAATATATATAACTTCACAACATATTAAAATTACCTATCACCCATCTGTTTTTTTTAAAATTTAGAATTAGGTTTTCCTCATGATCCACGGTGCACAATACTTCTCTTAACCCCCATAATTCCCTAAAATTGACCAGATTTTTTGTCAATTTAAAATAAACAAAATCTGCTCTGATCCTTGAAGACACAAACCCTCTTAACATTATCTCTGGATCTATTAAAGCTTCTTCTTTTATCATTTTCTTTCTTGTTATCCATATTGCCATTTTTGTTTCTGCTATTACAAAATTAATTAGGCCTATTCTATACTTTTCAGTTGCCTTATACTTTGGTCCATAAATAAAACCATAGTCATTAAACTCTTCACCTAATTTTTCAATCCATTTTTCTAATGTCTGGAAAACAGCTCTCAGTCTAGAGCAATGTAAGAACAGGTGATCCATTGATTCTTCTAAATCACAAAAAGGACATTTCTTTTCTACAGTGGGGTCAATATGAGCCACGTGTCTGTTTGTAGCTACCGCCCAATGTATAATTCTCCATTGTAGATCTGCAGTTCTTTTTTCAATGGGAGACTTATACAAGGACCTCCAGCATCTTCTAGGGGAAGAGTTTGGCCCCAGCACATCTGTCCACTTTGATTCTCTACAACCCTTCAGAACTGCTTGGTGAGCCACTTTTACACAGGTCAAATATAGACTTTTCTTTGAAGCCTCTTTGAAACCATGCATCTCTGGAGTCTTAACCGTGAGAATTGATTCCTCTTAAGGTTCTTCTTCCACCAAAGCTGAAACAATAAGATCCGGAAAACGTGCATTGTTCTCTTCCTCCTCTTCATTCAAATTCTCTTCTCTTGGTTTCTGAAGATAAGTAGAAGGTAAAGCTGATATAATCACGTCCATTACATGTTTCATAAACCTGACGGATCTGATTCCTGTCAGATTACTCATTTCCACTGGGCTTTTCCACTCTTCATGATTTTTTAAATCCTTTATCTTTGTGCATCCAGCTCTTGCCATTGTCCTTTGAAGGCTTTTCGAAGTAAGCACTCTTGCTTGAAGTAAGGGATTATTGAAAAGAGGTTCCTCATTTTTCCAGAAATCAGAACCAGACCAGTTCCTTTTCACCCATAACTTTGAAGTCCATGTTTTCAGCATTGTTTTATAAAAAGCAGAAGTGTCTTTTAAGTCCATTTCTGTTAGCTTACATAGAAACAGATGTGAATCATATTTGAAAATATCAACTTTGTGTAACAGGGCTTTAGCGGTATCAGTCCAGCACTTGTTAGAGTACAGAAACTTTTGTGCTGCTTGCAGCCTGAAAGTATGAATTCTGCTTTTAATGTCTATTAACCCTTGTCCACCTTCATTCACTGGTAAGAAAAGAATAGCAGCTTTCGTCCAATGATGTCCGGTCCAAAAAAAATCCACTAATCTTCTTTGCAGTTCACGAATGATGTCATCTGGCGGGTCCAAGACATTCATTTTATGCCACAGTGCCGAAGCTGCTAGATTATTGGTGACCAACACTCTTCCCCTATATGATAGCTGTGGTAGCACCCAGGACCACTTAGACAACCGGCTACACATCTTCTCCACCATTCCTTCCCAGTTTTTCATCTTAAATGTTTCAGTTCCAAGATAAACCCCTAAACATTTTAACCCTTCCTTACTCCACTTAACACCACCTGGGAGCACTGGTGGATTTCTATTTTGTCCACAATAAAAGCCTTCACACTTTTCCCAGTTCACTCTAGCTGTTGAAGCATTTTCATACATTTTCAGTGTTCCTATTAAACTGGACACATCTCTCTCATCCTTAAAAAAATTGTTACATCATCAGCATATGCAACAAACTTAATAGGTTTTTCGACTGAAATCCCTTGTAATGTTTTCCTTAGCTTGCAAAGTAGGGGTTCAATGGCCAATGAATACAGCATCCCTGATAGCGGGCATCCCTGTCTAATTCCCCTCAGCACTGGAACAGGCCGACTCAGCCCACCACCCACTTTCAACATTACAGATGCATCATTGTACAACATTTTTATCCATGCAGTGAAACTCTGACCAACCCCAAAAGCTTCAAGCGTTCTAAACAAATAAAAATGGTTAACTCGGTCAAATGCCTTCTCTTGGTCGATTGCAAGGATGCCAACATTTTCCCCATTCAAATATGCAATATCTATTATATCTCTTACCAGAAACAAATTGTCCATTATTGTTCTATTAGGTATGCAATATGTTTGATATTCATTAACTATATGATCTAAAAAGGGCTTCAACTTATTCGAAAGACACTTTGCCAAAATTTTGTAGTCTGTGCATAAAACAGCCACCGGTCTCCAATTTTTTAACAACCCAAGATCACCTTTCTTAGGCAATAGAGACAACACTGCTCTTTTGCAACTGGTAGGCAGTTCACATTTTTGATAACAATGATTAAAAACTTCATAAAAATCATCTTTCAGTAGATTCCAGAAATGTTTATAGAACTCAGCCGGAAGTCCGTCTAAACCAGGTGTTTTTCCAGTTGAAAGTTTCATAACAGCCTCAGACAGCTCTTGTAACTGTAGTCCAGAGTCCAGCTGTTTACTCTGCTCATCCGAAAGCTTTAATAAGTCTTTATGCAACTCTTCCATACATCCAATATCACAGAGTCCTTCTCCGAATAAGTCCTTATAAAAACTCAGAGCAATTTTTCTCATTTCTTTTAGATCTGAAACCACATTTCCATTTCCATCTTTCAAATGCATCATCATTTTTCTACCTCTTTCTTTCTTTTCTAAATTAAAAAAGAAGGAACTTGGTGCATCCATTTCTCTTAACCTTGCGAAGCGAGCTCTAATTAAAGCCCCTTTTGCTTTCTCATGAAATAATGTAGCTAAAGCTTCTTTTGTTTCTTCCAGCTTTCTAACTATCGCAACATCCCCAACAATTAACTCACTTTCAATCTGTTTGATCTCTTTTTCCAGTTCAAACACCGTTTTTTTGATCCTGCTATTTGTGTTATATGTATAATTTTGACAAAATATTCTAATCTGTGATTTTCCTATATCCCACCACTGAACAATATCATCATAATTGCTTTTTTGCTTTTTCCACTCCATCCAAAAAACATTAAACTTTTCACAAAAAAGTACATCTTGTATCAATTTCACATTGAAATGCCAATAATAGCTATGACTTTGTGACTTCTTAACATTTATTTCAATTATACATAAATGATGATCAGAGAACCCATTTGGACAAATTGTTGATTTTAAAATTCTATTGCTTTTACTCTTATTAACATAAAATCGATCCAATCTGGCAGAGGTTATACGATCATGAGAAACCTTTACCCACGTATATTGTTTTACTGTGGGGTGTTGCTGTCTCCATACATCAACTAAATCAGATTTACTAATGACTTCTTGTAGAAATTTGGCAGAAGAAGGATGAGGTTCTTCACTATTTCTATCTAAGGTAAACTTTTCTGTACAGTTCCAGTCACCCCCTAACACCAACCATACATTTTCATCACAATTTTTCTTTAAAAACTCATGCAACTTTTTAAATATTTGTATCCTTTCTGCTCCAGTATTTGGTGCATAAATGTTAATGAAAACAAAAACAAAACCTTTTACACTTGCTTCAACAGCCAAAATTCTTCCTCTTTCTATTTCATTAACAGACACATTACTTATATTAATTGTCTTTGAAAATAAAATCGCAACTCCTCCACTAACATTTGTACCGTGACTCGTATACAAATCACTTCTCCACTCCATTTCCCATTCCACTTCATTTTTGACATCACTATGCGTCTCTTGTAGAAATGTAACATCAATATTTTTATTTTGGATGTATTCATTTAAACATGCTCTTTTCTTGCCATCTCTTCCCCCATTGATATTAATAGATCCTATTCTAAGGCTCTCCATGAAAAAAGAGGACAGAAAAAGGGAAAGAGAGATCAAGATATAAAGAGACAGATTATTCACCATTTGTGCTTCCTTCATAAATAAACTATAAAGAGTTTTCAAGAACTTTTTCTTTTCTCAGATTCGTTACCATTTTTTTCAATCGGAATCTTTTTTTCCTGCTCAACTCTTCATAACCAACAGTCTTTTGAATCTTAATCACTGAAGCCAAAAACTTTTTCACTTCAGGAAAAAATTCCTTGACTTCTACCTTTTTCCCAAAGGTCTCGTCAAGGAAATCATTAATTTCCTTTACAGTATATAACTGATCTTCATCATAATTAGAGGGAAAATCTGACATTTCAGAAAGACGATCATCCTCAACCAAGTTTTCAGCTACATCAGTGTTCTCAGAAAGCTGAGACAGAGGTAGACCTATATCATCAAATCGATTCTCAACGACATTTACATCTACATCAACCGAACTTTCAAGATTAGCTTTCTTTGCGTCACTTATCCCTGCCTCTTCAAAAATCCTCTTTTTCCCTCCATCGCATTTTCTACTTTTTTCACCTAATTTTTTCCCTCCTAATTGTTTTTGGCCCTCATCTTCAGTTGGTTCATCATGTTGATGACTACTCGATTCATTCTGTTCATTGTCGGGTTTATTATCTGTCTCCATTTGTTTATTTTCATCTACAATTTCTACTTCACCCTCGACCACCTATTCACTTTCATTTGTTTTGCTGGTACCGTCTTCAGTGTGCGTCTTATGCGGGCATTCCATTTGTTTATGCCCGACATTACCACACTTGAAACATTTCAAATGGTTGGTGTTCGCATAAATCATTTGTTTGTAAATCATACGATTTGTCCTCATGTTTGACCCGAAAAGAGATTTCTAACGTCGGAGATTCTAAAACCATAAATACCTGCCGCCTAAAAGACAGCACGTTTTAAAGCTTCCTTTTTGCATCCGAGAGGAATTAGTGTCATTCCACTTACTATTTTCCCAAATCTCTGCAGTTCATTTTCAATGGATGCATTAGGTATAAATGGTGGGCAATTTGAAATGTTCACTCTTGACGACTGTGATACCAAGGGCGAAACAATAACAAAAGCTCCACTTACCCAAACGCCGCTCACGATGAGTTTACTCACGAAACTTTGATCCTTTAGAAAAACAACCACAGCCTTATTCATCCTGGAAGCCAATACAATGTTTTCGAATCCCGTTTGTTCACCAATTGCTACAAGCACGTCTTCGACCGACACACTAGAATCAGGCACACACCTGACCCCATGGCGGAGCGACACGGACGAAACCTCCATCTCAGCCCTCCGCCACGATGCAAAAGAAAACTTTTACCTGACGACTATTTTCCTTCTAAATAAAACTACTACTTAACTAAAAGAAAAGAAGGGAAAAAAAACTACTACAAAAAGAAACTAAAGGAAAATACAGGAAATTCCCCCAGAAACGCTCCTCTCACCCGTGAGACGCTCACATTCCCCAAACTCCCAGAATTCCCGAGAGAGAGAGAGAGAGAGAGATATTTAACAATACTTTATTATTAACATAAAAACGTTCACAACATCATCAAATATTCAATCAAAAAATAAAACAAATTAAAAGTTCAGAACCAACCGTCCCTCATTAATTTCACACAAGACATTTTTAAAACACCAAATATCATCAAAACACCCCTCATTTTTTATGAGATTATAATATATAAACTCAGTATTTAACCTTCCAGCTACAAGGTTCTTGAACAATAATTTAGCATCAGTACTAAGAAGATTCAGTCCTTCGTTCTTTCTCGTCTTCCAAATTGCTAATTTTGCCGTTCCGATCAAGTAATTTAACAAACATGCTTTCCTTCTGATTAAGAATCTGTACATCACACCCCCAATAAATACTTCTTCTAAGAATTTTTCATCAAGTGCTTGAAACCATCTATCAAGGAGATTAAAAAGACCTTTCAGCCTATTACATCTTAAAAACAAATCTTCTAAATTTTCTACCATCCCACAAAACCTACACTGTCCCCCCACTGCTGGATTCAAGTGCGCCACGTGGCTATCGCCCCATGGATAAGCCTCCACTGCAGCGGTTATCATCAGCGGTTACGCTTCTCTATGGGAGGCTTATACAGGGCTCTCCACCTGTCCCTCACGAGGAAGTCCGATTTCAACAGGTGTAAAACTTTAACTGTGGAGATATATATTGCTTTTTTCGATGCAGACACAAAATAATGCAGCTGCGGGGTTTTAAAAGATAGAATTGACCCCACATCTTCATCTTCATTTTCCGTCTTTATAAGATGAGAGATTTTAATTTCTGGGACTTCCTGTTCATTCGTCATGTCCATCAAAGTTCCTCTCCCAAAGTACTTTCTGTAACTACTTGATAAGGTAGACCCCAGTTTTTTGAAGAAATGCCTTCACAGTCTGAAACCAAATCAAGTCCTTATGGTAGAGAAGCCTCTGTGCTGCTTTGATTCTGAAGGCACAGATTCTGCTCCTCACGTCCACCAGACCTTGGCCTCCTTCTTGAACTGGAAGGTAAAGTGCTGCTCCGCGAATCCAGTGTTCTCCACTCCAGAAGAAATTCACAAAAGTCCTTTGTATCCTACAGATCAACTCATCAGGTGGCTCCAGTACCATGAGTCTATGCCACAAGATAGATGCAGCCAGGTTGTTTACCACCAGAACTCTTCCTCTGTACGACAATTGTGGTAATAGACATTTCCATTTAGACAACCTAGCATTCACTTTTCCCAGCATTCCCTCCCAATTCTTCCCTTTAAATGTTGCATTTCCTAAAAAAAAAACACCTAAAATTTCCAACCCTTCCCTTACCCACAGCAATCCACCCGGTAATTTTGGAGGTCCCAAAACTCCCCACTGGCCAATAATAAGCCCTTCACTTTTCCCCTAGTTCATTTTTGCTGAAGATGCCCTCTCATATTTTTGAATAATTTCCGTTAAAATATCAACATCATTTTGACTTGGGATAAAGACTGTGATATCGTCCGCATAAGCAGACAATGACACCCTACTACCATTAATACCAGGAAGTAAAACTCCATTCAGTTTATCCTTATCCTTATCCTACACAACAATGGCTCAATAGCGAGACTGTACAATTGTCCAGAAAGGGGGCAACCCTGCCTAATACCCCTTGATACCGGTATTGGTGCACTTAGTCCTCCACCAGCTTTAACCATCACAAAAACATTTGAATATAACAACTTAATATAAGATTATCTCCAAATCCAAATTGTTTTAAAACTTTAAGAAGATACACATGGTCAACCCGATCGAATGCTTTCTCTTGGTCCAAACAAAGAATACCCAGGTTTAAATTGTTAAATTGGTTAAAATCAATTACATCCCTTAATAAAAATAGATTATCCATAATTGACCTTTTGAGAATACAATATGTCTGATCATTTCGAATCAATAACTCCAGATAACATTTTAACCTATTTGCTAGACACTTTGACAGTATTTTGTAGTCCAAACACAATAGAGAAACTGGTCTCCAATTCTTTAAAAGACCTAGATTTCCTTTTTTGGGAAGCAAAGACAGTACAGCTCTCTGGCAGCTTACAGGAAGAGTTCCGCTTCTGATGCTTTGAATTAGTACTTCATACAGATCTTGTCCTGACATATTCCAAAAAGCTTGGTAAAACTCAACTGGCAGTCCATCAATTCCCGGAGAACGTCCTCTTGATAACTGTTTCATTGCTTCTGTAGTCTCCTGAAAAGTTATTTGACTGTCTAGTCAACATGACATCATGACTTTTGCGTAAACATATACGCCACTTTCGCGCCAGGTGGCGTGTTATCTCTACGCATTTTGAGCTATCCGCGTGTATCCGCATATATATGCGTATATGTCTACGCCATTAACGTCCGCGTCGTTCCGCGTGCCTGTAAACGCAGTCAAATCTCCAGTCATAAATGCCATTAACCCCAGTGACGGTTAAGTTTAGGGATGGGGTTGAGGTAAGTCATATCTTTTTCTTTCTTATGATGGTAAGGGAACAGTCATAAATGCCATTAACCCCAGTGATGGTTAGGTTTAGGGACGGGGTTGAGGTAAGTCATATATTTATATAACGTTAAGTCAACGGCGTTCATAAACACGCTGAAAGGCGATTATGCGTCTTGACAGCACGCCAAAAATGGAAATACGAATTGGCGTGTGTACACACGCTATTTCATGAGATCAGTCTGGTCTAGGGATCTATCTCCCCTCATCTTCCATCTGAGGTAAATCTCTCAGCTAATCAGAAGCACTCTCAACGTAACAGCTCTCAGCATCATACAGTTTTTTGTAAAAGTCAACAGCCAGCTTCTTTATTTCCATCAGATCTGACGTTATAGTCCCATCAGGCCGTTGAAGATGATATAATTGTTTTTGTAGGGAGCTTTTTTTTTCAAGGTTGAAAAAGAATGAAGTAGGAGCATCCATTTCTTTAATAGAACAGATTCTCGCCCTTACGATTGCTCCTTTCACTTGTTCCTGTAATAACGAGCCAAGTTCTTTCTTTTTCTTAGTTAACAGCTCACTTTGCTCAGGTTCATCGTTATTAAAAATAGTACTTTCCATTTTTTGAATGTCTTTCTCCAAGCTTTTTACTGCAAACTTCACTCTTGCTGTATTATGTGAACTATAATTTTGACAAAATATTCTTACTTGTACTTTGCCAACATCCCACCACTGACACATGTTTTCAAAAGAATCTTTCTGCATTTTCCATTTATTCCAGAATAATTTAAAACTATCACAAAATAAAGCATCTTCTAATAATTTAACATTAAAGTGCCAAAAATAATTTGGCTTTGTAGTTGCCTTCATGTTTAAATCAAATAAAACCAAGTGGTGATCTGAAAACCCAACAGGTAAAATAACAGTATTCATCACCTTATTATTCCATCCTTTATCAATATAAAATCTTTTAAGTCTTGCCCCACTTATCCTATTCTCCGATGTTTTGACCCATGTATATTGTCTGATTCCTATATTTCTTTTCCTCCAAATATCAATTAAATTAAGCTCTTTTATAATTTTTAATAATACCACACTAGACTCATAATGAGGTTCCTCCCCATTCCTATCAATTGTAAAATCGACCGTACAATTCCAGTCCCCTCCAATGATAACACACACTTGATCTCCAATTTTTTGAACAGCATTTTTTAGTTTCATGAAAACCTCCACCCGCTCAGGCCCAATATTTGGTGCATAAACATTTATAGGCACAAACACAGTTCCCTTAAATTCTATATGCATTAATAATACTCTTCCCTTTACAACTTCATCTACGTCTAAATCATTCACATTTATATTTTTTGAGAACAAGATGGCTACACCAGAACTCAAATTTGTCCCATGGCTTAGCACACATTTCCCTTCCCACCATCTATCCCATTACGACTCATTATCTGTATTGGAATGTGTCTCTTGTAAAAAAAATTATATCCACCTTCTTAATTCTACATAATTCTGACACCATTGCCATCTTATTTCCATCCCTCCCCCCATTTATATTTAAGGAGCCTGCTCTCAAAAACTCCATAAAAAAGGGAAAGATGTAAAAGGGACAGAAATAGAGTGAGCAAGTAGATAGCCAACACCCTGTGTGTTTTAATCATTTTGTGAAGTGTTTGCTTTACTCTTTCTTAACTTCGTTAGGATCTTTCTTAACCGAAATCTATTCTGCTTGCTAAGACCATCAAGACTAACGTTTCTTTGCAACAAAGTCACTGACGCTATAAATTTCCCTATGTGTGGGAAGAAATCTTTGACTTCCACATTGTTTCCAAAAGTCGCATCTAAAAAGTTATTAATTTCTTCCAGTGTAAATGTCTCCTCCATGATTTGTGAACCAATATCTGACATTTCAGAGAAATTATCATCATCTCCCATTTCAGAATCATTGCACATTTCAACACTTCTAGATACTTCGGAATCATCAGTTTGAACCATTTCAACATTCATTTTTCCTTTGTTAACATCCTCAGTCATCATCACACTACTTTCTCCTATTTTAGACACATCTTCTTGTCCAATAGAAATCTCGTTTTCATCAACAACGTTTTTCTGAACATTACTGTCAATCAAAACAGCATTAACAACATTCCTTTCCACTATAATCTGAGTTGGCACTCTCTCATCATTTGTCTCATCAGTATTAACATGGACACCTTCCTTGTGTCCCTGAACATCCTCAGCAACAACACTCTGTTCAGCTTCAGCTACCTCCTCCTGCCTATCCTGGGCCTTATGAGGTATGAGGGCACGCCATCCGCTTATGGCCAATATCCCCACACTCAAAGCATTTCATGCCACCAGTATTGGCATAAACTACATACGTTTTTCCGTCGTGGCCAACTCTAAACGATACATCCAGCTCCGGCTGATTCAAAAACATAAACACTTGCCTCCTAAAAGACATAACGTGCTTCAAAGCTTCGTTTCTACATCTCAGTGGAATAGTTCTAATCCCACTTGCCAACTTCCCATATCTTGCTAACGCTCTTTCAATTTCATCATTCTGAATGAAAGGAGGAACGTTAGACACGGCGATATGGGTCGTTGGCGTTACCAGCGGTGAAACGGTAAGAAAATCTCCACTTACCACTATTCCTTCACTTATCAGCCGATTTGCCAGTTTTTCCCTCTTTTACAAACACCACTACCGCCTTATTCATCCTCGACGCCGTAGAAATGTTTTCGTATCCGATTAGTTCTCCAACCACCAGTAACACATCCTCCACCGTCACGCCTTGAGCAGGCACACACCTGACGCCGTGACGGAGCGACACAGGTGACACCACCACCTCCGCGGCCGCGGGGCGAGACACCATCTCGGTGCCGACACAAAAGTTTCCAAAGAAACAAAGACTTTGTTTCCTTAGTCAAAACGTATTCCTCGTCTAATACATTTTAATTTAAGTGCAGTAGAAAAAATTGAATACGCAAAAAAGGACTCCCGCACTCCCCGAGACACCCTCACACACATCCAAACACTCCCAGCGTGCACCGGAAATGAGAGAGAGAGAGAGAGAGAGAGAGAGAGAGAGAGAGAGACTTTTGACTTTTAACACCTCTTTATTTACCAAGATTAATAAAAAAGTATTTCCAAACAAATAGACATAATTTGGCCTCAACACATATAACATGAGTTCATTAACATCAAATGCGTACATTCACAAAAAAATCACATCATTCAAAAAAAAAAAAAAAAAAAAAAAAAACACCTTACAAATTGAAGAATAAACATTCCTCTTGATCAACCACACACAATGCTTCTGCCTGTCCCCAAAACTCACTGAATGCTACCACATTTTTTGTTAATTTAAAAAAAGCAAATTCTGCTTTAATCCTTGCAGATACGAAAGCCTTTAAAATAAGTTCAGGTTCAGTCGTTCCCCTCTCTTTCCGCTTATTTTTCCTTGTAATCCATATTGCCAACTTAGCTTCACCAATTAAAAAGTTAATTAGAGAAATTCTTTTTCTTTCTGCTGCAACATATTTTGGGCCAAATACAAACATTTTCTCATCTATATCTTCTCCAAGTTTTCTAAGCCAACTCTTTAAAATCTGAAACAGGCCTTTAAGCCTAGAACAATCTAAAAACAGATGCTTCAAAGTTTCTTCTTGACCACAAAAAACACACTCCTTCCCCACAGTGGGATCAACACGTGCCAGATATCTATTAGTTGCAATTGCAGAATGCACAATCCTCCATTGGAGATCTGCGGTGCGTTTCTCTATCGGTGATTTATAAAAGGACCTCCAACATCTCCTCGGAGATGAGTCCTGGCCAAACTCCTCCAGCCATCTCGATTCTCTACAGTTCTTCAGCTCAGATTGATGAGTGACTTTCACACATGATAAGTACAAGGCTTTCTTTGAAATGTCTTCGAACAAATTCAGTTCGGGTATACCGAAAACAAGAATTGATTCTTTTTCGGGATTTTCATCTATTATCATTGACACCTGAAGTTTTGGAAAACTTTCTGTCATTTCACCCTCTTGTTCACCACAGCAATTTATACTTTGTCTGTGAGTAGAAGGAAGAGCTGAAAAAATATCTTTCATTACTTTCTCCATAAATCTCACAGAAGTAATGCCCATCAAACTACACAGTTCTTGAGGACTTCTCCACTTGTTTCCATTCCTTAGATTAGACAAACATGTGCACTCTGCTCTCGCCATTGATGTTTGCAAACTTCTCAGTTTTAGCACGTCTGCTTGTATTAGGGGATTGTTAAAGAGTGGTTCATTTCCTATCCAACCCTCAAGGTTTGAATCTCGCCTTACTTGAAAGACAGACTTCCACACTTTCAAAACTGCTTTATAAAACGGAGAAGAATCAGTCAATTCTATATCTTTCAGACTGATTAAAAACAAATTAAAATCATATTTAAACATGTTCATACTGCGTAATAAGGAGCAAGCTGTGTCAGTCCAACAGATCTGTCCAGAATACAGCAACTTCTGTGCTGTCTGCAGTCTGAAAGCCTTGATTCTGCTTTTGATATCAATCAAGCCTTGTCCACCTTCACTGACTGGTAAATATAAAACAGCAGATTTTACCCAGTGCTGACCAGACCAAAAGAAATCATTTATTTTCTTTTGTAATAACTGAACTACTTCATCAGGTGGATTCAACACATTTAGTTTATGCCAGAGTGCTGAGGCCGCCAGATTGTTTGCGACCAAGACTCTTCCCCTGAACGACAGCTGAGGAAGGATCCATGTCCACCGAGACAGCCGCTCACACATTTTATCATACATTCCTTCCCAGTTCTTCTTAATATAATTGTCACTTCCTAAATAAATACCTAATATTTTCAGGCCTTCTTTACCCCATTTCACACCTCCTGGTAAGGTGGCTCTTCTTCAGACCAGTTCCCCAAAATAAAACCTTTACTTTTTTCCCAGTTTACCTTTGCTAAAGAGGCATTTTCATATTTCTTTAAGACATCTTCTAAAACAATCACATCTCTTTTGTTTTTGATAAACACGGTAATGTCGTCAGCATAGGCAGAAAACCTAGGCTTAACTTTTTGATTTTCAATTAACAAGCCATCAAATTTTTTTCCCAATTGACGAAGCAAAGGTTCAATGGCTAAGGAATATAACATCCCTGACAAAGGGCAACCTTGTCGAATCCCTCTGCGTACTGACACTGGTTTGCTTAACCCTCCTCCAACCTTCAACATTGTAGATACATCAGAGTACAGCAGTTTGATCCATGAAATAAAAAGATCACCAAAGCCAAAAGCTTTAAGGGAACTAAACAAATAAAAGTGACTGACTCGATCAAATGCCTTTTCTTGATCAATTGCAATTATTCCAATGTTATCACCACCTCTTTTTGCAATATCAATGACATCACGAACAAGAAAAATGTTATCCATTATAGTTCTGTTAGGAATACAATAAGATTGATAATCATTTACTATATGTTCTAAATACATTTTCAATCTATTTGAAAGACATTTCGCTAAAATGTTATAGTCAGTACACAAAATTGCCACTGGTCTCCAGTTCTTTAAAAGACCCAGATCACCTTTCTTTGGTAACAATGACAATACGGCTCTTTTACAGCTTGTTGGCAATTCTTTTCTCTTATAAGATGATTTAAAAACATCAAACAAATCATCCTTTAATAAGTCCCAAAACTGTTTGTAAAATTCAGACGGAAGTCCATCGATTCCCGGCACACGTCCACTGGATAGCTGATTAACAGCCTGTGTTATTTCATCAATGTCTATTTCAAAGTCCATTTGATTCCTCTGCGCATCAGTCAACTTTGGTAACTCTTTAAAAAGGTCCTCCATACAACCAATGTCACATGGACCATCCGAAAAAAGCTCTGTATAGAAATCAATAGCCATTGTTCTCATTTCTTTAGGATTAGTTGTCACAGTTCCATCTGATTTCTTTAGGTGTAGCATTGACTTCCGCGCTCCTTCTCGTTTCTCAAAACTAAAAAAGAAAGAGCTTGGCGCATCCATCTCTCTCAGAGAGAGGAAACGAGCTCGTATTAGTGCTCCTTTAGCTCGCTCATGAAAAAGTGAGGCCAAAGCTTTCTTTTTTTCATTCAATCTTTCAGATGATTCACCATTTTGGTTAAATAGACTTCTTTCAATTGATTTGATTTCATTCTCCAATTCTACAACAGATTTTTTAAAACAATGACTTGCATTAGCTGTATAATTTTGACAAAAAATCCTGATGTGTGCCTTTCCTACATCCCACCAATGCACAACATCATCAAAATCAGTTTTTCGTTCTCTCCATTTTCCCCAAAAAAGATGAAATTTTTCACAAAATAGAGCATCTTGCAACAATTTAACATTAAAATGCCAATAATAACTATGACATCTTGTCTTTTGTAAGTTAAAAACAATCATACATAAATGATGATCTGAAAAACCACTGGGGCAAATACAGGCCTTTAAAATTCTATTACACCAATCTCTTTTAATATAAAAACGATCTAATCTGGCAAAACTAATGTGGTCAGCTGAAGACTTGGTCCAAGTATATTGTTTATCTACCGGATGTTGTAATCTCCAAACATCACATAAATCCAAATTGTTTATCATATCATTTAAACAGGTAGCAGAAAGAGGGTGTGGTTCCTCTCCATTCCGGTCCAAAATAAAATTTGATGTACAATTCCAGTCTCCACCCAAAACTACACAAGCACTTTGATCATAATTCCCCATTATATTTTGGCAATTCTTAAACACCTTTATCCTTTCTGCACCATTATTAGGTGCATAGACATTAACAAAGACAAATGAAAACCCCATCAACTTAGCATGAACAGCCAAAATACGACCCTTCTCTATTTCATCACTTGATTCAAAGGTTATATCAATCGTCTTAGAAAACAAAATAGCAACACCACCCTTAGTATTAGTGCCATGACTTAAGAAAATATGGCCTCCCCACCACTTTTTCCATTCTGTCTCATTAGCTATGTCACTATGTGTCTCTTGTAAGAAAATTATATCCATATCCTTATTTTCAATATATTCTTTCAACACTGCTCTTCTTCCACCATCCCTTCCTCCATTAATATTAATTGTTCCCATCTTAATACCTCCCATCAATAGATAAGAAAGATCAAGAAAGAAAAAAAGAAGGGTTAGCAAAGAAAAAAACAGAGAAAACACCCCAAGTGATTTCATCATTAAGGCGACGTTAGACCTTTTTCAAGGGACATCTTTCTTCTCAATTTAGTAACAATTTTTTTCAATCTAAATCTTTTTCTTCTACTCAATTCATCATAACTGGCTGTTTGTTGAATTTTCACAGCTGATTGCAAGAATTTTTTTGCATCAGGAAAAAATTCACTTATCTCTATTGTTTTCCCAAAGGTCGCATCCAGGAAATCATTGACCTCAGTTACAGTGTACAGTTGGTCTTCACTGAATTGAGAAGGAATATCAGATGCCTCTGAAAACCTATCATCATCTTCCATGTCATCTTGCTCCTCAGCATCAGTTAACTGGGACAAACAAATCTGCCCAGTATTCTGTGCATCATTAATAGCAACCTTTGGTAATTTAGAACGAAGACTCTCTTCATCTTCATGATCACCATCATTAATATCTACACATGGATTGTCTCTCTTTTCAGAAACAACTCCACTGACAGTTGAGTTTCTTTTCCTTGCTTACTTGTTCCTTCATCTGCATTTTTGTTTTCTTTATTCTCATCAATTTTTGTTTTGTTTGGTTCCTCGCTGGCCTCTACATTTTCACCAATCTGTACGCTAGAAATAACTTCAATATCAGTTGCTACATTATTTTCTAGCTGCGTTTTGTTATGTGGGCAAGCGATCTTTTTATGTCCAACGTCTCCACATTCAAAACATTTCATGTTGCCGGTGCTCGCGTAAATCATGTAAGATTTCCCCTCATGTTTGATTCGGAAAGAAATGTCCAGCGTTTGTTGATCAAGAAACATAAACACCTGACGCCTAAACGACAGAACGTGTTTCAGTGCTTCATTCTTACATCTCAACGGAATCATTTTCACTTCACTGGCCATTTTTCCAAACCTCAACAACTCCTTTTCAATGTCACTGTTTAATATAAACGGCGGCACATTAGAGATCGTTACTCTAACAGATTACTCCGACACAAGCGGAGACACAACAGTAAACGCTCCATTTACCCAAACGCTGGTTTCAATTAGTTTACTCACCAAACTTTCATCTTTAAGGAAAACCACCACTGCTTTATTCATCCTTGACGCTGAAATTATATTGTCAAATCCAATCTGTTCACCAACAGCGACAAGCACGTCTTCCACATTAGAGTCCGCGTCAGGTACACACCTGACCCCATGGCGGAGCGAGAGTGAGGCTACACCCCCACTCGGGTGAGCCTCCATCTCAGGCCTCCGCCACGAAGCCGAAAACCCTCAACAACAGAAGCGTGTATGAAGATTAAGTTTACCAATCTATGCACAAAACAAGAGAAGAAAAAAACATAAAAGAAGAAAAATAGAAAACCACAAAAAAACAAAACAAATAGAAACTAGAAAAAAACCGGAAAAAAACAAATCGCTCTTCTCACCCGTTTGTTGCTCCCATAGCCCAAACCCCCAGCATGCAAAGCGAGAGAGAGAGAGAGAGAGAGAGAGAGAGAGAGAGAGAGAGAGAGAGAGAGAGAGGAGAGAGAGAGAGAGAGAGAGAGAGAGAGACTTTGACTTTTAAACCCCTTTTATTTAAAACAATTTAGGGTTTTAAGAAAAACATTTTTTTTTTTTTACACAAATTACATTATAAAACAACAGCCATTTTACCAATTAAAAACTAAACTTCCATACTCACTCACATTCACCAATGCCTCTCTCACACCCCATCTCCATTCAAACATAGCAACATTATCAGTGTATTTATAATATGTATACTCAATGGTCACACGAGATTCTATTAAAGACTTAAACATAGCTTTCATATCAACTTCTTTTCCTGTATTTTTACACTGGTGGGATTTCAAAATGGCTAACTTAGCTTGGCCAATTAAAAAATTGGCAAGAACACATTGTTGTTGCCATGACTTTCTATATTGATACCCTAATATAAACAAGGTTTTATTATATAAAAACCCTAATTTTGTAATTAATTTTTCGAGTACTGCAAATAAAGGACCAAGCCTTGGACATTCAAAAAACATATGAAAGACAGTATCATGAGCATTACAGAAGGGACATGACAGAACAATCTTATTGAACTTTGATATCAAACTATTTGAGGCTATAGCACAATGGAGTACTCTCCACTGAAGATCTCCACATCTCTTGGAGATAGGAGGTTTATACAATACTCTCCATGATGGATGTACTTTGTCACAAATAGAGATCTTATCCCTCCATTTGGTATCTGTTTTTCCTTGCAAATGTCCAACATGCACAGATTTAACACAAATATAATAAAGATTTTTCTTTGCCACATTATGAAAAAAAGAATCCCCATATCCCTTCAACAATGTAGTCTGGTTTAAATTACCCCCAACTCCTCCATCTTTGGGGGTCACCTTCAGCTCAGGGAAGTTCTGAGGTGTAAAACCATCTACCAGGGTTGAGTTTACACAGGACATTAATGTAGGGGGCAAAGCATCTCTAATACACTTAATTATCCTATCCACAGTTCTTAGAGATTTTAATTTAACCTGTGCAGCAAGTGACAAAACAGTTCGCCACTGACATTGTGTCAAATCAATTAAATCCATAACTTTACTAATTCCAGCATTTAAAAAAAGTGGAACAAAACAAGACACATTAGATGGTAGCTTTATAAGAGGATTAAAAAACAAGGGCTCTGAAATCCCATAATGCACCTCTTCTGTTCTTGAAAAATTGAAATACTTCCATGATTTAATTACTGACATGTAAAAATTAGGGAAGAAACCGTGTGTTTTTCCTCAAAAGGCTTTTCCATTAAGAACAACTGTTTATCTAGGCCTATCCCACCTAAATCTGATAGTACAGATAGCCCAAATGTTACCCATCGTAAAGGAGTAGAACAATACAAAAGCCTCTGTAATGTTTGTAATCTCATTGCTAATATTTTTGACTCTATGTGTATTAGTCCTTGACCTCCCTCAGCCACCGGAAGATAAAGTATACCAGAAATAAGCCAATGATAACCGTTCCAAAAAAAATCCACAAAAGCTTTTTGAATGGTAATAAGCAACTCTTTAGGAGGATTTAAAACAGTTACTCTGTGCCACAGCATTGAGGCAGCCAGATTATTGATAATCAAGCACCTCCCCCTAAAAGAAAGCTGTGGTAGAAGCCAACGCCACTTCTGCAATCTGCCGATCACCCGATTTGCCAATCCCTCCCAATTCTTTTCAGTATATTGGGCCATCCCAAAAAAAAACACCAAGTACTTTAAATCCATCTTGAACCCATTTACACTGTTGTGGCAATTGAGGTGGTCCTATATCCACCCAGTCTCCCAACAAGAAGGATGTACATTTATCCCAATTAATACGAGCAGATGTAGCTTTCTGGAACTTATTCAAACAAGAAATAAGATTATTAACATCATTAGTGCTCTTGATTATTACTGTAACATCGTCCGCGTAAGCTGTAAGTGCCACTGGGGCCTCTTCTGGGAAACCTGGGATACCGATACCACACAGCTGCTTCCTCAGCATAACTAGCAGAGGTTCAATGGAAATAGAGTACAGAAGACCAGACAAAGGGCATCCTTGTCTTATTCCCCTAGTCACAGAGAAAGGTCTAGTTAAAGACCCATTAATACGCAACATACTGTAAATGTCACTGTACAGGAGCTTGACAAGAGAAATAAAATTTACACCAAAACCAAAAGCTTCAAGGGTCTTGAACAAATAATGATGGTCCACCCTGTCGAAAGCTTTTTCCTGATCCAAGGAAAGGAATCCAATGTCCAGTTTGTGCCTTTGTGCAACTGAAATAATATCTCTTACGAGAAAAAGATTATCAAAAATTGTGCGTTTAGGGACACAAAATGACTGATCTTCATGGATTACCTCAGACATATATTTTTTAAGCCTATTAGTTAGTGTTTTAGATAACATTTTAAAATCAACACAGATCAGTGACACTGGTCTCCAGTTTTTAAGGAACCCAAGATCTCCTTTTTTGGGGATCAATGTTATGATTGCCCTCCGACAACTTAATGGAAGTTTCCCACGATTAAAACTTTCCAGGAAGACTGCATACAAGTCCTCTCCAATCAAATTCCAGCAGCCACGATAGAATTCAGATGAAAGACCGTCCAGACCAGGCGACTTCCCAGGGCTCAGCTCCTGGACGGCAAGAGAAAGTTCAGCAAAAGATATAGGGCTCTCAAGGATAAGTTGATCTTCCTCTGATAACTGTGGTAGATCACATAAAAGTTGTTCTGCTGCTGATCTATCACATGGTTCAGCAGAGTATAGGTCCTCATAAAAGGAAAGTGCATGAGTGCGGATGTCCTGTTGGTCAGTTGTCACACCTCCTTGTGGTAAATTCAGTTTATGGAAGTACTTATGTTCTCTTGGTTTTTTTTCCAGAGCAAAGAAGAATGCAGAGGGAGTGTCCATTTCATTTAATTGAGAATATCTGGTCCTTAAGAGGGCTGCTCTTCCTTGCTCCTCCAACAAAGTCTTTAGAAGGAACTTATTCCTCTCAATAGAATCAGCAGAGTCACCATGGTTACTTTGTCTCAGAATGTCCTCTTCAAGAGATCTCATTTTTTCTTTGAGAGTTCTGGTGTTATGAGCAGTATATTGTTGGCAAAACAACTTAATATGCACTTTGCCTATGTCCCACCACTGACTTAATAAAGGAAAACTACATCTCTCCTCTCTCCAAGATTGCCAAAAAAGGCCAAAAGAGTGAATGAAAGAGTGATCCTGTAGTAATCTGTTGTTAAAATGCCAGTGTGATTTGTGATTTTTAGAAGACAGGACAGAGACAGCGACGGAGATATAATGGTGGTCAGATAGAAAAGATGGTACTATTAGGCTATTATAAAATCTACCACTATTACTCCTGGCAACGTAAAACCGGTCAAGTCTCGCTCCAGACAAAGAATTTGAGTTTACTTTTAACCAAGTATACTGCTTGACCCCAGGGAAATTATCTCTCCATATATCAACAAGATCATGATAAACAATAACATTTTTTAAAGCTTTTGCAGAACTTAAGTGAGGCTCATCATGATTCCTATCTAAATCAGGGTTTACAGTACAGTTAAAATCACCTCCAACTACCACAACATTATCCTGTGGGCACTGTGACAAGGCATCTGATAGTTTTTCAAAAAACAGCTTACGCTCTTGCCCAACATTTGGAGCATATACATTAAAAAAAGAAAACCCTATTTGTCCAACCATAATATCTGCTCTTAAAAGTCGACCAGGCATTATCTCGAACATAACTGGTTGATTTAAGATACATGAAGAAAAAAGTATGGCGACACCAGCACTAAGATTAGTTCCATGACTCATTATAATATTTCCCTTCCAATCACACTTCCACTGTGTCTGATTCTGTAAATCAGAATGAGTCTCTTGGAGCATAATAATGTCTGCCTTTTTAAGTTGTAAATAATTAAACAAAGCAAGTCTCTTTGTTGTGTCCCGACATCCATTGATGTTAAAAGATCCAATATTTAGGGATGCCATGGAAAAATAAATTATAGGGTATCCAAAAACCCCAAAAAATAAACTGACAATCATGATCCTTGTTATCTTTGAGCCGAGCTTTTAATCTTTTTTTTAACAGTGCTCAGGTATTTTTTGAGCCTGTAGCGTTTAGGCTGATCAAGCTCCTCCAGTGTTGCCTTTCTCATTACCATCGTACATGAATCAACAAAGAGCTGTAAATCAGGGAAGTATTTCTCAAGTTTTGGTTTTCGCTGGTTAAAGGTATTGTCCAAGAAATGATTAATTTGACTGACAGTGTAATAAGGATGTTTTAATTTAAAATCATAAACATTCTCTGCAGGCCCTCCCTGAGAATTTGCAAAAGTAAAAGGTTCTGCCATCTCAGAAGTGTCACTATCAGAATCCATCTCACTTCCTTCTAACACACCAGGATCACCCTGAGACAGGCTAAATTCCGATGCCTGCGAATCGACCAATTCTCCACCAGGCATCACGAACTCAGCCCTCTCTACTGCTCTCTCCGATTTACCGATTTCACCGGCGGGATCTGCGTCAGCGCGCTCAACTTCAGCGCTCCCAACTTCAGCGCTCCCAACCCCAACGCACTCAACCCCAGCGCGCGCAAACTCAGCACTCCCAACCCCAACGCGCTCAACCTCAGTGCGCGCAACTTCAGCCCGCACTGTGCTGTCACTCACACTTTCAACGGTATTCACGGAAAAAATTATCAAATCATTAACATGATCGTTCATTAAAGGCTCATCTACGCCTTCTCTATCTACAGAGAGAGAAGGCGCTACAACCTGGTCAATTCTGTCACTGACACCATCATTACTTACTGTGGCAGAAAGCAATTGTTCCATAGAACTATTTTGCTCATTCACATTAGGGTTAGCCTCATCATTCATTGAACATACCAGTTTTGTATGACCGTACTTCCCACAAGTAAAACACCTCATTGATTCAGTACTGATATAAATGGTGTAATCTTTACCCAGCACTGTGGTTTTCGCTGACGTATTCAAGGACTTAAATTCCGAATTCAGGATCATGAAAGTCTGACGTCTAAATGACATCACATGTTTGAGGTCTGGATTTTTTGTTCCTAAAGGAATCATTTTAATCGGCCCAACTAGTTTACCATAGCGTCCTAACAAACGCTCGAGTAATTCTTTAGAAATGAATGGGGGCACATTCGAAAGGATAACCTTCTTAGAAGGACTCGACAATGGTAAAACTGATAAAAAAGTATCTCTAACGGATAAACAAAATTCAACTAAATGCTGAACCAAAGAGACCTCTTTCAAAAAGACAACGACAGCCTTGTTCATCCTTGACGCGGACACAATATTACAAGCACCAATTTCGCTGCTGATCGCAACTAGACAATCCTCAACTGTAATGGACTCATCAGGTAAACATTTGCACCCGTGTTGAGCGGTTAAAGAAACGCAACCATCTGAATTTGTCCCCATTTTCCACCCTTGGGTGAAAAACCCTGCGACAATTAAATGAACACTAACCCAAAATACCTAAACTAAATAAAAGGAAAAGGAAAAAAATAACAACTCACTCAACCACGCCGCACTCAGACGCTCACACACTCCTCAGATGCCCGCACATGCGCGCACACACACACAGAGAGAGAGAGAGAGAGAGAAAGAGAGAGAGATCTGTCCACATTGTCATTCTGCTTATAGGGATACTCCATCGACAACCCGCATTCTCTCATCATTTACTCATCCTCATGTTGTCCCTAACCTGCATGACTTGCTTTCTGCATATGGAGCACAATAGAAGATATTTGGAGCATGGAGCATATTTGGAGATATTTGGACCCCTTTGACTTTCATTGTATGCAGTATGGACCAAAAAAGCCTAAGACATTTTTCAAAATATCATCTTTTGAGCGCCACAGAAGAAAGAAATGCATACAGGTTTGAAACATGAGCAAATGATGCCAGAATGTTCCTCTCTTGCTTGCTAGCAATCTCTTACCTCGAAGTGATTTTCCCATGCAACGCCTGTCAATTCCATAAGCTCCTGAAGAGAAAATCAAGATAAGACAGAAAAAGTAAAAATCATGTGATCCTCTTTTTGACAAAGCTCACAGCAGCTATGAATGGAGCTAAAGAAGTGGATGCAGTGTGTTAGAAGATGTTGAAATGAAACATTAAAGCTGCCAGTGGCGCTGAAAATAAATATAGGCGCTGAAAATAAAACAGTCCTGTAAGTTCTGTAAATGGTGGGCTGCTGAGCATTATTATGTTTTTCTGTTCTGTTGGAGGTCCCACCAAGCTCATTGAAGGATCCGCCCTGCTTCCAGTCGGCCGGGAGAGTTCCTGTGGGATCGAGCAGGGAAAGACGTTTCCTTGGCTCGCTGTTCTTCAGGTTCACAAACAACTGGTTGTTCTTTGGCTGTCAGGAAAAACAAAAATCAACAATTACAGCAAGAGCTGTCAACAAGATTCCACATAATTCAATCCTAGATATCTATAGTACAGAGCTGGTCAGTTTGCGCTCTCAAACCATAGGTTAGCTCAGGTATTTACAATGTTTTTTTGTTTTTTTTAGAAAGGTGGTTTTGGATTTATGAGTAAAATAAGTGCCTGAGGTCAACATTCTTTGAAAAGACATTTCCTACATATGAAGAGCTCTTTTCCAAAACGCGATAAACGCCATTTAAAAAAAAAAAAAAAGAGTTTGTCGTGTCATTCTGCTGTGGACAGAACCCTTTCACTGACCCATCAACGTTTCATGCCAAATCGCTATATTTCCTTGTTTAAAATGTACTGCAAGATACAGTTTCTTTCCTGTTTTTAGCCTAAACGCGATAAGTCCTCAAATTCGATGAGCGTTCCACGCAATCCAGCACGGCGGCACTCTGAACAGAGATTTATTATGTTCATTCATTCCTCAGAATGAGTCCTAGTTTTCTAGTCGACTATAGTAGATCATTTAAGCCATTTGTCTAATCAGTAGGCTAATAACATATATTGATTTAATTAAATGGGAGAGAAACCATATGAGCGTTTTTTAATTGCCTATTCCGCATCTCAATGCATGCATAAAGCTTGCCACAAAGAACCGGCAAAAGTAATGATTATGCATGAAACATTGGAATTGTTTATTAATAAACGTCTCTGGTAACGTATGTAACCTTAGTTCCCTGAAGGGAACGAGACGCTGCGTGTAATCGCAACGGGAACGCCCCTGCGTGAGTGCGTATGAAGCACGTATGAAATCAGTCCAATGGCGAGAAGGAACGTCATAGGCGGGGTGACGTATCGACCAGGAAACTATAAAGCACACCACAAACACAAGCGCGACAGCTTCTGAAAGACTGAAGCAAGTGCTCACGGGCATGCCGGGAGTATGGCGTGGAGACGCAGCGTCTCGTTCCCTTCAGGGAACTAAGGTTACATACGTAACCAGAGACGTTCCCGTTCAGGGAACTTCGAGCTGCGTGTAATCGCAATGGGAACGCTAATACCAACGCCGCCATGCGAGCAGGTGCCCGTAGTGTGAGATCACGAAGCACATCCTGATGAAAGCACCTGAGCTCCCGGGGTGGAGCTAAAGTCAAGATGGTAAAATTTCACAAAAGTGTGCGGGGAGGACCACCCCGCTGCATCGCAAATGTCACCAATAGGGACTCCTGACACAAATGCCTTAGAGGCAGCCATACCCCGAGTAGAATGGGCACGGACAGCCAAGGGGGAAGGCTGACCTGCCGACTCGTAAGCAAGTGAGATGGCCTCGACCACCCACTTACTCAACCTCTGCATCGATGCTGGACAACCTCTATTAGGAGGTCCAAAGCAGACGAACAGCTGCTCAGACTTTCTCCACAGGGCAGATCTGTGGACGTAGGCATCCGGGGCCCTCACAGGGCAGAGCAGATTTAACCTCTCCTGGTCTGAAGTCCGGAACGGAGGAGGACAGAAGGCCTGCAGGATGACAGGCCTGACAACATTAGTTGGGACCTTAGGAACGTACCCCGGTTTAGGGAGGAGAAAGGCCTTCGCCATACCGGGAGCAAACTCAAGGCACGAGGGAGAAACCGACAGAGCCTGAATATCTCCTATTCTCTTCAGGGAGGAGATGGCTAGGAGAAAAATGGTCTTTAAGGTGACAAATTTCTCAGGAACATCTTCAATGGGCTCGAACGGTGCCTGGCAGAGCCCCTCCAGAACAACCGCCAGGTCCCATGTCGGTACCCTTGTGCGCACTGCTGGCCTCAGCCTCAAAATACCGCGCAGGAAACGGCTTACCAGTGGGTGTCTCCCGAGAGAAACTCCACTCAAAGGGACATGGTAAGCTGACAACGCCGCCACATACACCTTCAGTGTGGAGTGGGATAACCCTGTGGAGAAACGCTCCTGAAGGAATTCCAGCACCGCCGACACCGGGCCGTTAACTGGATCCAACTGGCGCTCTCTACACCAAGAGGTGAACATTTTCCACCTCAAGGCATATAATTTCCTCGTGGACGGAGCTCTGGACTGGAGAATGGTCTCTACGACCTCAGCCGAGAGGCCTGACCCTATGAGCTGGGCCCCCTCAGAGGCCAGGCCCATAGTCTCCAGAGATCTGGGCGGGGGTGCAGTATCGACCCGCACGCCTGGGAGAGAAGGTCCCCCCTGACCGGTATCTCCAGCGGAGACCCGTCCAGGAGAGAGACAAGGTCCGAAAACCAAACTCGGGCCGGCCAGTACGGGGCTATTAACAGTAGACTGACCCTGTCCCGGCGAACCCTCTCCAGAACTCCTGGGAGCAGAGCAATCGGGGGAAAGGCGTACAGGGGTGACCTCGGCCACTCCTGCACCATCGCATCCACCCCCAACGGGACTGGTGGACTCAGAGCGAACCACAGCGGACACTGTGAATTCTCGCTGGAAGCAAAGAGGTCTACATCGGCACGACCGAAATGATTCCAAAGGAGCTCCACCACCTCGGGGTGGAGTCTCCACTCCCCGGGCCTCGGCCCCTGCCTCGACAGGAAGTCTGCTCCCTGATTCAGATAACCTGGAATATACACCGCTCTTAAAGAGAGAAGTTTCCCCTGGGACCACAAAAGGATCTGGCGAGCCAGTTTGTACAGAGGGCGAGAGCGCAGGCCCCCCTGATGATTTATATAAGAGACCACCGATGTGTTGTCTGACCGGACGAGCACATGGTGGCCCCTCAGGTCTGACAGGAAGTGTTTCAGAGCCTGAAACACCGCCAACATCTCCAAGCAATTTATGTGCAGATGACGAAGATGGTCCTGCCACAGACCCCGGGCTGAGCGACCACTCATGATCGCCCCCCAGCCTGTGAGGGAGGCGTCCGTTGTTAAAGTCACACGACGACACGGAGCTCCCAGCACCGGTCCCAGGGATAGGAACCAAGACTCTTTCCACACAGCCAGGGCACGGAGGCACCGTCTCGTGACCCTGATCGTGCGAAACGGGTTTCCCCTCGGGGAAAACCCTTTGGTTCTGAGCCACCACTGTAGCGGTCTCATATGCAGCAGGCCACGGGGAATAACGTTGGACGCTGCCGCTAATAGACCCAGAATTCTCTGATAATCCTTGACCGTGAGTGACTGGCCTAGCTTCGCTTGCCTGACAGCTGCGAGAATCGCTGCTATACGGGCAGAAGACAGATGAGCCTGCATTGTCGTTGAATCCCAAACGACGCCTAAAAAAGTGGTCCTCTGAACCGGAGAAAGCACACTTTTCTTGGCGTTGAGTCTCAACCCCAACCTTATATGGGCGAGGACGACATCTCGATGCCGAATCGCCTGATGCTCCGATTGAGCTAGAATCAACCAATCGTCGATATAATTCAAAATGCGGATGCCCTGGAGCCGCAGCGGAGCCAGAGCCGCATCCATGCATTTCGTGAAGGTTCGAGGAGACAGAGCTAGGCCGAACGGAAGAACCCGATATTGGTACGCTTCGCCCCCAAAAGCGAACCTCAGGAACTTCCGGTGTTGTGGAAGGATGGAAATATGGAAGTAAGCGTCTTTTAGATCTATCGTGACAAACCAGTCCTCGGATCTGATTTGTGACACGATTTGTTTGAGAGTAAGCATTTTGAACTTGAGCTTCCCCACAGAGCGATTCAACAGGCGCAGATCTAAAATCGAACGTAACCCCCCATCCTTCTTTGGAACGATGAAATATCGGCTGTAAAAACCTGACTCTCTGTCAGGAGGAAGAACTCGTTCTATCGCCCCCTTCAGTAATAACGTTTTCACCTCCTGTTCCATAACCAGAGCCTGCTCGGGGACCACCACTGTGGGTAGAACCCCCCGAAAGCGAGGCGGGCGCGACCTGAACTGGATCGCGTACCCTAACTCGATATTCTGCAGGACCCATTGAGACACATTTGGAAGACCTTTCCATTCCGCCAAAAATTCTACTAAGGGTACCAGTCTCTCGAGACTGGCCTCTGGATGTTGTAAACTGCTCCTCTGTGTCGGCGAGCGTCCCTCGGGAAAACACTCGCCGGGACCGACCACGCCCCCACCCGCGGGCTGGGTTAGTAGACCGGTCCGCCGAGGGCGCCGTGAAAGAGCGGGCACCGTATACAGCGGTGAACACCTCTCTTCCACGGTGGGGACCACCCTCAGCACCCTGACAGCACCCATGACGTCAGGGCTTCTTCAACGAGGCCTTCCTGGCGACAATAACTGTCCTCAGATCAGTTTTGTCCCGGGAAGACCTCGCCTGAGAGCGCCGCGTCTCAACCCAGTTTTGCTGAGGCGGAGCGCGAGACGCGACGCTCTTTTTCTGTTGCGCTCTATGCGAGGAGCTAGGCGACGGGCGGGGCTGCTCGCGCCCAGCAGCCGCGGAGACATGCACCCGGAGGGGGATACATTTCTGGAGCGCCGCTGCCTGCTTTTTTGCCTCCTGAAACCTTTTGATGACTGAGTTTACAGAGTCACCGAAGAGGCCAACAGCAGACAGCGGCGCATCCAGAAGGAAAGCTTTGTCTTTCTCCTTCATATTAGACAAATTGAGCCAAAGATGCCTCTCCGTGGCCACCAAGGCTGCCATAGAGCGGCCGATTGATCTTGCCGTCTCCTTGGTGGCCCGGAGAGAAATATCAGCTGCTTTTCTTAGCTCCCCCATGGTGTGCGGGCTAATAACTTCCCCCTCACTAACTTCCTTCAGTAAATCTGCCTGGTAAGCCTGAAGAATAGCCATAGTGTGAAGACATGAGGCTGCCTGTCCCGCCGCCGAATAAGCTTTGCCCACCAGCGCCGAAGTGTTTCGAAGCGGCTTGGTGGGCAACGCCGGCACTTTAAAAGACGATGCCGTATCAGGAGAAAGGTGGCTCGCCAACACTTCCTCCATCCTCGGCACCGTCCCATACCCCTTACTCTTCACCCCAGAGACGTTAGAGTATAACGATGTTTGCTGGGTAAATATCCTAGCAGAAACAGGTCTGTTCCAAGATCTCGACACCTCAGTGTGTAGATCTGGGAAGAACGGTAACTGCCGGCGTGGATGAACTGAGTGCGATGAGAGAAAACGCTCGTCTAATTTACTTTTTGCTTTCGATTCACGTTTCTCTGCTGGCCAATCAATGCTTAACTTCTGCACCGCACGAGTTAGAACATCCATAAGCTCCTCATATGCTGGAGACTGGGATGGCGAGTCCCCTGTCTCCATAGTGTCCACACTCACAACATCCAGCTCCTCGGAGCTGGATAGCTGCAGTGACGGCGCCTCGTCCCGAGCGGGAGAAACCGCAACGCGGACCCCCGCTCGATCAGAGGCGCCGGATCTGCCAGGTAAGGGCAGAGATAGAGTCCCTTCGGAACTCGTCTCCATCCCCGCTGACAGATCCATCTGCGATCCCCACGATGCGAGCCTTCGCTGTGCCTCGGCAGCAGCGGGACCCGAACCGCGGGGAGCGCGAACCGAGCCACTCTCCTCGAAGAGAGCCCGGCGGGAGCGGAGCGTCCTCATGGGCAGACGCTCGCAATGCTCACAGCCAGCCCCCTCGAGAGCTGACTGGGCATGATGCACTCCCAGACAAGCAACACACAGGTCGTGTGTATCCCCACCCGTGATGTATCGTGGGCAGGGAGGAACACACTTCCTAAACTGCTGCTCGCTCGCCATAATATGCCGTTTAGTTTTTTTTTTTTTTTTTTGTGAAAAACTCCTGCCTAGCAATCACTAATGACAGACAAAAACACCAAATGGACACAGACTGATATATTGATCACACAGAGAGCGCTTGCTGAAGACTTCAGAAGCTGTCGCGCTTGTGTTTGTGGTGTGCTTTATAGTTTCCTGGTCAATACGTCACCCCGCCTATGACGTTCCTTCTCCCCATTGGACTGATTTCATACGTGCTTCATACGCACTCACGCAGGGGCGTTCCCTTTGCTATTACACGCAGCTCGAAGTTCCCTGAACGGGAACTAGTGTTTTCTGTCAGTGTCAGCAGCAAAGATAAAGTTGATGATGCTACTCGCCATCTTCGCAGTGTACGCACATAAGCCTATAGAGAGATACTTCGAATTAGCCTACATACGCAGAGAGTTGCCAATTTATTTTCGTTTTTAATTGTTTTGTTTAAAAGTAGACATTTAAAGATTTCTGTAGCCTAGTTCTCAGGTCTGTGAGGCAAGCATCGCAGTGTTTCGGTTCATAATATATTAGACGCGCTCTCCGGTTCACGTGCGCGCCTCTGTGTCCTAATTATATTGTCTGATATTTGCTGTTTTAATCCAGTCAATTTGTTGATGAAACATTTATTAAAATAAAGATATAATTTATATCAAACGAAATTTACAAGCTTTCTACAAAACAAAACTTAATAAGTGGTCAAAATCATGTCTGACCCACTCCAAATATTTTCCGATATTGGTCGGATATCTTACTCATCTCATGCGGTTCCCTTTTCATAGCCTACTCAACATAGATGAAATAATAAAAATAAGTAACGTAATATTAGTAAACACAAATGTGAAACGTAGCCTATGTTTATTTTATGTTTTTTTTTTTTTTACTTATATTTAAGCGTCTCGCCGCTCCGCTTTGCTCACATGCTATGTATGTAGCCTATGTGTGTGTGCATGTGCTGGAGGGGTGCCCATCCCTTTTTTGAATATCGTTATCATTATTGATCATTTTTAATAATTAGTTTTTTCATGCATATGTTAAAATTGGTAGCCTACTATCTGTTTGAGGTTTGACACTTTAATAAAAATGACTTTACTAAAAATGATACAAAAAAATGGATGGATGTATAGCGTTTTGAAAAAATAAATAAAATTAACTTTTAATTTATCATTAACAATATTGTTGTTTGATTTAATAATCATTGTTCAAAATGTTCAGACTGAACCAATAAAACATTTCAACAGGATAATTTGATTATTCACAAAATGTGTGGGTCTAGGTAAAAAATGTAGTTCCCTTTCGTAGTCACTTCGAGTTACGTCAGAAGTGACGGAGATTGGGGGTTTCGCATAGAAAGCCAATCCTCTTCGAGTATTTAAACACGAGCCAATGGCATGCAATGCCTTGGGGCTGCGGAAATTTGCATAGCGTACTCCGCCCTACTCCGTGAGTATAAAAGGAGGAAGTGAACGCAACCGCAGTATGTTTTCGCTTCGGAGCCAAGAGAACCTCTTCACTCCTGAAAGCTATTACAAGACTCTTCGAGACGAGCGTCCTCTTCAGTGTTGGTGTGACGGCGGTACCCAGCGAGTTTCTGCATTGCCTGCGATCTGTGCAGTGGTCTGCCAGACTTTGCGCTTCTCCCTGGTCGCCTCAGCGCTGAAAGAGTGAATTTCCTCCTCTCTGTAAAAGAGCTACACGCGGCACGTCTTTTTAAAGACGGTTCGCCCGTGTTCTTCTGGATGCGGTCGATTTCTGTCGTCATCTGATGGTCGCGATCGCTGCTCTGTATGCCTGGGCATTCAGCATGCGGCAGCAGCGTTCGTGGATGACTCATGTTCCTGCTATGGGGACATGACCATCTCCACACTGAGGTTAAAAAAAAAAAAAAAAAAAAGATATATATATATATATAAAAAAAATTATATTTTATATATAGAATATATATTTATATATATATAAAAAAAAAAAAATCTCACTAGAGTGAGAGCCCCGGTCCCCCTTACTCGATCGGCTTCCTTCACGAAAGGGGGCCCGTCGACCGGGGACCCGGCGAATTAACGGTGTGGCATAAAGCCCCGCCGATTTCTCGGGCCACACCTCCCGCCTCAGTGCGTGAGCCAGCGAGCGTTAGTTCGATTCAGTCGGCTGCCTCTTCAGTGGTACCGGCTGCTTCGAGCAGCGCTCCAGATGATGATGTGATGTCGATCGCAGCATCACTAGGTGGGCTACAGTCCTCGGGAGATGAGGATGCGGCTGCACTGCCCCCTTCGGGAGAGCCAGCGCTGCCCGTGTCGGATCCCGAGCTGACGGCATGCTGTCTCAAGCCGCTGGGAGTATTGGGTTAGAGTGGCATCCTCCATTCTCCCCCGATCTCTCACGGAGGGATAATTGGTTTTGGACAAAGCTGCCGCCGCAAGGCCACGGCCAACTCCATTGCCTTTTTTTCCCCGAGCTGCATGCTTGAGTTATTGCGCTCTTGGGGGACTCCTCTGTCCACTCGAGAGCGCGATCTCTCCCCCGCCTTTCCCCCCTCGATGGGGGGGCCGCCCGTGGGTGCACTGGGATGCCCCCGCTGGAGCGTTCTGTTGCGATACAGCTGTGTCCACAGGGCGCCTCCTCCGTGGTCCTCCTAGGCACCCATCCAAAGCCTGTAGGTTCTCGTCTGCCATGGCGGCGCGTTCCTATAGAGCGGCGGGACGGGCGGCCTCCGCTTTGCATGCGATGAGCACTGTGCAAGCGCAGATGCTCAGAGATATGCTCGAGGGCGGGACTGATCCAACGGCATTCGAAGATTTGCGGTCCGCCACTGACCTTGCTCTCCAAAAGGGCAACGAAAGTGGCCGCTCGCGCCGTTGGTCAGGTGATGGCCACTAGTGTGGTCCAGGAGCGTCAACCTGGCAGACACTCGGAGCGCTGAGCGGATTCGTCTGCTCGACGCCCTTCTCTCCCAGGTTGGCCTTTTTTGGCGGTGCAGTCGAGAACTCTTGCCCAGCAGTCTCCACTGCCCAGGAGCAGACGGAGGCAATCAAACATGTTCTGCCCCGACGACCAGCTGCTGCCTCCACCCAGTCGTCGGCACAGATGCCTCCCGCTGCTCGCCGCCGAGGACGCCCCCCGCGGCTCCCCTGCCTCCTGCCCCGCCCCAGCAGCAGCCTTCATCCGGGCCACGGCGTGGAGGAGGCCGCCGGCAGGCGTCACAGCCCCCTCAGGCCGCACACCCCGCTAAACGCCAGGTAAGCGATGATCCTGATACGGGCTGCTCAGTGATGGAGTTGAGTTTTTCCCCAGGAGGCGGGAGCAGGCCCCCTCCTGCCCCCGGTGGAGGGCCGGGGGGAAAATCTTTCGTTTTCAGTTCCCGCTGCTCGCCCACGGGTGGGCAGCGCCCTGAGTTGGTTAAGAAAGACTTGACATCATCACTGAGCCCACAGACTGGAATGAGTGCGCTCGACGTTCCAGTGCGTCAGCCCACACATTCCTCTCTGTCTCTGAGGGTGCGGAAGGGTGCGAGTGTCGTCCCCGGGCTACGCCAATCCCTTCCCCCTCTGTCGCCAGACCCCCGGCGGAACGGACCCCCGTGGAACGCTCCGCTTTCCCTGGTCCCTTCCGTCGGGGAGCGGGCTTCGACGCATCCGAGCGGGGTCATCCCTGCACGCGTGCCAGTCGACCCGCCACGCTGTCTGTGGTTCACATGACCCCGTTGGCTCACTTCCTGGAAGCCTGGCTAGTGCTTCCCGGGATATCCCGCTGGGTCATCAGAACGATCAGATTCGGCTACGCGATTCAGTTCGCACGGTCTCCTCCCCGCTTCAGGGGAGTTCGCTCCACGATAGTTGGTGGCAATGCCCCACTCCTCTGAGCGGAGATTGCGACCCTGCTGGCGAAGGGTGCAATCGAGACGGTCCCTCCAGCCGAGGTGGAGTCCGGGTTTTACAGCCCCTACTTCATTGTCCCCAAGAAGACCGGTGGGTTACGACCGATCCTGGACCTGCGCATTTTGAACCGTTCTCTCCATCGACTACCGTTCAAAATGCTCACGGCCAAACGCATTTTCGAATGGGTTCGGTATCAGGATTGGTTTGCAGCGATCGACCTGAAGGACGCGTACTTCCATGTGTCCATCCTACCTCGACACAGACCGTTTCTTCGGTTTGCCTTCGAGGGCCAGGCACATCAGTACGCCGTTCTCCCATTCGGGTTAGCTCTGTCCCCTCGCGTCTTCACGAAGATCGTCGAGGCAGCCATTGTTCCCCTTCGCGAACACGGGGTTCGCATCCTGAATTATCTCGACGACTGGCTGATACTAGCACACTCTCGAGCTCAGCTTTGCGAACACAGAGACTTGGTGCTCCGGCACCTAGCCCGTTTGGGCCTTCGGGTCAACCGGGAAAAGAGCAAACTTTGCCCCGTGCAGAGGATCTCTTTTCTCGGCATGGAGATAGACTCGGTCGCCATGTCCGCGCAGCTCACGAACGAGCGCGCACACTCACTGCTGACTTGTCTTCGACAGTTCGAGGGCAAGAGTGCGGTTCCACTGAAACTATTTCAGAGGCTCCTGGGGCATATGGCATCCGCGGCCGCGGCAACGCCGCTCGGTTTGCTTCATATGAGACCGCTTCAGCTGTGGCTTCGCGATCGAGTCCCGAGGTGGGCATGGCATCGCGGCTCGCTCCGAGTTCCAGTGACTCCAGCGTGCCGCCGAACCTTCTTCCCGTGGTCGAAACTCAGCTTCTTACGGACCGGCGTCCCTATTCAGCGAGTTTCCAGGCGTCTCGTTGTCTCCACGGATGCATCTACCACGGGTTGGGGTGCCATGTGCAATGGGCATGCAGCCGCCGGTTCCTGGACAGGAGCCCAGCGCCTCATGCACATCAATTGCCTCGAGCTGTTGGCAGTACGGCTCGCCCTACACCGCTTCCGAGCGTTGCTCAAGGGCCAGCATGTGCTTGTCCGCTCAGACAACACTACGGCAGTAGCGTACATCAACCACCAGGGGGGTCTACGCTCACGCCAGTTGTCGCAGCTCGCCCGCCACCTCTTGATATGGAGTCAGAAGCACCTGAGGTCCCTTCGTGCAGTTTACATTCCTGGAGACCGGAACTGGGCAGCCGACGAGCTGTCCCGGGTCCGCCCCATCTCCGGCGAATGGCGACTCCATCCCCAGTCGGTCCAGCTGATTTGGGACGAGCTCGGGGAGGCACAGATAGACCTGTTCGCCTCTCGGGACTCGTCCCACTGCGCCCAGTTTTATTCTCTGACCCGCGGCACTCTCAGCTCGGATGCGCTGGCGCACAGCTGACCACGGGGCCCACGCAAGTATGCGTTTCCCCCAGTGAGCCTCCTTGCACGGGTGTTGTGCAAGATCAAGGAGGACGAGGAGCAGGTCTTGCTGGTAGCCCCCTACTGGCCCACCAAGACGTGGTTCTCCGATCTCTTGCTCCTCGCGACAGCACCTCCTTGGCCTATTCCTCTGAGACAAGACCTACTCTCTCAGAGACGGGGCACTCTGTGGCACCCTCGTCCCGATCTTTGGAGGCTGCACGTGTGGCTCCTGGACGGCACGAGGCAGGTTTGAGTTCGCTGCCACCTGCGGTGGCGGCAACCATCACTTCCGCAAGAGCGTCGTCCACGAGACACCTTTATGCGTTGAAGTGGAACCTCTTCGTCAATTGGTGCTCTTCTCGCGGAGAAGACCCCGGAGATGTTCGATCAGTGTCGTGCTTTCCTTCCTGCAAGAAGGGTTGGAGCGCAGGCTGTCGCCCTCCACCCTTAAGGTTTACGTCGCGGCCATTGCCGCTTCTCATGAAGCAGTGGAAGGTAAGTCCTTAGGGAAGCACGACCTGGTCATCAGGTTCCTGAGGGGAGCGAGGAGGCTGCATCCGCCTCGTCCTCCCCTCGTACCCTCTTGGGACCTCTCGGTAGTTTTAAGTGCTCTGCAGAGGCATCCCTTTGAGCCTTTGCAATCGGTAGAGTTAAAGTTTCTGTCCATGAAGACAGCACTCCTGGTTGCATTGGCCTCCATCAAGAGGGTGGGGGACCTGCACGCATTCTCCGTTGACGAAGCGTGCCTGGAGTTCGGGCCGGCTTACTCTCACGTGATCCTGAGACCCCGGCCTGGATATGTGCCCAAGGTTCCCACCACTCCCTTCCGGGACCAGGTGGTGAACCTGCAAGCGCTGCCCCCGGAGGAGGCAGACCCAGCCTTGGCACTGCTCTGTCCGGTACGTGCTCTCCGCACCTATGTCGACAGAACGCAGTGTTTCAGGACCTCAGACCAGCTCTTTGTCTGTCATGGAGGGAGCCAGAAGGGAAGGGCTCTCTCAAAGCAACGGCTGTCCCACTGGATTGTGGATGCCAATGCTTTGTCTTACCAGCAGCAAGGCCTTCCGTGCCCCCTTGGTGTGACGGCCCATTCCACTCGGAGTGTGGCCTCCTCTTGGGCTTTAGCGCACGGCGCCTCGCTAACAGACATCTGCAGAGCTGCAGGCTGGGCGACACCCAACACCTTCGCCAGATTCTCTAATCTGCGAATTGAGCCGGTATCCTCTCACGTACTCGTTTCGGCCAGTTCTGGATCCGCTCAGGTGTCTTCGCTTGCTCGCCACTCCACTCCCCGGACTGGATAAGTGCGATATTTCCTCAGTTCTTCCATTGAAGCCTTGAGTCCTCCAGCACCGACGATGCGGGCACCACTGCTGTGGCTCTGGATGCTGGCTAGGTGCCTCCATGCGTACGGTTCCCCCTTGGTAACCGTCTCATGTGTATTATCCACTGTAAGCCTCTCTGAGCATGTGTCTTCCCTTGGCAAGCCATCTGCCACCCCTGGAGCTGAAATTAGTAGCCACCTGCGGTTGGTGCTCCAGTGATTCCATATGTGTTCCTATGTGGCCATATGTGTATTCGTAAGTCCTCCCTTCGGTAGGCAGCTGGTAGCATGTCCCCTTCGGGATATGTTTCCCAGTGTACCTTGGTAATCCTGTGTCTAAGTCGGATCCCCTAAGGAAAACAGGTAAGGCTCGGGGGTTCAGACTTTCGCAGGGCACTGGAAGACAGCCTGAAGTTGGCGTGATGGCACAGACCCCCAATCTCCGTCACTTCTGACGTAACTCGAAGTGACTACGAAAGGGAACGTCTCGGTTACGTATGTAACCCTCGTTCCCTGAGTAGGGAACGGAGACGTTACGTCTCCCTGCCACTTCTGCTGTATCGCTGGGTAGATGCAGAGTTCAGTCTTGGCTCCTCAGCGAAGACATACTGCGGTTGCGTTCACTTCCTCCTTTTATACTCACGGAGTAGGGCGGAGTACGCTATGCAAATTTCCGCAGCCCCAAGGCATTGCATGCCATTGGCTCGTGTTTAAATACTCGAAGAGGATTGGCTTTCTATGCGAAACCCCCAATCTCCGTCACTTCTGACGTAACGTCTCCGTTCCCTACTCAGGGAACGAGGGTTACATACGTAACCGAGACGTTTTCCTGAAAACTATTGAAATGGATTTATAGCGTTTTGGAAAAGAGCTCTTCATATATTTGGTACGAAAATACACACCTAATTGTACTCATAAATCATAAACTGTTTCTAACAACACATAGGCAAGGGAATCCGTAGTGAATTCTGGGATGGCCCAAGAAGAGGCGTCATGACTGAAAAGCTATATTTAGCATAGCATTATCTTTTGAACAAGTTCCCTATAAGCAGCCCACAATATTAGTCCTTTTTTCCAAGAGCTGTTGAACAAGTCAGTTAGTAGAGTAAGCAATGGGACTCCTAAAAACACCTTTCCGTAGGGCGGGTTACTGGTGTGCGGCAGGCTGCTGCACTGCGTCAGAGTGTGGTAGCTGGGGTTGGAAAAGTAGTTGCTGTTGGGAAGAACATCCGTCTGCGGGAGTGAATCTGGAACGTGAAGAGCAGCACAAACACACACAGTCACCACAATGCCAATGGCCCACTTGCACGGCACCTCTATACCTTCTCTGTGTTCTCTGTGTAATAATGCTAAAATGCTAAAATCAATAATGCTAAAATATACATAACTGAAAACTAGAGAAAGCTATATTTGAAAACAGAAGTGCGTCGAAGCTCAGTGTAAATGGGCCAATCTGCCATAGTTTAGTCAACATACAATAAATCATAAGAATGATTACCAATGTAATTATGACAGTTATTCATAATATGATGTGACAACCAGGGATGCACAATTTTTTTTATATATAATTTTTGAGAGCCTGATTACAAGAACAGATGTCTTAACATTAAAATCCATGTCCCAAACACACAATTATAATGATGTTCTCATGATAATTTTATGTAGCCTATATAAAATGGTTAGTTCCAATCCTTGATTCTGATTGGTCAATAGCGGTACTTTATTCATGATAAAACACTGCTACGACCGCTTCACCCAACGGTTATATTTATTACTGCGCAACACTGCAGTTCCTATGTTGTTTTTGTTTGAGCTTTTATGCATATTACACATTGGAACGTTGTTGCTGTTCACAGTCAGGGACTATTTTTTCTAGCGGAAGGAAGGCTTTTAGTGTTTTTATTTTATGAAAAAGTTGCACTAATAAATTTTTTTACTTGAATATTTTTTATTGTGTGGTAACCATTTAATAAAAGCAATAAGTTACTCGAGGCAAGTGCTGTATCATGAATACGTAATGGCTGAGGGCGTTGTTAGACACGACGCGAAGTAGCACAGCCTCTCATACCTTATTTCTTACACATGACAGACTTAAGTGCTGCATGTTAACTGCACTTATACAATTAATTACTTAACTGTATTTTCCTTTTTTTAAATGATTCCGATCATATTTCAAGTGATTCAAACCCATCATGTTGAACAGTGCACATCTGAAGTGTCTCTCAGCCAGGGGTGTAAAGTAACGAATTACAAATACTCACGTTACTGTAATTAAGTAGTTTTTTTCAGAAATTGTACTTTTTTGAGTAAGTTTAAAATTGTGTAATTTTACTTTTACTTGAGTACATTTTAAGTGATGTATCGGTACTTTTTCTCCGCTATTTTCCTTCTGTTTGTGGCCGTTACTCGTTACATGCTTGTTTTTTTTTAGATTTATATCTATCAACGTGATTGGATCGAGTAATCGGTCTCGTGACTGTCATCAATTCAAATTAAGCATAGAAAACTTACCGCCTATTCCTGCTGTTACTCGTGACTGCTGTGGATGTGCATTCATCACGCATCGATTCAATATCAGCGTCTTCTTCTAATATGCTAAGGTACATTTCACATTTCTGCTTAATATGATATTTATATAGGCTGGCCTGTCTACATGGCCTAACATTTGGTCTGAGGTTGGGGGAATTGCGAGACGAGTTCATAATGCGGTGAATTCCCGCTCCCATTTACTTCACAATCATAGAGACACGCGTCACGATCTGTGCACTGCCGCGTCTCGCGCTCGCCATGCCGCCAGATTCAGAATCAGTGCACATGCCGTTAACTTGAACTGCATTACTTAATAAGAAATTAGCACAGCTCGTTAATAAACAGCGTTTTTTGATTGATCCATTATATGACCCGTCTTCATTTGGAAAGTGCACTTGCGCAAAAACATTTTTCATGCTGAACTTTTTTTCTTTTTTTTTGGATGCATGCTGCTGATAAAACAGACAAAGTGTGTTTGTTTCTTTTGTAGAAGTTTCCTGGATATGACTTCCCTATTTAATGCACGATTTTCCTTACAAATTATATTATCAGCATTAATGTGAGTAAATGTAGCCGTGTAAAATGTAAGGGATGATGCCACCCTTCTAGAACAATGCATTTACGTTTAAATTGTAACATATTTAATAGCATGGAATAAAAGTGTGTAATTAGTGTTGGCTCACTATCTTAGCCTTTTTCAGTGCATTAGTTGAGGTAATATGATAATATTAGTGATTCTCATTTATCAAAACACTAACATTGGTACCGTTTTGGAGAGAAATTGGGTATTTTTTAATTTTATTTTATTATGCTTTACTGCATACCTCGGTTGTACCAAGTGGTTATTTCAATCAAAGTTGCTCTTTTATCAGCTTGAATCATTCGGCCCAATCTCCTCTGACCTCTAGCATCAACAAGGCATTTTCGCCCACAGGACTGCCGCATACTGGATGTTTTTCCCTTCTCACACCATTCTTTGTAAACCCTAGAAATGGTTGTGCGTGAAAATCCCAGTAACTGAGCAGATTGTGAAATACTCAGACCGGCCCGTATAGCACCAACAACCATGCCATGCTCAAAATTGCTTACATTTTCTTTTCTTTCCCATTCTGACATTCAGTTTGGTTCAGGAGATTGTCTTGACCAGGACAACACCCCTAAAATCAACTGCCATGTAATTGGTTGATTAGATAATTGCATTAATGAGAAATCGAACAGGTGTTCCTAATAATCCTTTAGGTGAGTGTATATGCCAGATTTTTTTATTGGGCCGATAACGATAACATTAAAAATGAACATATGTCGGCGGATACCGAAATGGTGGCTGATATATCGTGCATCCCTAGTTACAGCTATATGACTCGCTGAGCAGACACACGGTTACAGTCATCATCGGGACACTGACCTGTAACGGCGTACTCGGTGTTGCCCCTCAGGGTGGGTGTGTAGGTGACCGCAGGCATTGTGGACTCTTTGCCTTTCTGTTTCTTACGGTAAATGATGAAGAGGAGGAGGATGATGAGCACGAGGAGTACCAGGACAATGATTCCTGCAATGGCACCAATCTGATACGAGTCCGCGGGCACAGCAGCACTCGTCAAGCTGTTGAGATTCCCTACAATGATCACGCCAGCTGAGAAAGAAAGGAAACATCAGTGTCACGTGTGCTCAGATGAGGCTGCATCGAGTGTGTGATCATGTGTGACAGATCCAGATATCTGTAGCTGTGAAACCCTCTACACTGGAGCAGCTGTGGCCGCTCCGAGGAGGAGGACCACAGTCTCAGTCTTAGAAAATTGGATAAGAAATATTACAAAAATAAAACAACGCTAATATTACAAAATGTGACATTGTAATGCTGTTACACATGCGGTTAATGGGAAGACTAATTAAAAAGCAAGTTAACAACTTAAATATTATAAAATCAAACGTGGCCTGAAAACAGGGGTTTTTGCGATCAGCTTGGTAAAGTTAAAGATTCATCTTTGTGTCTGTGAACAGTGTTTACCGAGCTTGATGACTGATAAAAATAAGTTTAATAATAAAAATAACAGCTGAACATCAGCTCACAAATTTTCTGTAATATTCATTTGTTAACAAACAAGTACTCATTACTTCAATGAGCTTATTGTTTCTGACTTAAATACATTATCAGCGAACTGTGTGATTTGTACATGTATTCTGAGATATACTGGACAGTCTCCTCTGATAACAGATCTCTCTAAACTGTATTGTGGACTCTTGCATTTTCTGTAAAGCTGCTTTGAAACGATGTGTATTGTGAAAAGCGCTATACAAAATTGAATTATATTGAATATTGCATTGTTTACATTTTTTCTGCCTTTAGTTATTATTTTGGAATAAATGTAAAAAATGCTTAAAAACACTAACATGAGGTTTATACTTGGTTTTAAAAAATACAACATTTATTGTAACTGGGACATGAATTTACATTTGTATTACAAGGTTATACTAGAAGGTGTCAGGATTACACTGTACTTATACATTTAAGCAGAGTAATAATAATGAACTACATAGGGTTAGGATGAGGTCTGGTTTGGGGTTGATTGCATGTAATTATGCATAATAGTTACTAGCATATAATAGTTATTAGTATATAATATAATAGTTATTACTTATTACTACTGTAACGTGTAACAATGACATTGTAAAATAAACTGTTAACAAAAAAAATGTTTTCCTCATCATTTCAGCACTCCACTGATCTGATCTATTACTGAAGTTTAACTTATTTTGCTATTCTAAAAAGTAGGAAACAATGAGATTTACACATTTTATCCTTTGCTGATTGTTAGTGAGCTTTCTGGTGTGTAAAAGGCAGTGGTCGTGAGTGCTACTGTACGTTTACCCTGGTCACAGCGAGTGCCCTTCCAGCCGGGGTTACAGTAGCAGGTGCCCGTCATGTGATCACAGGTGGAGTTATTCAGGCAGTCGCAAACCTGCCGGCAGCCATATCCATACGTTCCTGCGGGACACTCTGGAAGCCAGTGGGAAAACACTGGATCAGATGTAGACCTTTGCGTGTGCTTATCAAAGTGTTCTTATAGATATGCAAGTCTTTACTCACTCTGCTGACAGTGGCGTCCCATGAAGCCCGTGCGGCAGGTGCAGTGCCCAGAGATGTGATCGCAGTCTGCGCCGTTCTCACACTGACACACCAGCACACAGTCCTTCCCGTAGAAGCCCAGCGGACAGCCTGCAAGAGAGGAACGTGTGAGTGAACAGGCTCAGAGAGAGAGAGAGGGGCGGGGGGTTTGGGTGGGGACTCACGCTGTGTGCAGTAGAGCCCCGTCCAGCCTGCCGTACACTTGCACTCGCCGTCGTATGCGCTGCAGAACGCCCCGTTGTGGCAGTTACAGGTGTGGAAGCAGTTAGGACCCCACTGACCCGGAGGACATGCTGCGGGCACACACACACACACACACATCAAACCCCTGCAGCAGTGCTCTCCAAACAGACACACACACTTCTGCAGCTGCGTCAGCAGATCACAGTGAACAGTCCTGGAGGACAGGGTTACTCTTCAGCACTCCCGCTTTATATTACGTACAAAATTAGATTTTTGATTTGATTTAATCATTTAATCATTAAATTATTAATTTTGACTATAAAACCATTAATTATGTGATGCATTTATTGTGTACATATTTTTACTTTGTACTACACTACCAGTCAACAGTTTTGGATCAGTAAGATTTTTAATGTTTTTTAAAGAAGTCTCTTCTGCTTACCAAGGCAGCATTTATTTGATTAAAAATACAAAACAAATCAGTAATAATATGGAGGACCAAACCAATAAAAATTTAAAATAAATATATAAATAAATACGTGAATAAATGTAAAATGACTTGACTATTGACTATTTTTACTTACAGTATATTTCCCTATTTATGTATAATTATATATTTTCACACATTTATTTATTCATTTATTTATGCATTTATTCATTTCCACTTTTGTTTATGTTCACTTTTAATTATGTATATATGCATTTACATACATTTATTTATTTATTCATTTAAACATTTATATATTTTTCATTTATTGCTCTGTATGCTAATGAAGGGGGTGTGTTTTACCCCAGACATAGCAATCAAGCAAAGGAGTGGCAGTGCTGAAGCGTTGAGGCCACAGTGACATCTTGTGGTGTGACCAAACACTGCTCAAGAGATTTTGTGGATGTGACTTTACAGGTGTCACGGGACATAAATGACTTAGAGATGGGCAATATGGCCAAAATCTTATATCATGGTTTATGTCCATTAACTTTACTTAGCTATTTAGGCCTACCACACATAAGTCTACTCTTTATTCCGGACATTGCCGTAAAACATCAGCTGGTCAGGGTTTCTAAAATATCTGGGCACACATGAATAGAATCCACTCATAACAGACACTTTTTTAACAGACACAGAAGCACGACAAATTATCCACTATTAACCATATTTTATGCCATGCATTGTAGATTCGTTTACAGAAGCTAACTGCATTTTTAATGTATCTTCCAAAACCAATGTTGTTTTCTGGGGCATTTTTGAAAACCTTATTAAATATATGTCATAATATTCTTAGAACTTCGTAGAAGTTCTTAAGTTTAACTTAAGTTTGGCTCAGTTAATAAGGCACTACTATAGGGCTGTTACCAGGCGCAAAAAAAAAATCAGTTTCAACAAAATCTTCGCACTGCAGATGTGGGACGTGCAGATGCTGACTCTGAATGGTATGGTATTATATTATATTGTGAAATATTAGTACAATTTAAAACAGCTGTTCCCTTTCAAGGGAACTCACGTTGCGTCAATTGACACTAAGGAAATGCTTTGCGTGATGATGTATTGAAGCACATGTAAAATCAGTCCAATGGTGTGACGGGAAACTATATAAGCCGGTTCAAACCCAGCCACCACAGCTTCTGCGTCATCACAAGCGCTCTATGTGTAACTGACTTTGTTATTTGGTGTTGTTTGTTTCCCTTATATATTATATATATTAAGTATGGTGAGCAAGCAGCAGTTTAGATTGTGTGTGCACCCCTGCCCGTGTTATTTCTAGGGTGGGGACACTCATGTTCTTTGTGTTGCTTGTTTCAGGTCCCGCTGCTGCCGAGGCACAGCGAAGGCTTCAGACTTGGGGTCCGCAAATAGATCTGTCAGCGGGGTTAGAGACGGGCTCTGCCCTATCTCTGCCATCCGGTCTTCCACATTCATGAAATGCGTAGATGCAGCTCTGGCGCCACTACGTATACAGGGTATTCACATCATGAACTATCTAGGGGTAGTTTGGTATTCTATGTTAATGCAGGCACGTCTGTCCCCGGCACGCATAGAGACCATTCTGTCAGCCGTGAAAAGGATAAAGCTAGGCCAGTCGCTAACTGTAAAACATTTTCAGAGATTTTTGACAAACATTTTTGGGTTTGATGGCAGCAGTGTCCAACGTGATACCTTTTGGCCTGCTGCACATGAGGCCCTTGCAGTGGTGGCTCAGAACCAAAGGGTTTTCCCCGAGGGGCAACCCTTTTCGCATGATCAAGCTTACGTGCCCAAGTAATGTGGAAGAAACCTTGGTTCCTGTCCCAGTAATTTTTTACTGTCAAATATTACAGTAAAGATATTTATAATGTTCCAAAAGATTCTATTTAAAATAAATGCTGTTTTTTTTAACGTTCTATTCATCAAAGAATCCTGATCACAGGAATAAATTACATTTTTAAATATTTTAAAATACAAAACAGTTATTTAAAATTGTGATAATATTTAACAGCAATATTACAGTTCTTTATGTATTTTAATCAAATAAATGCAGTCTTGGCGAGCAGAAGAGTCTTCTTTAAAAAACATTAAAAATCTTAGTGATCCAAAACGTTTAACTGGTAGTGTGTATTTAAAAATACCTGTATCTAATTACAGCTGTAATTCATTTCTGTAAGTACACTGTTGACTCTTCACTTCCCCCGTAAACCACCCTTAACCCGATCCATAACACCAAACCTGTCCTAACCTTTTCCAATGCAATACAATATGAACACAATAAGTACATTTGATGTACACCTAGGACACCTAATGTAAAGTGAGACCATGAATTGTGTTTGTTACTATAAGTCAAAAGTTTGGCTGCATTTATTTGATCAAAATTACAGTACAAACAGTGATATTGTAAAATATGATTACAATTTAAAATAGCTGTGTTCTATGTGAATATATTGTAAAGTGAAATTTATTCCTGTAATCATCATATTAGAGTGATTTCTGAAGGATCATGTGACACTGAAGACTGGAGTAATGATGCTTTGATCACAGGAATAAATATTAAAATACAGTGTCATGATCCTGGCTCGTTCTCTGTCTCCCCCTGCTGGTTATTCGTTCACTCACTCACCCACTTGCCGCTTTCACTTTCATTACTGACAGCTGTTATCACTTTTCATTAGGCTCATCTCTCTCCACCTGTCTCTCGTTCCCCCCTCATTATCTTGGCTTTTTCTTACCTTCTCTTTCTTGTCGTGTTGTCAGTTTGTTCGTAAGTTTCGATACGTGCATCTGTCTAAGTCCAGTCCAGTCCTGTCTAGAAGCATATCTCTGATTACTTCGAGTGTTATTCTGTGTTCATGCGATATACTTCCAGAACCATACCTGCTAGGAGTCTGAGGCTGTGTTCCTTCTTCATGCTCGCTTTCCCGGCCCTGTGAGTTTCTGGGTCCCTACTGCTCCAGCTCTCTGCTCATCTTTGCCTGAACCACAGAGGGAGTTTTCTGTTCAAGTTCGACTGCCTGTTCTACAGGAGCCTTCTGTTGCTGTTTAATATTATTCCTCTGTTACAAGTTACCTGTGGTCATCCTGCCATTGCTATTAAAAGAGCTGTGATTGTCACCCTCGCTTCTGAGTTCTCTCTAAATCCATCACAGAACAAACTGACCAGGAATGGACTCAGCGAATGGCAACGCGTTCCAGTCCGCTGTCGAACATCAGGGTGTTCTCCTGGGCAAGCATGAGGAGGACATCTCCGCAGCCAGACACGCGGTCGAGACTTTGGCCGCCCAGATGTCGGATCTTTCCTGTCAGGTCCACAACCTGCGTCTCCAGCCTCCCTCCTCGCTGGGGTCTCATGATTCTCCGGAGCCCCGGATAAATAATCCGCCCGTGTACCTGGGTGAGGCCACACAGTGTCGGTCGTTTCTGACACAATGTGAGGTAATCTTCTCCCTTCAACCATTGACGTACGCGAAGGAACGCACTAAGGTGGCGTACGTTATCTCCCTTCTCGCCGGCCGGGCACGGGAATGGGCAGCGGCTAACTGGGAGGCGGAGAGGGATTGCGTCTTCAGCTTCGCATTGTTTAAGGACGAGATGATCTGGGTTTTCGACCGTTCTGCTCACGGCGAGGAGGCTTCGCGGTTGCTGTCTTCTCTCCGGCAGGGGAGGCGCTCGGTTTCTGATTTCTCCATAGAATTTCAGACTCTAGCTACCACCTGCGGCTGGAACCAACCCGCGTTGGTCGCTCGTTTTCTGGAGGGTCTCAACTCCGAGCTGAGAGAAGAGATCCTTATCCGAGAGGTCCCCGCTCGGCTCGACGAGCTCATTCAACTGGCGATTCGAGTGGAGAAGAGATTCGACTTACGACGCCGAGCTCGCCGCATGGAGCCTGTCCTGGGGTCCACGCCCACTGCTGGTTCCGTTATACCCGCTCCGAGTCCGGATCCCGAGCCCATGCAGGTTGGAGGTCTGCGAATCTCCCCTAAGGAACGGGAGAGGAGACTGGTTAATCGTCTTTGCATGAACTGTGCTGCTCCCGACCACTTTGCTCCGTCGTGCCCAGTAAAAGCCAGCGCTCGTCAGTAGGCGGAGGGTTACTGGCGAGCGCAATCTCTAGAGAGATCCCTTCAGACTCTTGCACTACTCTACCTGTGCATCTTCAGTGGTCCAGTTCTTCTGTCTCCTGCTCTGCCATGATCGACTCTGGGGCCGAGGGAAATTTCGTGGATGAGGAGTGGGCCCGGCAGCAAGGTATTCCCCTCACATATTTAAAGCATTCAACCCCCCTTTTCGCCCTAGACGGTAGTTCCCTTCCTAGGGTTCTAAGAGAGACCGTTCCACTGACTCTTACCGTTTCTGGTAATCATCGAGAGACTATTTCTTTTCTTGTTTTTCGTTCGCCCTTTACTCCAGTAGTTTTAGGTCATCCCTGGCTTAAACGTCATAATCCCCATATCGATTGGTCCCTTGGCTCTATCTCATCTTGGAAGTTATCGTGTCATGTTGATTGTCTTGTGTCTGCTGTTCCTCCTGTGTCTTCTGTTTCTGTGTTTCAGGAAGAGGCAGGGGATTTGTCTGGAGTACCGGAGGAGTATCACGATTTGCGGGAGGTATTCAGTCGTTCCCGGGCCACATCTCTACCTCCTCACCGCCCCTACAATTGTGGTATTGAGCTTCTCCCGGGTACCACGCCCCCTCGGGAAAGACTTTATTCTCTCTCGGCTCCTGAACGGGAGGCGTTGGAGAATTATTTATCTGACTCTCTCAAGGCTGGTACTATTGTCCCGTCCTCGTCTCCGGCCGGTGCGGGTTTTTTCTTCGTCAAGAAAAAAGACGGCTCTTTACGTCCCTGCATAGATTATCTGGGGCTGAATGACATCACGGTTAAGAACCGCTATCCCTTACCACTGATGTCTTCAGCTTTCGAGATCTTGCAGGGCGCAAAGATTTTTTCTAAGCTTGATCTTCGCAATGCTTACCATCTCGTACGAATTAAAGAGGGGGACGAGTGGAAGACCGCTTTTAATACACCCCTCGGGCACTTTGAATACCGGGTCCTCCCGTTCGGTTTGGTCAACGCCCCCGCCGTTTTTCAAGCCCTTGTCAACGATGTCCTTCGGGATATGCTAAACGTGTTCGTGTTTGTGTATCTCGATGACATATTGATTTTCTCACCCTCCCTCCAAGTCCATGTGCAGCATGTACGCCGCGTACTTCAGCGCTTACTCGAGAATCGCCTCTTTGTAAAGGCTGAGAAATGCTCTTTTCACGTACCTTCCGTTACATTCTTAGGTTCGGTCATCTCAGCTGAGGGAATCAGTATGGATTCGTCTAAGGTCCAGGCGGTAGTTGACTGGCCCGTTCCTGACTCTCGTGTCGCGTTACAGCGCTTTCTTGGATTTGCTAATTTTTATCGCCGCTTTATACGCAATTTCAGTCAAGTAGCCGCGCCGCTCACCGCCCTGACCTCAGTTAAGTCCTGTTTTAGGTGGTCAGAATCCGCTCAAGAGGCTTTTGACCGTCTAAAGGTTTTCTTTACCACCGCACCCATTCTGATCATGCCGGATATCACTAGACAGTTTATTGTCGAGGTCGACGCGTCGGAAGTAGGGGTAGGCGCCGTTCTTTCTCAGCGGTCAACCTCCGATAACAAGGTACATCCTTGCGCCTTTTTTCGCACCGTCTGTCTTCCGCGGAACGTAATTACGATGTCGGCAATCGGGAACTGCTCGCCATTCATCTGGCTTTAGGCGAATGGCGTCAGTGGTTGGAGGGTTCCGCCGTTCCTTTTGTCGTCTGGACCGACCATCGAAATTTAGAATACATCCGTTCCGCAAAGAGACTGAACGCACGCCAGGCTCGTTGGTCGCTGTTTTTCACGCGCTTCGACTTCTCCATCTCTTATCGGCCCGGGTCCAAGAATGTTAAACCGGACGCGCTGTCTCGCCTCTTTGGTTCCTCCTCCTCTTCTTCCACCCGGGAGGAGATTATTCCCCCTGGTCGTGTGGTGGGAGCGGCGATTTGGGGAATCGAAAGACGGGTGAAGCGTGCTCTTTCCCATGCCGTCACTCCGCGAGATTGCCCTAGGGGCTCTTTATTCGTGCCGGTGCCCACTCGCCTAGCCGTCCTCCAGTGGGGACATTCTTCCAAATTGTCAGCCCACCCTGGCGTTCGGGGCACTATCGCGCTTATTCGCCAACGCTTTTGGTGGCCCACCTTAGTTCATGACGCGCGTCGTTTTATCGCTTCTTGTTCTGTCTGTGCCCAGACCAAGGCTGGTAATTCTCCGCCCGCTGGTCTGTTGCGCCCGCTACCAGTTCCTACTCGTCCGTGGTCTCATATAGCGCTCGACTTTATCACGGGTCTCCCTGCTTCGGCCGGTAATACCGTTATTCTTACTGTGGTCAACCGTTTTTCAAAGTCCGCGCACTTCATTCCTCTCGCCAAGCTTCCCTCTGCCAAGGAGACCGCCCAGATAATGGTTAATCATGTTTTCAGATTGCACGGTTTGCCCACCGACGTCGTTTCTGATAGGGGCCCGCAATTCTCATCACAATTCTGGAAAGAATTTTGTCGTCTTATTGGTGCCACCGTCAGCCTCTCTTCGGGGTTTCATCCCCAAACGGTCAGGCCGAACGTGCCAATCAGATTGTGGCCCACTTTCTTTGCAGTCTGGCGTTCCGTAATCCTGCGTCTTGGGCTGAGCAGCTTCCCTGGGCAGAATATTCACACAATTCTGTCCCATCTTCTGCCACGGGGCTCTCACCCTTTCACTGTTGTCTCGGCTACCAACCTCCGCTCTTTCCCTCGCAAGAGACAGAGTCAAACTGTCCCTCCGTTCAGACGTTCATCAGTCGCTGCAAGCGAACTTGGAGGAGAGTGAGATCGTCCCTTTGTCGTGCTAGGAGACGCATGAGCATCTCGGCCAATAAGTATCGCATTAAGAGTCCCCGCTATTGTGTTGGCCAGAGAGTGTGGCTCTCCACTTCCAATTTACCCCTTTAGTCCGACTCTCGTAAGTTGGCTCCCCGTTTTATCGGGCCATTCTGTATAGTCAAGATTATTAATCCTGTCGCCGTCAAGCTTCATTTACCTCCTAACCTTCGTCGCATCCACCCGGTTTTCCACGTCTCCTGCGTTAAGCCCGTCAATCGCTCGACTTCTCGTACCGCGTTCTCGGCAGTCCGTGTGGAGGATTCTCCTGTCTATACTGTCCGTAAGATCTTGGATATGCGCCGTCGGGGTCGAGGACATCAGTACCTGGTCGATTGGGAGGGGTACGGGCCTGAGGAGAGAAGCTGGGTTTCCCCCCGGGACATCCTGGACCCCTCGCTCATTGATGATTTCCTCCGGTCTCGCCAGGGTTCCTCCTAGGGAGCGCCAGGTGGCGCTCTTTGAGGAGGGGGTACTGTCATGATCCTGGCTCGTTCTCTGTCTCCCCCTGCTGGTTATTCGTTCACTCACTCACCCACTTGCCGCTTTCACTTTCATTACTGACAGCTGTTATCACTTTTCATTAGGCTCATCTCTCTCCACCTGTCTCTCGTTCCCCCCTCATTATCTTGGCTTTTTCTTACCTTCTCTTTCTTGTCGTGTTGTCAGTTTGTTCGTAAGTTTCGATACGTGCATCTGTCTAAGTCCAGTCCAGCATATCTCTGATTACTTCGAGTGTTATTCTGTGTTCATGCGATATACTTCCAGAACCATATCTGCTAGGAGTCTGAGGCTGTGTTCCTTCTTCATGCTCGCTTTCCCGGCCCTGTGAGTTTCTGGGTCCCTACTGCTCCAGCTCTCTGCTCATCTTTGCCTGAACCACCTCCTGTTGCTGTTTAATATTATTCCTCTGTTACAAGTTACCTGTGGTCATCCTGCCATTGCTATTAAAAGAGCTGTGATTGTCACCCTCGCTTCTGAGTTCTCTCTAAATCCATCACATACAGTACATTAAAATAGAAGACAGCTCTTTTAATAGATTACAAAATATTACTGGGTTTTTTTATCAAATAAATGTGTCCTTGGTGAGCATTTAAAAATCTAAATTGGTCTAAAAACTTTGAACATGGTGAGACACACCAAGCTGACAGTCGTTGTCCAACATCAGGCTGTCATCGCCTGTCAGTTTGACCGCTCAGCTTTTGCATGTTCCAGGTTGTATATCCACAGTCCTAGAGTCGGTTTCCCATTTCTAAAGATGAATATAGACTACTGCCACTAGTTATTTTCTCTGACCGGCCATTGGCAAAGTCTTTACGGTGAGTCCAAACGTAACTTTTTAACCCAGACGCACACAACACGAGGCAACAACACAGTCGGCTTTCATTGCCACTAGTTCTTCGTTGTCATGGCTTTAAAGGAGTTGTCCACTTCAGAATTACATTTTCCTGATAATTTACTCTCCCCCACATCATCCAAGATGTTTATGTCTCTCTTTCTTCAGTAGAAAAGAAATTAAGGTTTTTTAAAGGAAAACATTCCAGGATTTTTATAGTGACTTCAATGGGGTCCAACGGGTTGAAGGTCCAGATGTGAGTTTCAGTGCAGGTTCAAAGTCTCGACACGATCCCAGCCGAGAAATAAGAATCCCAGCCGATCTCAGCCGAGAAATAAGAATCTTATCTAAGATAATCTTATCTAGCGATCGGAGGAACTCCAGCACTGAAGCCACTGGACATTTTATAATAAATTTTTTTTTATTTACTTTTAACCAGAAATGCTGGCCTTGCACTAGCTGTGATGCTCCACACATCACCTAATCACGTTGAAAGGTCCCGTGTGACGTAGGCAGAAGTACCGACCCAGTGTTTACAAAGTGAGAGTGCAAAGACGAAGTCAAACAAGTTTTTCGTCCTGCCCTAGATTTACTGTTTATGCGAGACATTTCAACGTGATTAGATGGTGTGGCGCATCACAGCTAGTGCAAGACCAGCATTTGTGGTTAAAAGTATATAAATGTTTATTTTGTTATAAAATGTCCGCTGGTTTGTCTAGATAAGACTCATATTCCTCAGCTGGGTTGGTGCCGAGACTTTGAAGCTGCACTGAAACTTCAAACCCGTTGGACCCTATTGAAGTCACTTTATGGAGAAAAATCCTGGAATGCTTTCCTCAAAAATCTTAATTTCTTTTCTACTGAAGAAAGAAAGACATGAACATCTTGTATGAAGTGGGGGAGAGTAAAATATCAGGAAATTTGAATTCTGAAGTGAACTACTCTTTTAAAGAAGTGATTCTATATTCTACAATGAACCTCAATCTGAGAGAGCGAGAGCTTTAAGAGTTGATCGAGAGCTTTTAGTGAGATTGCACAGAATACTGACGTTGTGAGCAGTCACTGCCGATCCAGCCGGGGTAACACTGACACAAGCCGTCGAAGGGGTTACAGGTGGCGTTATGAGTGCAGGTGCAGCTCCCACGCACAGTTCTTGCCCAAACCGGCCACTGGGACACACTGCAGACAGTCAGACAGACAGAGCAGGACATCAGTACCACAGCCCAGTGAGAGGACTTTAAGCACACATACTGGAAAATGGGAATGGAAAACAAAAAGAACTGAAAGCGACTTGCAGAACTGAAATGACGTGCAGAAGAACCCCCACCCCCTTACATATATTTAAAAAAGCCCTGCATGTAATTACAGCAGTAATTAATTTATGAAATTACCTATACAATTACCAATTGACCCTTCCTTTACACCTTAACCCACCCTTAAACCAGCCCATACCACCTGACTCTTACCCGTGTCACACCTCAATAGCAGCAAAAGTGTTTTACAATACAACATGAATACAATAAGTTCATTGTACTTATATGAACTTATGTAAATACATAGAACTTAAAGCCACTTAATATAAAGTGGGACCGACAGCTGTACTGTAGCAGTGAGTGAGAGTGGCTTTTCTTGCCTTCGTTGCAGAGCGCCCCTTTAAAGCCAGGCTGACAGTCACACTGGCCGGTCACATGGTGACAGGGGCCCTTGCTGTGGACGCATTGTGGACAGGCCTGGCTACAGCGGTGGCCGAAGAAGCCCGGAGAACAGACTGGAAACACCACAAGAACAGAGGGGATGAGAAACCAAGATGTTGTCATGAGACAGACAGGTGGTGTGTGTGAGCACTCACTGCTCTGGCAGGTGGTTCCTCTGAATCCAGGCGCGCACTCGCATGCGCCCTCGTCCGGGGAGCAGGACGCCCCGTTCTTACAGTTACAGGACAGGGAGCAGTTTGGTCCCCAGCGGCCCTCAGCACACATGCTGTCGCAGTGAATGCCTGTGAGAAACACACACACAGACACACATTACTGGATGATCCAAACACTCACAAAAACACAACATTACTTTTATAAACCCAGATAACTATTTAGAAAACGTCCTCGGGTTACGACTGTAACCCTTGTTTCCTGAGAAGGGAACGAGAACTGCGTCCAAGTGACACTTTGGGGAACGCCCCTCAGCGTAGCATCTCTGAAGCATGAATGAAACTAAGCCAATCTCCGATTGGATCAACGTGATGACGTGATGTGTGACGACACATAGGCGGAAGCATATATAAGGAACCGACACACACAACATGTCAGCTTCTGTGATGAAGCAAGCGCTCCCAGGCAGGGGAAGGCGTGGCCACGAGACGCAGTTCTCGTTCCCTTCTCAGGGAACAAGGGTTACAGTCGTAACCCGAGGACGTTCCCTATCGAGGGAACTCAAACTGCGTCCAAGTGACACTTTGGGGAACGAGTACCCACTACGCCACAACGCGCCCTGCCTGTCCTGGTGTGAAGCTGCTCACAGGCACACTCAGGACGCGAGCACAAGAGAGCCGGGTGTCGACGGAATGTCTAAGCTGTAAAACCTAATGAAGGTATGTGGGGGTAGCCCATCCAGCCGGCATCGCAGACTTCCTGGATGGGGGCCCCTGCGAGAAGGGCCCTGGAGGATGCTATGCCTCTAGTGGAATGGGCCCTCACAGCCAAAGGTGAAGGCATACCGCGCACCTGATAAGCTGTGGAACGCATTGACAATCCAGTTGCTGATGGTTGTTTGAGGCCGGAAACCCCTTTTTGGGCGACCCGAAACATACCAGCAACTGGTCCGCCTTCCGCCATGAAGAGGACCTCTGAATATATATCCCTAGTGCTCTGACAGGGCAGAGCCTATGAAGTCTCTCCTCATCCGCCGTCAGGTGAGGTGGGGGATGAAATGCCTGCAGAACCGTAGGCCGTGCCACATTAGATGGCACCTTAGGCAGATAGCCAGGCCTAGGGTGAAGGATGGCCTTAATGTTGCCTGGAGCAAACTCCAGGCACTCGTTAGATATGGAGAGCGCCTGAAGATCTCCACCCTCCTCAGAGAAGTGATGGCCAACAGAAAAGCGACCTTCAGCGTTAGGTTCTTGGCCTCAGCCGACTCCAGTGGCTCGAAGGGGCCTCAGCCAATCCTTCTAGAACTACTGCCAGGTCCCAAGAGGGAACCCTGGTACGAGCCGCAGGTCTCATCCTCCAAGCTCCACGGAGGAAACGTACGATCAATTGGTGTCTCCCCAGAGACCCATCACCCAACGGAGCGTGGAAAGCCGCAATGGCAGCCACGTACACCTTGAGCGTGGACGGGGTAAGACCAGAGGAGAAGCGATCTTGGAGGAACTCCAGCACTGAAGCCACTGGGCAGTTAACTGGGTCAACCTCACGCCTCCTACACCAATCAATAAACACATTCCACTTTAAACCATACAGTTTCCTCGTGGAGGGAGCTCTAGAGCTGAGTATGGTCTCCACTACTCCAGCTGACAGGCCGGCCTCTAGGTACTGTGCCCCTCAGGGGCCAGACCCACAGTTTCCATAACTCCGGCCGAGGGTGAAATATTGAGCCCCCCGCCTGTGTCAGCAGGTCCCTCCTGAGGGGAATCTCCCACGGAGGGCCGTCTAGGAGCAATATTATGTCCGAGAACCATACTCGGGCCGGCCACAACGGGGCTACCAACAGTAGACTGATCCCGTCGCGACGGACCCTTTCCAGAACTCCCGGGAGCAGAGCGATCGGGGGAAATGCATACAGACGCAGCCTCGGCCACGTCTGCACCATAGCATCCAGCCCCAGTGGGGCTGGAGGGGTGAGGGAAAACCACAGCGGACAGTGGGTCGTCTCTCGAGACGCAAACAGGTCCACTTCCACAGGGCCGAACCTCTGACATATCGACTCCACCACCTCGGGGTGAAGTCTCCAATCCCCGGGCCTCAGCCCCTGTCTCGACAGGACGTCTGCTCCCTGATTTAGACTTCCCGGGATGTATGTTGCTCTCAGAGACAACAGTTTCCCCTGGGACCACAGGAGGATCTGATGCGCCAGTCTGCATAGAGGGCGAGACCTCAGGCCCCCCTGATGGTTTATATAGGCCACCACTGACATGCTGTCTGACCTCACGAGGACGTGATGACCTCTGAGGTCCGGCAGGAAGCTCCTCAGAGCCCGGGAGACCGCCAACATTTCCAGGCAGTTTATGTGCCAGGAGGAATGATGGTCCCGCCATAGGCCTGTCGTGAAGCGGCCGTCCATGACCGCGCCCCAGCCCGTGAGGGAAGCGTCTGTCGAAACGGTTTTCCGGCGACATGGCGCTCCCAACACTGGACCTTGGGACAAGAACCAAGCTTTCTTCCACATAACCAGAGAACGAAGGCATCTGCGCGTAACTCTGATTGTGCGGAACGGGTTTCCCCTCGGGGAGAACCCCTTGGTTTTTAACCACCACTGGAGGGCCCTCATGTGCAGCAGGCCAAATGGAATGATGTTGGACGCTGCTGCCATGAGTCCCAGCACTCTCTGGAAATGCTTGACAGTGACGGCTTGGCCTAGCTTTATCCCAGCCACTGTGGCCAGAATGGACTCGACTCGCGCAGGCGACAATCGTGCCCGCATTACGACCGAATCCCATACCACTCCCAGGAACGTAGTCCTTTGGGCTGGTATCAACACGCTCTTCTTCGTGTTTAGTCTCAACCCCAGTTTCTGGATGTGGGCAAGAACAACATCTCGATGCTGAACCGCCAGCTCTTGAGACTGGGCCAGAATCAGCCAGTCGTCTATATAGTTGAGCACCCTGATGCCCTGGAGCCTCAGAGGTGCTAGAGCTACATCCATACATTTGGTGAATGTGCGGGGAGAGAGAGCTAGGCCGAATGGAAGAACCCGATATTGGTACGCTTCGCCCCCGAAAGCGAACCTCAGGAACTTCCTGTGGGATGGAAGGATGGATATATGAAAGTATGCGTCCTTCAGATCTATCGTGACGAACCAATCCTCGGATTGGATCTGACTCACGATCATGGGAATAGTGAGCATCTTGAACCTGAATCTCCTCAGAGAGCGGTTCAGATATCTGAGATCTATGATCGGACGCAACCCCCCATCTTTTTTGGGAACTATAAAGTAGCGGCTGTAAAACCCGGACTCCCTGTCTAGTGGAGGAATATGCTCTATGGCCCCCTTTGCCAGCAGGGAGTTTACTTCCTGTTCCAATACCCGACCCTGCGTCGGGTTGACTACAGTCCAGACCACCCGTTGAATCTGGGTGGGTGGAACCCGAACTGCAGCCTGTACCCGTATTGTATCGTGCGCAGCGCCCACGGGGAAATATTCGCTAGATTTTTCCATGCATCGAAATATTTCGCCAAGGGAACCAGGCTCTCGAGCCTGGTTTCGGATATTAATCGGGATTCGTTCTCGACCGCCTGAAACAGATCTCCGGCAGGACTGGACCGAAAACGATTCTCGATGGGCGAACGCAATCGCTGCCCGTCCGCAGGCTCGTGGGGCGGACAAAGCAGCTTGCGATCGCTGGAAACCGATGCGTCCCGAAACGTACTTGACGGCGGGAGAACGACATCGATTTCCTGCGGGCTCCGCGAGGGAGACGACCTCAGTCGCTCCATCACGGGTGGGGGCGCCCGCAGAGATCCTAGCACTGCTAGGACCTCTTAGATGTTTTCTTAGCCTGCAGGACGGCCCTCAGGTCGCCCTGCTTGGCTTGCGGCTTAGATTGAGAGCGCCGTCTATGCCCCCAAGCTCCTTGAGGGGGGGCTCTAGACGCGACGCTCTCTCTCTGAACCTGCCTGTAGGTGGAGGAGCTGGTACCTGGCTGAGGCTGCGACTGCCCACTGGGGGCAGACTTCCTGGATACTGAGCGGCGAGGGAGAAATTGTTTGAAGGCCGCTGATTGATTTTTCGCCTCCTGAAACCTGTCGACAACGGTATTAACAGCGTCGCCGAACAGGCCAGAAGGCGAAATCGGGGCATCAAGGAGGAAAGCCCTGTCCTTCTCCCTGATGCCCGTCAGATTTAACAATAAATGTCTCTCCGAGACCACCATTGCCGCCATGGAGCGACCGACAGCGCGGGCCGTCTCTTTGGTGACTCGGAGAGACAAATCAGCGACCTTCCTCAATTCCGCCACATCCTCCGGAGTTGGTCCCTCACCCTCATCAATATCCTTAAGAAGGTCGGCCTGGTACGCTTGGAGAAGCGCCATGGTGTGAAGACTCGCACCAGCCCGACCCGCAGCCATATATGCCCTGCCCACCAGTGAAGATGTTTCTCTGCATGGCTTGGTGGGCAGCACCGGGGCTTTAAAGGATGATGCCGACTCAGGTGATAAATAATTAGCCAAAGGCTGTTCAACCCGCGGCATCATCCCATAACCATTCTCTCGTGCCCCCATGATATTACTATATTTTTAATATAGTGGGATTGGAAACACGAGAAGAATGGGGTTTCTTCCACGATTTACACACCTCAGTATGCAAATCGGGAAAAAACGGTAAGCCCCGATGATGAGGTTGTTCCCTGTGCTGCAGGAAGCGCTCATCTAATTTGCTTTTAACTTGCACTTCCTGCTTTTCTTGTGGCCAATCGATCTTTAAATGAGCCACTGCACGGGAAACAACCTCTACCAGCTCCTCATATGCGGGGACACGGGGTGGCGAGTCATCCCCGAAGTCCCCGCCCCCTTCGATGCTGAGCACGTCCACCTCCTCGGAAGCAGACAGCTCAAGCATCGGATCCTCGACTCGCGCAGAAGAAGCCGCCGAGCGGGCTTCTGCGCGAGGCTCGAGGGCATCGGAACTGTCCGATGAATCCCGAGAAGGTGCCTCAGCAGCCTCGGGATCCCCAGACAGATCCATTTGCGAGCCCCATGAAGAGCGTCGCCGCGCCGCCTCGGCGGACGCGGGTCCCGCACCACGGGGCTCACGAGGCTGACCCTCTTCATTGAAAAGGGCCAGCCGGGAACGCAGCACGCGGAGCGGTAAAGCCTCACAATGCTCGCAAGCAGCTCCCTCGAGAGCTGCCTGCGCGTGCTGCATTCCCAGACAATGTGTACACAGTTGGTGTGTGTCCCCGCCCGTGATGTAGCGAGGGCAAGGGTGCACACACCGCCTGAAATTCACACTCGCCATTATCAGATTTTAGGGAGATATACTTGCTTAGACAGACAAACAATAAATAAGACTGACAGTCACAGAGAGCGCTTAGCTGAAGAACAGAAAGCTGACATGTTGTGTGTGCCGGTTCCTTATATATGCTTCCGCCTATGTGTCGTCACACATCACGTCATCACGTTGATCCAATCGGAGATTGGCTTAGTTTCATTCATGCTTCAGAGACGCTACGCTGAGGGGCGTTCCCCAAAGTGTCACTTGGACGCAGTTTGAGTTCCCTCGATAGGGAACTTATTTTTACTTATTTTTTACTTTATTTTAACTTATTACTGCATTCAAGGCTGTGATTTTGTACTGAGAACTATGAGATGTTCACGAGTTCACCTGCCCATCTAGACATGAAAGATGGTAAACAGCTTGTGGCTTGCTGTCCTGGTCTGGAGCTCTGAGCTAATTAGGGCCCGGACTACGCAATTGAATGGAAAGAGGTAGCTTGGAATAGAGGAAGGTGGTGGAGGCATTGCCAGAAAAGAAACTCCTGCTTATATATGCTTATGATAATGACTGACAGGTAGTTATGGGAGAATCATAACTTTTTGAAGCTCTAAACCAGTTGAACCAATAGCTTTGTTAAATGACTGTGTGAGTTTGACTTAAACCAATCTGTGCCTGACAATAGCATTGCATTCTAGTTAGAAAGTTTGTCCGGTTCACAAAGTACTGTGAGAGCGAGACGAGACCAGCCGCCTGGATCAGATGCTGCAGTTTCACGATTGTTCAGATTCACAGAAGACAGCTATGGGGGAATGCCTTTGCCGTGAACTGTGTGAAATGTGTCTTCATCCATGTCAGCGTTTTCTGACACCTGATGACAGACACGATATGTGCGTTATGTGTATGAGTGAAGAGCATGCATTTCCTCTAAGAAAACTTGATTCGTTCTCGACTGTCCCTTTTCTTGAGAGTGTGCCCGGCGGTTTCAGGACCCGCTGCAGCCGAGGCGTGCAGGACACTGAAATCGTGGGGCTTGTAGATGGAGCTCGAAAGGGGTTTCAATATCTCTCAAGAGCTGCGGGATGATGACGTAATCTCTCTCGCAGCATCTGATTCAGCCTTAGTCTTAGTCTAGCCCTAGGCCAAGCTGTGCAGGATGAGGCTGATGAGGATGACGATGTTTCTGAGCACTCTCAGGCCGCCTGCCTCGTATATGACGGTTTGTTGGACGTTAAGTCGCACAACAGAAAGCGAGCGCCGCCTCTTGTGCTCCTCCTCCCTCGAGGTGAGTTTAGAAAGAGGCGAGGTAAAATCAGGGAAGTGTCGCCCCGAGCGCCGTTCTGGGGCTAACATGACCCATTTTTTTTTACAGATCAGGCTTGGGCTTATTTAGCTTCTCTCCTTTCATTATGCCCATAATATATGTCACATGTGTGAATTAAATATTGTTCTATTGTTTATATTATAAATATTATACATCGCCTAAACAACACAAACGCATACAGTATATGCATGTGCCACTCACGTGCATTAACAGGTGACAGTTGACCATGCAGAACTTCAGGGAGAAATTGGAGTGTGGGGAGTTAATAAAAGTTCTGATTAATATTATCTAACATTAGCCATTTGGAGAAGAGTTCTTCATTTTTGAATGTTGTTTTGAAAATTGTTCTTCAGTTACTTAAAAGCAAAGAAAGGTAGGCCGTTTATTTACTTATTTTTGTGTTTGGATCCCATAGCTTTATATTCTCTACTGCTTCTCTGTAAAGCCTGTCCAATATTTGTGGGCATGATGTTTCAGGCCTATAATAAAAGTTGACCTCTTAGTAGTGTGTGACTTGTCAGTGTTTGCGTGTAGCAGAGACAGCGTGCATCAGAGAGTGCGCGTCAGAAAGAGTGCGCATCAGAAAGAGTGCGCGTCAGAGAGAGCTTAAAGTGATATTGATATTGGTCTCGGGTCAGGTTCGGGCTGAAAAATCGTTGTCGGGCTGGGGCCGGGTAGGGCTTGAACACCACGGGCCAGGGCCGGGTTAGGGTTGGTAGTTTTTGCCCCGACCGAATCGCAGGACATGCTAATAATAAACAGAACGTTGGAGTGAATGCTAATATAGTTATGGTTATCTTTCCTGTTGTGAATGGCCCTGAGCTCAATTACCGTCAAGCTGTGTTTAACAAGCTCTGCTGTCAAAGAAAAATGATTAAACATGTTTTTCTGTGTGTCTGAAGCTCATTGGGTGAAGCAACTCTATGGGAAAGAGTCATGACAAAACACGGACAAAAGCTCTTTGAGAGTGTGTGTGTGTGTGTTGCTAGGCGATGAGAGGACGCTGGAGATCATTCTAGTGCAGCAGGCCTGAGGAAACACTGCTGACAGCATCAGTATGCAGTCGGTGTCGGGATCAACCCAGAGGAATGTGTGGGAGAGGGGGTGTATCCTCCTTCATGTGCTTGTGCATCAGTCCTCAGCCTTACTATCAAACAGACCAAAACGTTCTTAAGAAAAATATTAAGATGGACTTCTGAAAAACTTTCTTATGAACTTTCTTATTTTAAGAACTTAAGAAAATTTTTGTGAATCCGGCCCCAGAGGTGGGAATGACTTTTTAAAGCATCTTTTAAAAAGCAAATGATAAAAATATAAGTTATCCTGAAAGTCTAGCATACATTCATTACCTGTCCAGCCGGCCAGACAGCGGCAGTGTCCCGTTGAGGGCTGGCACCCGTCCGCATGACTGCAGTCACAGCGCTCACGACAGCCCAATCCATACGTCCCGTCCTGCACACACCATCAGGCCATTGAGGGACACTTCTTTAGACTAAAATAGTGATGAATTTGACGATAAAAATTACTATTGAATGAATTGTATATGAGAATGCACTCGAAAGTAACTGTTTATCAGACTAAAGGAATGATGCCTATGGAAAATAATCTAGAGGTTTAACAACGGTTCAGTATTATTATAATGAATGCAGCTGAATAAAAGAAAGTGACATAAAAGGCATGTATAACTGAACATTAAGACAGTACAGAGTTTGGTATTTCTCTGTGAATGCAGCTGTAATCGCAGACCTGACAGTGCTGATCACAGTGGTCTCCTCTCCAGCCTGGAGTACAGGTGCACCTTCCGTCCAGAGCGTTGCACGCGCCTCCGTTACTGCAGGCACACGTCAGGTTACAGCCCAGACCCCACGAGCCACTGGGGCAGTTAATGGAGCAGTCCACCCCGTGCCACCCTGAAACAACAGCGGTGGAAATCATAAAAGCACTAAAAAAGCTTATTGTTTATAAGTGACTAAAATGTGACTAAAACTAAAAAGCATTTTCGCCCATAAGACTAAGACTAAAATTAAAAGGGCTGCCAAAAACGACACTGTTATAACAGTAATAAACTATAAGTTAAAAACAAGTATATACTAGGACCAATACTGTTGGCAGTAATTTACTGTGTTTAGATTAAATTTAGTTCCCTTTCGTAGTCACTTCGAGTTACGTCAGAAGTGACGGAGATTGGGGGTTTCGCATAGAAAGCCAATCCTCTTCGAGTATTTAATCACAAGCCAATGGCATGCAATGCCTTGGGGCTGCGGAAATTTGCATAGCGTACTCTGCCCTACTCCGTGAGTATAAAAGGAGGAAGTGAATGCAACCGCAGTATGTTTTCGCTTCGGGGCCAAGAGACTTCTTCACTCCTAAGCCATTCTCACTGACAAGACTCTTCGAGACGAGCTCCTCTTCAGTGTTGGTGTGACGGCGATACCCAGCGAGATTCTGCATTGCCGGCGATCTGAGCAGTGGTCTGCCAGAGTGTGCGCTTCTCCCTGGATGCCTCAGCGCTGAAAGAGTGAATTTCCTCCTCTCTATTGAAAGAGCTACACGTGGCACGTCTTTTTAAAGATGGTTCGCCCGTGTTCTTCTGGATGCGGTCGATTCATGTCGTCCTCTGATGGTCACGATCGCTGCTCTGTTTGCCTGGGCATTCAGCATGCAGCAGCAGCGTTCGTGGATGACTCATGTTCCTTTTGTGGGGATATGACCATCTCTACACTGCGAGACTCAATGATCTAACAAAAGGGAGAGTCCCCGCGTCCGCTACTCGTTCGGCTTCTTCTTCGAGAAGCTCTTCGACTCGCGGACAGGGTGATCTGACGGTGAGGGTGTGGAACAAAAACCCGACGAGAGAACTTCGGGCCACACCCCCCGCCCCAGTGTCAGAGCCAGCGAGCGCTGCTTCGATTCAGGCGTCTGCCTCTTCGCAGGTACTGTCTGTTTCGTTCGGCGCTCCAGAGGATGACGCGATGTCGATCGCGGCATCACAGGGCGGTCTTGAGTCTTCGGGAAGTGAGGATGCGGCTGCGTTGCCTCCCTCGGAAGCGCCAGCGTTGCCCGTGTCTGATCCCGAGATGACGGCCATGCTATCTCGGGCCGCCGTGAGTATCGGGTTGGAGTGGAACCCTCCGCCTTGCCCCGATCTCTCACGGATGGATAATTGGTTTTTGGGGAAAGCTGCCGCCGCAAGGCCACAGCCGAACCCAATTCCATTTTTTCCCGAGCTGCATGTGGAGCTGACGCGCACTTGGAAGGCTCCTTTGACCTCTCGAGAGCGCGCTCCAGCCTCCCCCGCCTTTCCTCCCCTTGACGGCGCGGCTGCCCGTGGGTATGCTGGGATCCCTCCGGTGAAGTGCTCTGTTGCGATGCAACTGTGTCCGCAGAGCGCCTCCTCTCGTGGGGCTCCTAAGCACCCATCCAAAGCCTGTAGGTTCTCGTCGTCTATGGCGGCGCGATCCTATAGAGCGGCGGGACAGGCAGCCGCCGCTTTGCATGCCATGAGCACTTTGCAAGTGTTTTAAGCCAAACTGCTCAGGGACATGCACGAGGGCGGGACTGACCCAGCGGCTTTTAATGAGCTGCGAGCTGCCACTGACCTCGATCTCCGGGCGACGAAAGTGGCTGCTCGCTCCGTTAGGCAGGTGATGGCCACTAGCGTGGTCCAGGAGCACCACCTATGGCTCAACCTGGCAGACACAAAGGATGGTGCTCGACGCACCCCTCTCCCAGGTTGGCCTGTTCGGCGGTGCGGTCGAAGACTTTGCCCAGCAGTTTGACCGCCCAGAAGCAGACGGAGGCCATTAAACATATTCTACCCCGACGGTCAGCTGCTGCCTCCACCCAGCCGTCGGCCCAGACGCCTCCCTCTGCTCGCCGCCGAGGACGCCCCCCTGCGGCTCCCCTCCCTCCCACACGTCCCCAGCAGCAGCCTTCACCCAGGACGCACTGTGGAGGAGGCCGCAGGCATGCGTCGCAGCCCCCTCAGGCCGCGCGCCCCGCTAAACGCCAGGCGAAGCGGCGTTCCTGAGACGGGCTGCTCAGTGATGAAGTTGAGTGTTTCTCAGGAGGAGGTAGCAGGCCCCCTCCTTCCCCCGGTGGAGGGCCGGGGGAGAATCTTTAGTTCACAGCTCCCCGCTGCTTACCCACGGGTGGGCAGCACCCTGAGTTGGTTAAAGAAAGACTTAACATCATCACTGAGCACACAGACTGGAATGAGTACGCTTGTCGCCCCAGCGCGTCGACCCCCTCATTCCTCTCTGTCTCTGAGGGTGCAGAAGGGAGCGTGTGTCGTCCCTCGACTACGCACCTCTCCTCCCCCTCTCTCGCCAGACCCCCGACAGAACAGACCCCAGTGGAACGCTGGTCCTTCCCTGGTCTCTTCTGTCGGGGAACGGGGCTCGACTGTGCATCCGCACGGGGTAACACCCGAGCGCATGCCAGTCTCCCCGCCCCGCTGCCCCTCCGGGGGGGCGTCTGTGGTTCGCATGACCCCGCTGGTTCACTTCCTGGGAGTTTGGCTAGAGCTCCCCGGGCTGTCCCGCTGGGTCATCAGAACGATCAGATTCGGCTACGCGATTTAGTTCGCACGGTCTCCTCCCCGTTTCAGGGGAGTTCGCTCCACTATGGACGGTGGCAATGCCCGGTCATGAGAGCGGAAATTGCGACCCTGCTGGCGAAGGGTGCAATCGAGACGGTCCCTCCAGCCGAGGTGAGGTCCGGGTTTTACAGCCCCAACTTCATTGTCCCCAAGAAGACCGGTGGGTTACGACCGATCCTGGATCTGCGCATTTTGAACCGTACTCTTCATCGGCTACCGTTCAAAATGCTCACAGCCAAACACATTTTCGAATGCATACGGCCTCAGGATTGGTTTGCAGCAATCGACCTGAAGGACGCATACTTTCATGTCTCCATATTGCCTCGACACAGACCGTTTCTTCGGTTTGCCTTTGAAGGCCAGGCATATCAGTACACGGTTCTCCCATTCGGGTTAGCTCTGTCTCCTCGCGTCTTCACGAAGATCGTCGAGGCAGCCCTTGTTCCCCTTCGCGAACAAGGGGTTCGCATCCTGAACTATCTCGACAATTGGCTGATACTGGCACACTCTCGAGAACAGGTTTGCGAGCACAGAGACCTAGTGCTCCGGCACCTAGCCCGCCTGGGCCTTCGGGTCAACCGGGAGAAGAGCAAACTTTGCCCCAGGCAGAGGATCTCTTTTCTCGGCATGGAGATCGCGCAGCTCACGAACGAGCACGCGCACTAACTGCTGACTTGTCTTCGACAGTTCGAAGGCAAGAATGTGGTCCCACTGAAACTTTTTCAGAGGCTCCTGGGGCATATGGTATCCGCAGCTGCGGCAACGCCGCTCGGATTGCTTCATATGAGACCGCTTCAGCTGTGGCTTCGCGATCGAGTCCCGAGGTGGGCATGGCATCGCGGCTCGCTTCAAATCCCAGTGACTCCAGCGTGCCGCCGAACCTTCTCCCCGTGGTCGAACCTCAGCTTTTTGCGGGCCGGTGTCCTGCTCCAGCGAGCTTCCAGGCATCTCGTTGTCTCCACGGATGCATCTACCACGGGTTGGGGTGCCATGTGCAATGGGCATGCAGCTGCGGGTTCCTGGACAGGACCCCAGCGCCTCATGCACATCAATTTCCTCGAGCTGTTGGCAGTACGCCTGGCCCTGCACCGCTTTTGAGCACTGCTCAGGGGTCAACATGTATTTGTCCGTTCAGACAACACCACTGCTGTAGCGTACATCAACCACCAGGGGGGTCTACGCTCGCGCAAGTTGTCGCAGCTCGCCCGCCACCTCTTGCTATGGAGTCAGAAGCACCTGAGGTCCCTTCGTGCAGTGTACATTCCTAGACACCGGAACCTGGCAGCCGACGAGCTGTAACGGATCCGCCCTCTCTCCGGCGAATGGCTACTCCATCCCCAGACGGTCCAGCTGATCTGGGACAAGTTCGGGGAGGCTCAGATAGACCTGTTAGCCTCCCGGGACTCATCCCACTGTGCCCAGTTTTACTCCCTGTCCGAGGGCACGCTCGGCACAGATGCACTGGCGCACAGCTGGCCTCGGGGCCCACGCAAGTATGTGTTTCCCCCAGTGAGCCGCCTTGCACGGGTGTTGTGCAAGATCAAGGAGGACGAGGAGCAGGTCTTGCTGGTAGCCCCTTATTGGCCCACCAAGACGTGGTTCTCCGAACTCATGATGCAGTAGAAGGTAAGTCTATTGGGAAGCACGACCTGGTCATCAGGATCCTGAGGGGAGCGAGGAGGCTAAATCCACCTTGTCCTCCCCTCGTGCCCTCTTGGGACCTCTCAGTAGTTTTAAGTGCTCTGCAGAGGCCTCCCTTTGAGCCTTTGCAATCGGTAGAGTTAAAGTTTCTGTCTGGTCACTCCTGGTTGCATTGGCCTCCATCAAGAGGGTAGGGGACCTGCACGCATTCTCCGTTGACGAAGCGTGCATGGAGTTCGGGCCGGCTTACTCTCATATTGTCTTGAGACACCGGCCTGGATATGTGCCCAAGGTTCCCACCACTCCCTTCCGGGACCAGGTGGTGAACCTGCAAGCGCTGCCCCTGGAGGAGGCAGACCCAGCCTTGGCACTGCTCTGTCCGGTACGTGCACTCCGCACCTACGTCGACAGAACGCGGTGTTTCAGGACCTCAGACCAGCTCTTTGTCTGTCATGGGGGGAGCCAGAAGGGAAGGGTTCTCTCAAAGCAACGGCTGTCTCACTGGATAGTGGACGCCATTGCTTTGTCTTACCAAGAGCAAGGTCGTCCGTGCCCCCTTGGTGTGACGGCCCATTCCAGTCGGAGTGTGGCCTCCTCTTGGGCTCTAGCGCATGGCGCCTCGCTAACAGACATCTGCAGAGCTGCAGGCTGGGCGACACCAAACACCTTCGCGAGATTCTATAATCTGCGAGTCGAACCGGTGTCCTCTCACGTACTCGCTTCCGCCAGTACTGGACCCGCTTAGGTGTCTTCGCTTGCTCGCCATTCCACTCCCGACTGGATAAGTGTGATATTCCTCAGTAGTCTTCCGTTGAAGCCTTGAGTCCTCCAGAACCCAGGATGCGGGCACCACTGATTTGCTCTGGATGCCGGCTAGGTGCCTCCATGTGCACGGTTCCCTGTGGTAACTGTCTCATGTGTATTTTCCACTGTAAGCCTCTCTGAGCATGTGTCTTCCCTTGGCAAGCCATCTGCCACCCCTGGAGCTTCTAGTAACCACCTGCGGTTGGTGCTCCAGTGATCTCCATATGCGTCCCTACGCGGCCATATGTGTATTCGTAAGTCCTCCCTACGGTAGGCATCTGGTAGCATCTCCCTCCCGGGATATATTTCCCAGTGTACCTTGGCATTCTTGTGTCAAAGTAGGACTCCTGGTGATACCAGGTTCAGGGGTCTAGACTTTCGCAGGGCACTGGAAGACAGCTGTAAGATAGGCGTGATGGCATTGACCCCCAATCTCCGTCACTTCTGACGTAACTCGAAGTGACTACGAAAGGGAACGTCTCGGTTACGGATGTAACCCTCGTTCCCTGAGTAGGGAACGGAGACGTTACGTCTCCCTGCCACTTCTGCTGTACCGCTGGGTAGACGCCTGAGTTCAGTCTTGGCTCCTCAGCGAAGACATACTGCTTGCGTTCACTTCCTCCTTTCATACTCACGGAGTAGGGCGGAGTACGCTATGCAAATTTCCGCAGCCCCAAGGCATTGCATGCCATTGGCTCATGATTAAATACTCGAAGAGGATTGGCTTTCTATGCGAAACCCCCAATCTCCGTCACTTCTCCGTTCCCTACTCAGGGAACGAGGGTTACATCCGTAACCGAGACGTTTTTTTTTGGTCACCATTGAGCTGAAGAGAGCCTGTGCTTCAGTCCAGCAGAAGATCTAGAAACATTGATGATATGCTGAATGTTGCTTTATTGAACCCTCTGGGGTCGGCGGTCGTACCGGCGATACCAGCTCGCTCTTTTTCTTATCAGTGCAAAAGAGACTCAAATGATTTTGATCTTACATTACAAGTGTTATACCTCATTCAAAACTGTTAAATGTCGTCTTTTATTTGTGTACACTCAATAATAAAAACAAAATGTTGTGTTTTTCGTAAAATAAAGAAAATAAACATGATGTGAGTTGAGTTCTGCTGTCTCTCTTAATGTGAAGTTTATTCTGAAACGTGACAAAAAATGAAGGCAACAAGGCTTGAAGTCTCTTTTTTCAAATGATGTAAATATCTATTAACTATGTTATTCCCTTAACTAAGACGAGTTGAAATATATCTTTCTCGTGGCGCGCGAGACACTTTGATAGAACTTAACTTAGGCCAATTCATTCATTAGGATCCAAGCAGAGAAGCGACCAAACACCTTCATGTTTTTCCTATTTAAATACAGTTTCACGAGTAGTATAACTCAACCAAGAATGGTGACACAAAATAAAATGCACTTTTCTAAGCTTGTAAAGTGGATAACTATAATGTATGGCGGAATACCACAGCAAGTGCTTGGGAGCACTTTGACTCGTCTCCCAATATATATATCTATAGACGAGGCACATTAATATCATCACTCTGGAGAAGGATAATTTTAAGGATAATTTTATTACTGACCTTGTTTGTTTTATGTGATTGTTTTGCCTTTTCTTTTTAATTGCTTTTAATTATTTTTTGCTTGTTTACTGTACTGTACACCAACACAGGTCGTTGCTGTAAATGAGAACTTGCTCTGTCAACTGTGACATGTACAACACAAGGATGTTTTTCTCCAATGTCATTTCATAAAGTCATAACGAATGGAAACATTTGAAGTAACAAATGATAATCCATATATTTTTCTCTAGTGTAGTGTTTACTGAAGTGTTCATTTTTAAAGATTTACAGGCCACCTGCTATAGGCTTTTGTTATTATTATTTTATGTAGCCCTACACGCACACACGTACACACGTATGTGTGTGTGTGTATTTTGTACATTTTAAATTGCAATTTTAACCAGAAAAATCTAAAATATATGTTGTTTTTTTAATAGCGACCAGATGCCACTGATGAGTCCTGCTGACTTAACCCCTTAACGCCCACTGTCGCAAATATGCAACAAACCATTTGACTCAGTCAACCAGCCGAGATAACGTCTGCATTCCCCCAATGCCGGTTTGTGCATATATTTACTACGGACCTATGGACCTTCGACAAGCACTTGTTTCAAAGTGACGGACTTATTTCCTGTTTAGGCACGAGGATTTCTCCGGTCAGGAACATTTGCAACATTTGCAACATACCAAATTGACCATTATGCCCGTTGTTGCAGATTTGCAACATACCAAATTGACCCCAAATTGACCATTATGCCCGCTGTTTCAGATTTGCAACATACCAAATAGACTCCAAATTGACCATTAATGCCCGCTGTTACAGATTTGCAACATACCAAATTGACCATTATGCCCGCTGTTGCAGATTTTCAACATACCAAATTGACCATTATGCCCGTTGTTGCAGATTTGCAACATACCAAAATTTCTATTTATTTGTTGTGCAAAAGTGAAATTGATAATCTCAACATTATTTACCATCTACTTAAAGGAAAAAACACACATAAAACATTTTTTTATATACAGCTATATAAATTCAGACGTTAAGGGGTTAAACATATGATTCTCTGTACATGAACATGGTCAAATGAAAAATCATACACCTTGGAAAAGACACGTATATACTTTCAGCAATGGAACAAAGTTATGTGACTGTTCAAATCACAGTCAAAGTCAAGTTTTTTGTCCTTTGTTGTGTATATTTGGATTATGTTGTGTTGTAAATAAATCCAAACAATCAAAAAGCCCTTCTTTTTAAACCTTTACTCATTCTTTGTGCAAGGTTCCTCATTATGACAGGGGGTCTGATAGCACCTGATATGGCCATTATGGGAGGGTCTTTGTCTTTCTCAGGTGTGAAATCCATCAATATTCATGATGATTCAAGGCCTCTTCACATAAAGCTTTCTTACACAAAACATGTCTTAGAAGTTTTAAATCAATATATTGCTTTATCTGAATGAGTACGCAGGATGATTTTTACATAATTTTGAAGCAAATATTCTATCTAGGCTACGTGATACAATTTTCAAAAGAAATAATCAGTATGGGTTTCATGACCATAAATACTAGTTAATACATTTAAAATGCAGTTGGTCAACTTAAAGGGTAACTAAACACCAAAACAACTTTTTTTAGTTAATGATCTGTAAGAATGGAGCTTCATAAATGCTGTTCATTGATTCGAGTACATTTTTTGACAATTGAGTATAAAGTGTTTTGATTTTCAAATATATGGTGTAAAAACGTCTGAGTGCTGCCCTCTTCAGGTTAAACGGAAAGCTCCTGCAGTAGGGGTACTTGCTGACGTAGCGAACTCTCAGACGCACTCTGTCACACCCTTGGTGCGAGCTCACCACGCCCTTGGCAGCCCCTGGTATAAAAGCATCTGGTTCCGTCAAAACTACTGTAGCGAGTCAGGAGTTGGATTTATGAGTATTGAAAACGATCAGGATAGCATATAATAGCATCTAGTTAGTTAATCCTCTGGGGTCGACAAACGAGCCGGTGCATTTTGCTGGATTTTTTCATATTTTTTCATATAGCGGCATAATATCAATATGAATATATGCCAGCGTGCGCTATTGAGATCAACTCGACGACATAACTCATCAGATGCCGGTCGCGATGCAGGAGTTAAGACCGCAGTTTGAGCCAGCAGCTCGAATGGATTTGGCCCTGTGTCTACATACAATTCACCCTCATCCACTTCAGGTGAAGGTGAAGGTGAGGGAGAAAAGTCCTCGACTTCAAATGGCCGCTCTGTTGCAAAGGCAGCTACTTGAGTCACTCCAGTCTCGCTCTATTTTAGAGTCTGACAGCAGCTGTCACTCACGGCGGGTCTCAGGTGCACGCCCCCTAGCCCCGCTGGGGTCTGCCCATTTTTTCAGCATTTTTCAAATATTGCTAGTGGGTGGAGTCAGGCTCTGACCAGGGGTTTAGTTACCCTTTAAGGCAGTTGGTTTATGCAAATGAGATTAGTTAACTCAAGTTTATTTTAGTGCACAGTATCTTTAAAATAACATACTGTAGATTAGAGTAAAGAACTGTACAATTAACAGTAAAATTGACAGTATTTACTGTAAAATATCCTGGTAAGATCTAACAATCTAATTATTACAGTGTGTCGGGCAGAAAAACCAAACAGTCATCAACAGATGCGTTTCTCTCTATTACGTTCCTCATCGCTGGTCTATTAATGAATTATTAAAATGTTCATACAGTCTCGGTGGTGTTTTTTCAAAATATTCATAATCATTACTTTTTCCAGTGCTCTCCCGCAAGCTTTGTGTTCACTTGAACCATTTTGTTGCTTGAAAATGCTCAATCAAATACACCTGCATTCCTGAGGCCTCATGGAAACACACCTTGTCAGTGTAGATAAGCAACTGCACACCAAAGACAACTGAACAAGCTTACTGAATTCTTTAGGATTACTAGACAGTTGATCAGGGTTGGAGTTTAACTCTGCAGGACAGTGAGTTGAAGAAAATCACCTGCTTGACAGGAACAGGATCCATCGATGGGAGAGCAGATGGCTGCGTTCTTACAAGAGCAGAGAGAGGAGCAGTTCATGCCGTATGTGCCCCTGGGGCAGACCGAGGAGCAATCTGAGCCCTGTAATCATGACCACACATCAGTGACTGGTTCCAACACACACACACTCAGTCTGTTTAAGATAAGATGAAGTACCTTATATCCCGGTGCGCAGACACATTCTCCGCTCACGCTGTGGCAGTCCGCTCCATTCTGACAGTGACAGACCTCCTGACACGCTTCCCCAAAGAAACCAGGAGCGCAAGTTTCGTTACAGTACAACCCTGACCACCCCGGCCGGCACGAACACTCACCCGACATGGGGTGACAGCTGAGAGAGACGACACACTCAGTGACCATCGACTGGAGTTTGAAGCACATATACCCCTACAAGCCATCAAACTGTAGTTTTGGGTCTGTGAACTTATCCTAGTGCAACGATTTTAAAAACGGTTTGGTAACACTTTACTTGAAGGGGTGTGCACTGTGCAGAAGACTGACATAAGACATGACACCTTCATGATCATGACATGACACGTCATGAATATAAAGGAGGTTTTATGCATGTTTATGACAACTGTCATTAAGTGTCATTCACTAAATTATGACATTTTTAATGCAAATATGACATTGTTTGAGATACCTTGGTAACCTTATGTCATTTGTTAATTTAATGAATTGGTAAGTTTCATTAGGTTTTGAAGAAATATACAGCTAAGTATCATCAGCATAACATTGAAATAATTCCATGTTTCCTAATGATATCTCCTAATGGTAGCATGTACAGAGTGAATAGCAGCAGTCCTAGTACTGAGCCTTGTGGTACGCCATCCTGAACTTGTGATCGATAAGACATCTCTTCATTTACTGCTACAAACTGATGAGTAGATAAGTACAAGGTCAGATAAGTATGATTTAAAGCATGCTAATGCAGTTCCACAATTGCCAACATAGTTTTCTAGTCTATTTAAAAGAATGTTGTGGTCAATTGTGTCAAATGCAGCACTAAGATCAAGTAACACTAATAGAGAGATACAAACACGACTGAATGATAAGAGCAGATCATTTGTGACTCTAACGAGAGCTGTCTCGGTACTATGATGGGGTCTAAATCCTGACTGGAAATCCTCACAGATAACATTTCTTTCAAGAAAGGAACACAGTTGTGAGGATACTGTTTTTTCCAGTATCTTTAACAGAAAAGGCAGATTCGAGAATGGCCTGTAATTAACTAATTCTGTAGGATCAAGTTGCGTTTTTTAACAAGCGGTTTTATCATAGCTAGCTTAAAGGGGTGGTTTATTGCGATTTCACTTTTTTCATTTTAAATAGTGTGTAATGTTGCTGTTGGTGCATGAACAGTATCTGCAAAGTTGCAGCGCTGAAAGTTCAATGTAAGCAGAGATATCGTCTTTTAAAAATCAGGAGGTTAATGCCTACAAAAACGACTCGAATGGGACTACAACAGGGTTTTAGACGTCACTAACCCATGCCTTTGCATTAACCCTCCCTCCGGAATAAGCAAAAAAGAGCATGGCCATATTTCTGCGGCTCGTCGAAAGTGTGTTATGTTCACCCAGCTGTCAGGTCTTCTGTGTTCGGGCTTCCCACGGACGCTGTAGTTCGTCAACAATGGATACAATTTATGTTTGATTATGTTCCTGAAAATAACATAGCTCTCTGTGCTGCGCATTTTAAGAAAAACAGCTTCCAGAATCTCTATGAATTCAATGCCGGATTCAACAAGAAACTGTTGCTAAAACATGAAGCAGTTTCAACTTTAAAACCAGAGGCAGCAGTTGATGGGCCACAACCTGTAAGTAGGCTAAGACTTAATCATTTTAAATTTATTTTCATGTATAATTTCAAATGTAATGTTTTAGTTTTGTCAAATGCCAGCGCTGGCTTTATAGCCACTAAGCTGCTATTTTGTGTCTGCTGCATAAGTTCAACGGCATCAACATCTATTCCATGTGATAATATCAGATCTAGAGTATGATTATGACAATGAGTCAAGTCAAGTCAAGTCAAATATATTTATATAGCGCTTTTCACAATACAGATTGTATCAAAGCTGCTTCACAGTATCAATCAAGACAACTTTAACAGTGTTTGTTTATTCATGAAAAAAGACAATCAAGTTTGGTAGAGCTGGTCAATGTTATGATGGGTCATTTAATTTGAATATCCCAACTGAGCAAGCCAAAGGCAACAGTGGCAAGGAAACGAAAAACTCCATCAAGTGACCCGATGGTGTCCTAAAACTCCATCCGATTACCCAATGGAGAAAAAAAAAAAAAACGTGGGAGAACCCAGGCTCAGTCTGGGGCCAGTTCTCCTCTGGCGTTTATGAACTAGAGGCCAAATTTACAGTAACTGTAAGAAAAAAATGTATATGAATGCCAGGCTAAATAAATGCATCTTTAATCTAGTTTTAAACTGGGAGAGCGAGTCTGAGCAACGAACAATATCAGGAAGGCTATTCCAGAGCTTCGGAGCTAAATGTGATAATGTTCTCCCTCCTTTGGTGGATCTGGATATCCTAGGAATGACCAGAAGCCTCGAATTTAGAGATCTTAAAGCGCGAGATGATTGCAGGGAAGATCTGTTAAATAGACTGGAGCTAAACCATTTAGAGCTTTATAAGTCAAAAGCAATACCTTGTAATTAATACAGAACTTTATAGGTAACCAATGAAGTGATGATAGAATCTGTGTTATATGATCATATTTTCTTGATCTAGTAAGAACTCTAGCTGCTGCATTTTGGACTAACTGTAGCTTGTTTATTGAGGATGCAGGACAACCAGCTAATAAAGCATTACAGTAATCTAGTCTCGAGGTCATGAATGCATGAACTAACTTTTCTGCATCAGAGACAGATAGCATGTTACATAGCTTAGCGATGTTTCTAAGGTGGAAAAAGGCTGTTTTTGTAACATATGAAATATGCTTTTCAAAAGACAGGTTGCAGTCTAATGTAACACCCAGGTCTACTGTAGCGGATAAAGTAACAGGGCATCCTAATATGTTAAAGTCATGCTGCGAAAGGTTTTGTGGACGGTTTTTAGAACCGATAAGTATTACCTCTGTCTTGTCTGGATTTAATAAAAGAAAATTACGCGTCATCCAATCTTTTATATGTTAGGACGTGTTGTCTAAGGTCTGCTTATTTTTTTAATCTCTGTTGTGGTGTGACAATCTGATAAGATGGAGAATTCTAAAAACAGTGTGTGCACAAAAAGTTTTCATCTCTGGCATTACTAAAATTCACACAGACATCAAGAATCAGCATATGAATCTCAAGAGTGGTGACCATTATAAAATTATTCATGCTGCAATGCATGCTGGGTACTAGCATAATACAGGTTAATTGTATATTTTCTTTTATTCTTACTATTGGCTTTTTTGTTTGCTGTTTTTGTTATAACTTTAGCTGCTTGTTTGTGATGTTCCGAGGTTTATCTGAGTATTTTGTTAATTGTCACCATTGTTGAGGTTCCTATCCTACGATTCTGGATGTCTGTGTGTGTCAGCATGTTACCATAGTGGTTTTTAAATATATGATTTTCACAAGAACGTATCTTACACTGTAGAATCACAGTTCTATTATAATTAATAATACAAAACTAATAATAGATCAATTGTTTAATCAGAGTTTAAGCTCTGGAAAAGATTAAAACAACCATCAACACCTGATCATATTTTCTTTAGTGCCACAACAAATGTGTTTTATAAACACACTTACAGCAGCCTGAAAAGAAACTGGTGTTGTAAGGTCAAGAGCCCAACTAAAGCAAACACTGATCTCCATCATGGTAACTTCAAATAACGCAATAAATCCTCAAAATCCAAACCTCTGTAAATTCTCATAAAGAACATCTGTAGACGTTTGACAGAAATAAAGTCAGTCTGGTCAGTGATAAGTGAAGCTGGTAATGCTTTTTGTGGAGTTGTTTAATCCTCCTCTGCTGATATCTTGAGAGATTTAATGTTTTATCTTCTGTTGATTTCATCAAGACTGTGGCTGAAGTCAGTTGTAGTTCTTGTGTTTCTCTTTTTCTGTTCTTGTTGTTCATCTTTCATCGAGATGCTGTTAAAGCAGCATTAGGTTACTTTTGAAATTTTGCTCTTGAGGTCCCCCTACAGTTGGGAAACAGTATTGTCTTCTACTACTGTTGTAAATTCTGTCATGGTTACACCAGGGAATACACATGTACATTTATTGACAAGCAATACCCCCGAACTCTGCAGAAGGCGTTCTCACGTCTTGGGCAGACTCCAGTGTTGCGTGTGAAATGTCTTCATCCCAGGTACATTATTATAATTTTTTTCAAACTCCAAAAGATCGTTTAGCTCACGTTTACAAGTCAGCGTCTTTATAGTAGCCTATTGGCTATTGTTTTACATAATGGATATGCTAATTCAATTCAATGTTTGTGTGGTAGGTAAGCCATATTGTCAAGATTATAATATCAAGCTACAATAGATGAATCTGCAAATTTGAAAAATCAATTTGCATTATAGCCTGAGGCAAGACACTTTCACCTGAAAAATAAATAAACAATCATGACTATCAGCCTGCAGACATAGGATAGTTATCCTTTTATTGTGTGCATCTAATCATGTATTATTTACTTGCAAGAATGTAGCCAGGGCCGGCGCTCCGCACACGCACATCACGCACTGCGCGTAGGGCACCAAGTGCTTGGGGGGGCACCAAAAAATCTGGGAGGTGAAAAATCATCACAATAGGCTACTAGTATAAATAACAAATACAATATGTCTAAAGCATGTTAATATACAAAAGCAATACAAAAGTAATATAGGCCTAGACCAAATTAGTGGAGAAAAAGGTGAATCTCCTGTGCCACTCTCCCTCTGGTGCCCCCCCTTCCCCACCTCGCAGTGGTCTGTTCCTCAATCAGTGTCAAATTTGGCAGACACCTGATCGACATCAGACATGGCCTCGAAAGAGTCGGGGGCGGAAAAAAGGAAAAAGAAGAGACAGTGGGATGATACTTGTTTGCAGGTAAGACAATGTTTTAAATAAAAGTGTTAGTTTTGTAGGCACCCTTGCTTCGTGTATGCATGTCCAGAGGGGCGTCGCTAGTTGTGCAAATGATCCAGGGCTTTGCCCTGCATGTAGAATTTTTTATTTTAACGGGGGTCCGGGGGTTTCTCCCTGGGTTTTTTTTTTTTTACTTGGGCTGTTTAAGATGCAGTTAGTTTGTTTGAGAAGAAAAGGAAGATCGCTTAGATATGTTTTTTCGTTGTTGTTCTATCGGATAATGCGGTCAAAGGCCCAAGGGCGACATCTATTGGTGAAACTGCAATTAAAAAAAAAAAACACAATCTCACTGTTTGTATATTTTCATATGGAGTTGTCAAATTATTAGGGCTGGGAAAAGCGTAATCACATCCAAAATAAAAGTTTCTACATGAGTACTGTGTATAATTATTTTGTATAATATACACACATATATATATTTAAGAAATATTTGTTAAGGGGGCACCACCAAGCATTTGTGCTTAGGGCACCCAAATGGCTAGCGCCGGCCCTGAATGTAGCCCCTACCAAATCGTACACTCCGTTAAGACATAGTGTGGCGAGGGGGGCGTGGTTCAGCTAAGTCTGTAGTGGGAGAGCAAGGACGGAGCCTTCGCTAAGTGGGTCAAGTTCAAATGACAAACACCTGTCTGTGATTTTCAGTGATTGGCGTAAAGAGACCGCATGTAAGCGGGCCGTGCTGACAGTTTGAGAAAGAGACTGGGAGCTTGTGCACGTATCCTGCGGAGTCCTTTTACCGAACGTGTGACATTTGAAAGCAGTATTCAGTGGGAAGAGTTTCACTACAATGGTGTTCGGCAAAGCTTTATCCAGCTGGAAGAGTATCACCACAATTGTGACCATTTGAAGCTGTGTTCAGCGGGAAGAGTATTATTGTCATTACCATTTCTTTTTGCCTTTGACATTCTGAGTTAACTTTATTTGAGCGCGACCAGCTGCCGTGAAAAGAGTTTAAATAAAAAAAGAGTGTAAATAAAAGTGCACGAGTCCCATTATTCACCGACCCTGTGTCTCCTTCCATCACCCACACATAACGAACCTGTTTTACATCACACATAGGCTTACTGATTTATTTAGTTTTTGACTGCCAGCATCGGCCGGGCACCCATCCTCCTCCTTTAGCTCACGCCAGTGAGCGAACACTGGACAAATATTGATCCTCGTCCAGCCTTTTATTTGGTTACTCTCCCTTTTTCTCTTTCTACTGTCCTCCAACAAAACCTTTGGCTTCTTGATTTTGTATGCTACTTAAATACATACGGAGGTAAAAAAAAACAACAAAAAAAAAACGCTTGTTGGGCTCGCACGTTAGAATTTGAGGAAGTGGGGGAAGTGATGTATGCTGTAATGCAGTCAAATTTTGTGTTTTTTTTTTAGAAAAATATTATAAAGGTTGAAAAAGTTACATTGTGCTGCTTTAACATCACTATGTACAGTAATTGTAGTAACTCTGACAGGTTATGATATATTGGTTTATGTCAAGGTGTCATAACAAAAACATCTCAAACAATGTCATTGGTATATAAAATGTCATAACTGAGCGAATGACATTTAATGACAGTTGTCACAAACATGCATAAAACTTCATTATTATGAACGTGTCATGTTAGTGTTATGCACACCCCTTCAAGTAAAGTGTTACCAAAAAACATAAGAAAGTTCCTTGTTTTAGAGGACTTGATTAAAATAAGTTTAGAGAACTCATAACGTCCCGGGTTACGTATGTAACCCTAGTTCCCCGAAGGGACGGACGCTGCGTGTAATCGCAGTGGGAACGCCCTCAGCGTGACGCGTCTGAAGCATGAATGAAATCAGTCAATGGAGAGAATGAGCGTACGGCGAGTGACGTCATCGACCAGGAAGCTATAAATATCCCTGAGCACACAAGCCGCCAGCTTAAAGTTCCTGAAGCAAGCGACCCAAGGGAATGCCGGGAGTATGGCAGGACACGCAGCGTCCGACTACCGCTGCGTGTAATCGCAGTGGGAATGCAATACCCACATCCCCATACGACCAAATCCCTGTCGGGTGTCAATAGGAGACACAAACCGACGAGAGAAACTGAGCCCCGGGAGTGGAGCTAAGGTCAGGGGAATAAAAAACCTGACGAAAGTGTGCGGTGAGGACCAGCATCACAAACGTCCTGAAGAGAAGCTCCTGAAAGAAGAGCTGTAGAGGCAGCCATACTCTTGGTGGAATGAGCCCTTACAGCCAAAGGTGAAGGCTGATGAGCCGAACCGTAAGCAAGCGAGATGGCCTCGACCACCAACTTGCTCATCCTTTGCTTAGATGCAGGACACCCTTGCTTAGGTGACCCAAGAACAGACAAACAGTTGTTCCGATCTTCTCCACAGGGTAGCTCTGTGGACATAAGCATCTAAAGCCCTAACGGGGCACAGTTTAAAAGTTTCCACCTCGCGGCATATAACTTCCTTGTGGAGGGAGCTCTGGATTGAAGGATGGTCAGCAACCTCAGTCGAGAGACCAGAAGCTATGAGCTGGGCCCCCTCAGAGGCCAAGCCCACACTCTCCATAGTTCTGGGCGGGGGTGAAGGATCAACCCACTCGCCTGAGAGAGTAGGTCTCTCCTGATCGGTATCTCCAGGGGAGAGCCGTCGAGGAGAGACATTAGGTCCGCAAACCACACTCGAGCCGGCCAGAACGGGGCAATTAGCAGAAGACTGAGCCCGTCTCGGCGAACCCTCTCCAGAACTCCCGGGAGCAGAGCGATCGGGGGAAATGCGTACAGATGTGACCTCGGCCACTGATGTACCATCGCATCCAAACCCATCGGGGCTGGATGGCTAAGAGAGAACCACAGCGCAGTGTGATGTGTCTCGAGAAGCAAATAGGTTTACCTCGGCACAACCGAAATGTTTCCAAAGAAGTTCCACCACCTCGGGGTGAAGACTCCATTCCCCGGGCCTCGGCCCCTGTCTTGACAGGATGTCTGCACCCCTGACTTAAATACCCCGGGAGATAAAAAGCTCTCAGAGAAAGAATTTTTCTGCTGGGACCATAGAAGGATCTGACGTGTCAGTTTGTAAACGAGAACGCAGACCCCCTGATGGTTGATAAGAGACCATCGATGTGTTGTCTGTCCGGACAAGAACATGGTGGCCCCTTAGGTCTGGGAGGAAGTGTTTCAGAGCCTGAAATGCCGCCAACATCTCTAGGCAATTTATGTGCCACAGACGATGTTGGTCCTCCCACAGACCTTGAGCCGGGCGACCATCCATGATCGCCCCCCAACCTGTGAGAGAGGCATCTGCCGTTAGTATAACGCGATGACAAGGAGCTCCTAACACAGGACCTTGGGACAGAAACCAAGGATCTTTCCTCATGATCAGGGCGCCATAACACCGTCGCGAACTCACGATCATGCGACGCGGATTTCCCCTCAGGGAGAATCCCTTGGTTCTGAGCTACCACTGTAACGGTCTCATGTGCAAGAGGCCAAAAGGTATCACGTTGGACGCAGCTACCATGAGACCTAACAGTCCCTGGAACTGTTTTACAGTGGATGCCTGGCTTAGCTTGACCTGATCTACTGTGGCAAGAATCGAAGCAGTACGAGCAGGTGACAATCGTGCCTGGATCGTCGTCGAATCCCACACTACACCTAGAAAAGTGGATCTCTGTAATGGAGAAAGAACACTCTTCTTGGCGTTGAGCCCCAGTCTCTTGATGTGAGCAAGAACGACACCTTGATGCCGAACCGCCTGTTGTTCCGATTGAGCTAGAATTAACCAATCGTCTATATAATTCAGAATACGGATGCCCTACAGCCTTAACGGGGCTATAGCAACATCCATACACTTTGTGAATGTTCGGGGTGACAGTGCTAGGCCGAACGGAAGAACCCAATATTGGTACGCTTCGCCCTCGAAAGCGAACCTCCGGAACTTCCCGTGTTGAGGGAGGATAGATACATGGAAGTAATCGTCCTTTAGATCTATCGTGACAAACCAGTCCTCGGATATGATTTGTGACACGATCTGCTTGAGAGTGAGCATCTTGAATTTGAGCTCCCCTACAGCATGATTTAAAGGGAACATATTATGGAAAATTCACTTTTACAAGGTTTTTGAACATAAATGTGTGTTGGCAGTGTGTGAGCAAAATCACCCTAGAATAATAAAAATCCACCCAGTGGTTTTTTGAAGAGTTCAGATGCAAAAGCCTCTAAGTGCCATTTGAAATTTTCTTCTAGAATGATCGTTTTTATCAAGCTTGTATATTTAAGTTCAGTGATTTCACTTAAATGGCAATGATAATTACCTATTAATTGTTATTAAAGTGAAATTACTGAACTTAAATATACAAGTTTGATAAAAATCATCATTAAAGAAGAAAATTTCAAATGGCATTTAGAGGCTGTTGCATCTGAACTCTTCATATATACTTTTTTTTTTTTTTAGTGGTTTAGAGGGCAGAGCCGGTGCTTTAAGTGAAGATGATGAAACTGGAGAGAGATAGCTCGCGCGTCTCCTCCGCCTTCGGCATCGTCACATAACCAGCAGATTTAGCACCAACAATGTAAGCATTGGACTGATTTGTGTAAATTCTGCATGAAACCGGTTTAACCCAGGTCTTTGAAACTCTTGCATGAAGATCTTGGAAGAACAGTATAAGCACCGGCGAGAAGGTTGAGGTCGTGCAGACAGAAATCTATAATATAGTTATATTTTACTATTACGCCGCCTTCACACTGGCAGTTGAAATCAGCTCCGATGTGGCTGCGAAACGACCGGAAGTCATTCATTTCCTATGGAGATTCGCAGACCGCATGCGAATGGGTCCGAAACGGGTCCGACCGAGTGCGGTGCGAAGAAAATCGTGTCCGTTGGTCATCCGGATGCGTTCAAAAATTTGAACTCTTGCGAAAAGCTACGGACGGTTCCTATCCGACAATTCCAGCGGAAGTTGACCGTTGCTATGGTACTGATAAACAAACCTGAATTATTAACTTTTAATAAAATAAATATTGATTTTATAACGATAAGTTGTGATGTCATTTTTTATTTTCATGACTTTCTAACGTTTATAAGGGCAGTTAATACAATTAAATTGAAGGTAGACATTGAACTATTGACCACTATATCACATTTTTTAGCCGACCTGACATGTCAACGTCCTGAGCAACTTTCCTCACGCAGCATAACCCTAATCAGAGAGATCATACAGAACTGACAGAATCAAACTTTAATCTCTCCGCCATTTTTGTTCTACCCGCGTCCGACGCTTTTCACTGTGTAGTACGACGTCCGTTGGGAACGTATTGCGTATTACGGAGCTGATTTCAACTGCCAGTGTGAAGGCAGCGTTAGACTCCTGTCTATCAGCTGGACACTCGATAGTAAGCTTTTCAACTGCCTGAGAAAACACATCCATAAAACCTTCTTCATTTGCAGTATACTGTGACAAACTAGTTTCCTCTTATGCAAAACTTTCGACAACCAGCTCCTCAGAACTAGATAATCTCAATTTAAACATCATCACGTGCCTCTACACGGGCAGAAGTAACCGCCGCAGCGTGTGCTTCCACCGGGTGAGAGGCACTGGATCCCGCCGGAGAAAGCCGAGATAGGGCGGGGCCCGTTCTCAACATCGCCGGTGAGATCCAACTGCGAACCCCAAGACAAGCGCCGCCGCTCTGCCTCAACAGAAGCGGGACCCGAGCCTTGGGGAGCTTGCAGCATACCGCTCTCCTCGAAGAGCCACGAGCGCAGAGTTCGCAGAGGAAAGCGCTCACAATGATCACAAATGACTCCCTCGAGAGCCGACTGGGCATGCTGCACTCCCAAACAAGCCACATATAGCTATACTGCTCGTTCATATTTTTATTTTTATTTTTATTTCATCGTTTTTTTAATATACATATATATATATAGTGAGAAACTCCTGTCTAAAACAGACAAACACAATCGAAAGAATTCAGACACACATACAGAGCTTGCTGAAGTAACAAAAGCTGGCGGCTTGTGTGCTCAGGGGATATTTACTTCCTGGTCGATGACGTCACTCGCCGTACGCTCATTCTCTCCATTGACTGTTTTCATTCATGCTTCAGACGCATCACGCTGAGGGCGTTCCCACTGCGATTACATGCAGCGGTAGTCCCTGAAGGGGAACTATTGTTTTTTTTTATCAAATTAATTACAGATTAAATAGAGATAATCAATGTCGTCAAAATAAACAAGCTACTTGAACTGTTTTACAGTGTGGCACATTCACATTTTCACTGATGTTGGTTAATAGTCACATGACCCTGATTTTTTAGTAAGTGTTTAATTTAGCCTTATTTACATTTTAGGGCTGGAATATTTAGTCAAAAAATGATATTGTGCATATTAAGTGATATATTGCAATTGCAGTTTGAACTATTTCATTTGAAAATGTCTCATGTTGCTCTGCTGCTGAAACCAGGACTGTTTGTGTTATTGCCGTGACAGGGTGTTTGTCTCACCTGCGTGTGTTATTGGCATGACAGGGTTTGTGTCTAATTTGTGTGTGTTATTGACGTGACAGGGTGTGTGTCTCACCTGTGTGTGTGTTATTGGCGTGACAGGGTGTGTGTCACACCGATGTGTGTTATTGGCATGACGGTGTGTCTCTCACCTGTATGTGTTATTGACTGAGTGTGTCTGAGCTGCGTGTGTTATTGGCATGACAGGGTTTGTGTCTTATTGACAGGGTTTGTGTGTTATTGGCATGACAGGGTTTGTGTCTAATTTGTGTGTGTTATTGACGTGACAAGGTGTGTGTCTCACCTGCGTGTGTTATTGGCATGACAGGGTTTGTGTCTAATTTGTGTGTGTTATTGACGTGACAGGGTGTGTGTCTCACCTGTGTGTGTGTTATTGGCGTGACAGGGTGTGTGTCACACCAATGTGTGTTATTGGCATGACGGTGTGTCTCTCACCTGCGTGTGTTATTGACTGAGTGTGTCTGAGCTGCGTGTGTTATTGGTATGACAGGGTTTGTGTCTTATTGACAGGGTTTGTGTGTTATTGGCATGACAGTGTTTGTGTCTCACCTGTGTGTGTTTTTGACATGACAGGGTGTGTATCTTACCTGCGTGTGTTATTGGTGTGACAGGGTGTGTGTCTCACCTGCGTATGTTAATGGATTGTCAGGGTGTGTGTCTCACCTGCATGTGTTATTGGCGTGACAGGGTGTGTCTCACCTGCATGTGTTATTGGCATGTCAGGGTGTGTGTCTCATCTGGGTGTGTTATTGATGTGACAGGGTGTGTGTTATAGGTGTGTCAGGGTGTGTGTCTCACCTGTGTGTGTTATTGGTGTGACAGGGTGTGTGTGCCTCACCTGCCTTTATGTTATTGGCTTGTCAGGGTGTGTGTCTCACCTGCATGTGTTATTGGCATGACAGGCTGTGTGTCTCACCTGCGTGTTATTGGCATGTCAGGGTGTGTGTCTCACCTGCGAATATTATTGGTGTGACAGGGTGTGTGTCTCACCTGCGTGTGTTATTGGCGTTACAGGGGCACTTCCTGTCACACCTAAGGCCGTAGAGACCGTCGGCACAGACTCGCTCCTCACAGCTCTCACCGGTGTATCCCTGCTCACACACACAGGCTCCGCTCACGTGATAGCACTGTGCACCATTCACACAAACACACATCTGACTGCAGCCCAAGCCATACGTGCCGACAGGGCACTGGTCCTGACATCTGCCAACACACACACAAACACACTTCAGTCACAGCAGCTCGACACTGAACACTGACACACTGACAAATCATGCAACAATCCTGTGCAAGAGGATACTTGGGTGATTGTTGAAAAAGTTAAAGATCAGAGATAAATATGGCTATCGAATAATGGCCTTATAGCTAGCAAATATCATAGCACACCGCACAAGAACATTTCTTCTGTTTGTATCTGGAGGTCACATGTTAGCTACTACATGTAAGAATGTTTTATGTATAAATTGCACTTTTAAAGCCAGTGTGTGAACAGTTTGTAAAGGTTTGAAAAGACTTCTTGAAAAAAGCTTAGAATCAATAAATGCAAAAGAACATTTGGAAACATTTATAAAAATATTTATATTTATAATAACTAAGTATAGTGTAATAAAGTATTTACAAACCATTTGCAAACAGTTAATTAATAAATTACAAACTGTAGTTAATACATGAATAGACTATATACAAATAGCGAGTTCTTCTTTCATCGTCACTGTAGTGAACAGGACGGCCGAGGGGCATGAGAGAACGGTGCGAGGCCGGTGGTGTGATTGTTAATGAGCCGCCGCACCTGTGAGCACACTGGCCTCGCATCTCTCACGGAGAAGCGGAAGCATAAAAAGGGGGAGCGACGTCGTGGAACATGGAGAGAGGAGCAGGCCTGCTTTTGTTTCTATTTTGTTATATTTCATTTCAGTAGCCAGCAGTTCCGTGAGGGGCTTCTGGCAGGTATTTTGTTTGTTTATTTCAGTTAAATAAATTTTTAGTTGATTGTCCTCCGGTTCCTGCCTCCTTCTTCCTTAAACCTTGTTACACTGGTGCCAAAACCCGGGAAGAAGGAGGGACGCGTTGTCAGAGAGTCCTCACCGCGGTGGGGAATCCACAGTGCCATCGAGCATGGTGCGTGAGTTGCCGCCGCTCGCCAAGGAGCTGAAGCCTGTTGCCATCCGCCTGTATGGGAGGAACAGGGAGCGGGAGACTCACGACCATGGACGCTCAAGGCGGGGCGCTGAAACGAAGTGCCGATGGGACAGCTGAGCTTGCTACCGACCGTACTGGAAAGGAGGGGTGGCTGCCATCCGGGAGGGAGAGGAGGAGTCACTGCAAATTGCCGTGGGCAGGAGCCTGCTACCGTCCACCATTGAAGAGGAGGAGCAGGGTATGGGGGACTCCTACCTTCTGCCAAAGGCACACGAGGAGCCGTCACCGTCCACCAAGCTTTTTGGCTAGGCAGGTATTTTGTTTGTTTATTTCAGTTAAATAAAGGTTTAGTTGAATACAGTCACCATAATAAACAAAGTGTTATTGTTTAATAAGCTTATTTGTAAAGAGTTAAATAATACTTTGTTAACAACTTATTAACTGAAAATAGTTCTCACATTAGATTAGAACACAGAAAATTACATTAATTAAGTGCTTTAAACCAACCTTTATTAGAAATTAACTGCATTATTATTATGAGTTTATTAAATGTTTACAAATACATTAAGCCTATCCCTAAAGCAAAACATAATCACCTAAAATAATTAAATAAATAATGCTGTCAATATGAATTACATAAAAATACTCATAAGATCAAGTTAAAATACATCAGTAAAAATTAGGGGTAGATTTAGAGAAAAATTTGCACTCAATAAAACACCAAAAGTCCCTATAAAGCATGAAAACCCAGTGTGTGTGTGTGTGTGTGTGTGTGTGTGTGTGTGTGTGTGTGTGTGTGTGTGTGTGTGTGTGTGTGTGCGTGTGTGTGTGTGCGCGTGTGTGTGTGTGTGTGTGTGTTTTTAATGTTTTTTGTAAACATTTAATGAACTCTTAATAATAATGCAATAATGTCTGGTTGGTTTAAAGTACATAATGTCATTTTCCCATTTTCCGTGATCGAATCTAATGTGAGAATTATTTACAGTTCTACAATAAGTAAGTTAAAGTATTATTTGACTCTTTACATATGAGCTCATTAAACAATAACACTTTAACGACAGTGACACAGAAAAAAAACTCACTATTTTTATATAGTCTATTCATGTATTAACTACAGTTTATAATTGATGAATTACAATAAACTAATAGTTTAGTGTTGTTTGTCTTTATCATATGGTCTTTGCTCGTAATTAAGCTTCTATCAGTCCCTATAGAGCAGAATCTAGTGAAGAGGGATGAGGACACACTTATCTCAACCATTCTGACCATCTGAAAACAGACTTCTTGTCTGTCTTTCTGTTCAGCATCCCACAGAAAAAAGTTCTTCATACTGCACTCTCTGACTCTTAACCACTTAGTTAAACACACACACACACACACACACACACACTGGTGGGCTCCTCCCTGTGGCTGTCAAGAGATTATTCTGCAGCCGGTAGGGTGTGGTGAAATCAGGGTAAACCGGAGGTAACAGTGACATCTGGTGAAGCCAAAGCTCTTATTATGTCATAAAAATTCACTTGCGTTTCTATTTCTGCCATTTAAATACATGCTGCCCGCTCACTTGTACTGTAATTACAGCTGCACTGCCACGGTTGGACGCCAGCAGAAGCAGCTTCACATGCGCATGACTGACTGGTGTTCTGACATTCTCTCTCTCACTGCATCATGTGTGATGTTCCTCCACTGCGCCTGACAGTTCTACTGTACTGGTACATCATCTTCATGCATCATCACAGCACTTGATCAGTAAAATACACCCCGGAATTTTCATATCACAGAAAAGATATAAATTTAACACTTTCCTAAGCAATTATTGGAGTAAACAAGGTTTCACGAAAACAATTAAAACAAAGATAACCATAACCAAACCAGACCATGCGTTAACAACAACTGACAAACACAACTGAGGAACACAAAACACAGGAACTAAATACTTAGGCAGACAAGGTTAATTAATGACAAACAGCTGATTAATCATATCAGTTACAATTGAAACTAAAGACTGGTGGGAACTAAAACAAAGGATACTGAACAGAACTAAAGTCCATTGAAGAGAAACTAAGACAGCAATAACAGAATGTGTTACACAAGAAAACAATCTGTAAAAAAGTAAGAAGCAATTTACAACCAATAGGACTAATAAATACAAGAGAACAAAAACACAATTAAAACAATGTAAAAAAAAATTTCAGGGAGATCGATTCAAATAACAAATTCTTCAGAAATGTTATAAAGTCCTCAAATCTAAAATAAAAAGCAGCAGTCTACATGGTGTGAATATGCTACCAATGTTATTCGGTGTTGTTTATCATTATTGACAGACAGCAGGTTTATTAGCTGCTGTCCCTTTAAGGAGATCCTGCACAGACCCAAACATATTGACACACAGTTTCTCTCAATTAACTTGGTTTATGTAAATACTTGCCAAAACTGGCATTTCGACACACGGGAGTGTGCATTTGACCATTCAAGCACAATATCGCTCAAACTTGTCAATAACTTCAAGTGGTCCTGCACAGCATGGATATATGTACACACCATGATATAAACCTTCTATTGATAACTTCATAACTTCTACTGATTGACTCCTGTCACCGGGATATAAAGCCCTACTCTGTGCCTCCTCTGACAAGATCTCACACCCTATAGAGTGCAATGCTGAACGGCTCCAGGGTCGGTTTAATCACCCCTGTCTATATCCGAGGTCTTCAGGCCCGGGCCTCCCTGTCCTGTCCAGTTCTCCATCCTGCTTCAGCACACCTGCGTGGCTTGCCTAGCAGTTTGATAAGCGTTGGAGCTGAACTCTGCAGGACAGTGTGTCCACAGAAGCAGGGCTAAGACCTCAGGTCTATATGATGCATCTCAGAATAACCAGCATTTGAGTCCAATAAAGCATCAATGAGCTTTGTGTTTTTCTTATCAAAATGTGTAGAAACACTCTAAACCATGGATCAGTAAACTAGCTTCTCCATGGTCTTGGTCATGTGAGAGGTCAATGTTGCTGGTCTACAACCAGACATGATGTTTTCCAGAGCCCTGGGACTAAAACTCCTCCGATCGCCTCATGCCAGCATCAGATCCTGCAGTTTCACATCTACTTTCCTCATAACCTGATTTGCTGAGTCTACAGCAGTGCCAACACTAACCCATCCTCTGAAGACATGTTTCAGCTTGGCTCTGTTCCTCACACTCTCTATCACGAGACTTCAGAAGGACTGAATATAGTGCAAAAGTCACACAAATTTTAGTCAGAAGTGAAACCGTGGCTGTAAGGGGCAGCAGTGTGTTCAGTGGATTGTACTAGTGTTTGACAAAATGGCATTTGTTTAGCAAAACTTTTGCTGTGATTTTTGAAAATTGCATGTGATGCAAAGTGTCATTGTACAGGCTGTAAGTTTATCCCTCGCAGCCTCGTTTTCATCCATGTGAAATTCTATCTAGGGACTATGTGTCACGGTAGACGTTTTCACTGTTTCCTCCTAGTCTTGTGTTTTTGTTGTTGTATGAATGCACGTGTGTGAGAGGTGTGTCTGTATGACATCACCTGATCCGCTCCAGCTGTTCATCATCACATCACCAGCTGCAGTTGATCATCACCACTCTATTTATACTCACCGCTGTTCTTTCATCCTTGTCAGATCGTTGTTTAATGTGGTTCGTGTTGGTGTACCGGTGTCGAGTTCCTGCCTTGTGTTCCCGTGTTGTCGTCTGGATTCCAGTATTCATCGTTCGTCTCTTCACCGTGTCTTCACTTCACCTCACCACGGATACTGACCATCTTGTCCCTGCGTCACTGTCTCCACCTGTTTGCACTGCCGACTCTGTGAGACTTTAATAAACAGTCAACTTGCTCTTGCTTCCTGTCATTCGTTTATACCCTGTGACAGAACGATCTGACCAGAAGATGGAAGCAGCGAGTTCGCCGCAGAGATCAATGGAAGAATTTATTCATCACAGCACCAGGAGAATGGATGCCCAGCAGAGAGAGATCAGCGATACAGGTCGCGCAGTGCAAGCCTTGGTGACGCAGGTGTCCGAGCTCACCCAGCATATCCAACGGCTTCAGGTTCCCACTGCGCCGCCCACACCGACCGTTCCCCCCACAGTCCCAGAGAGACCCGTGATGACGGAGCCCCGCTTGCCGGTACCGGAACACTATTCTGGTGAACCGGCATTTTGCCGAGCATTTCTGACCCGTTGCTCGATGCATTTTGCTCTGCAACCACGCACATTCGAGACGGAACAGGCTAAAGTGGCGTTTGTACTAACATTGTTGACAGGAAAGGCAGCGCTCTGGGGGACGGCGGTGTGGGAGAAACAAAATCCATGCTGCGTCTCGTTCCAGACCCTCTCCGACGAGATGAAGGAGGTTTTTGACCGGGCGGTCTCGGGTAGAGAAGCAGCCAGAACTTTGACGGAATTACGTCAAGGAGAAAGATCGGTTTCAGACTTTTCCATAGAATTCCGGACTTTGGCGGCGGAGTGCGGCTGGAACGAGGAGGTGCAGTGGGATATGTTCCTGCATGGGCTGGCTGACCACGTCCAGAGAGAGATCTACGCCCTGGATCTTCCTACCACACTGAACGGACTGATAGATCTTGCTCTGCGGGTGGACGCTCGGCTATCCAGGGTCGAACGCCGAGCTCCGTCCACCCGTACCTTCGGAGGAGTCGACGTTCCCTGATCCAGCGGCAGGGACGTGGTCAGCCCCGTCTTCGATCCCGAACCCATGCAGGTGGGTCGAGCTCGGCTTTCCCGGGAGGAAAGGGAGAGGCGGAGGTCCCAGGGCCTCTGCCTGTATTGTGGAGGAGCGGGACATTATGCTTACAACTGCCCGGTAAAAGGCCAAGCCCGATAGTAAACTTGAGGCTACTATCGGGTGGGATCTCCGCCAGGAAGACCTCATCGACTACATCTACCTCCACACTCCTCCCGGTTAGATTAAGATGGTCAGTTCACCAGCACGATTGTTTTGCACTGTTGGACTTCGGGGCGGAAGGTAATTTTATGGACTATAATTTTGCACATACATTTCAGATTCCCCTCCAACCTCTCAACCACCAGATTTCTGTTCATGCATTAAACGGTCAGAAACTTCCCACCATTTCTCACACCACCGAAGACATCACATTGATTACATCTGGCAACCACACTGAGACTATTTCTTTTTTTATTTTGGACTCTCCTTTGGCACCCGTTGTACTTGGACATCCCTGGCTGATCAAACATAACCCCCGTGTGGACTGGATTAATAAGGCTGTGCTGGAGTGGAATAAGGAATGTCATGTGTCTTGTCTTGTGTCTGCGTGTTCGTCTGTACCTGTTTCTGTGTTACAGGAGGAGGCAGGGGATTTGTCTAACGTGCCCGCCGAGTATCTAGACCTGAAGGAAGTGTTCAGTAAGTCTCGCGCTGCTTCTCTCCCTCCGCATCGTCCCTATGACTGTGCTATAGATTTACTGCCAGGTAAGTCTCCGCCTAAAGGCAAGTTATATTCACTTTCGATTCCTGAAAGAGAGGCCATGGAGAAATATATTTCTGATTCTCTAGCAGCCAAGTTCATTCGCCCTTCCTCTTCTCCTGCGGGGGCGGGGTTCTTTTTTGTGGGGAAGAAGGATGGATCGCTGCGACCTTGCATTGATTACCGAGGGTTGAATAACATCACGGTAAAGAATACCTATCCTTTGCCGCTGATGTCTTCAGCCTTCGAGAGGTTGCAGGGAGCATCTATCTTCACAAAATTGGACTTACGTAACGCTTATCATTTGGTTCGCATCAGGGAGGGAGATGAGTGGAAAACTGCTTTTAACACCCCTAGGGGGCACTTTGAATATTTGGTAATGCCATTCGGATTATCCAACTCCCCAGCAGTTTTCCAGGCACTGGTCAATGACGTGTTGCGAGACATGATCGATCAGTTCATATATGTCTACCTGGATGACATATTGATTTTTTCTTCGTCTCTCCAGGAACATGTGCAGCACGTTCGACGAGTGCTTCAGAGGCTGCTAGAGAATGGGCTTTTTGTCAAGGCGGAGAAATGCGATTTTCATGCACAGTCTGTTCCTTTTCTAGGGTATATCGTGTCGTCCGAGGGAATGCGGATGGACCCTGAAAAGATCAAAGCTGTGGTGGATTGGCCAAGTCCAGATTCACGCAAGGCCCTGTTGAGGTTTCTGGGGTTTGCCAATTTTTACCGGCGTTTTATTCGCAATTACAGCCAGCTGGTCTCGCCTCTGACTGCCTTGACCTCCCCCCGAACTGCGTTCAGGTGGTCTGACTCAGCCGAGGCTGTTATTTCTAAATTGAAGAGCCGCTTTGTTTCGGCCCCCATTCTCATAGCCCCTGATTCATCACGTCAGTTCGTGGTGGAGGTCGACGCGTCGGAGGTGGGAGTAGGAGCAGTGTTATCCCAGCGTTCACCTGTGGACGACAAGATGCACCCTTGCGCGTTTTTTTTCACATCGTTTATCCTCAGCCGAACGCAATTATGACATTGGTAACAGAGAGTTGTTGGCAGTCAAGTTAGCGTTGGAAGAGTGGCGTCAGTGGTTAGAAGGGTCGGGGGTACCTTTTATCGTCTGGACTGATCATAAGAATCTGGAATACATCAGAACTGCTAAACGATTGAACTCCAGGCAGGCTCGGTGGGCACTTTTTTTCGGTCGTTTTGATTTCACTCTCTCTTACCGTCCGGGTTCCAAGAACATCAAACCCGACTCATTATCTCGCATATTTGATTTTTCCGAACGCCCGGCTACTCCCGAGTGTATTTTACCCGAGACCATAATTGTCTCAGCACTCACATGGGAGATCGAAGCGAAGGTCAAGAGAGCCTTAGAAGGGGTAACGCCTCCGCCCGGATGCCCACCGAACCGTTTGTTTGTGCCGGAGGAATTACGGTCGGACGTTATTCAGTGGGGTCACAGTTCCAACATAGCTTGTCATCCAGGAGTTAATCGTACTGGTTTTTCAGTCAAGCAACGATTTTGGTGGCCACGTATGGCTCGCGACGTTCATGATTTTGTTTTGGCTTGCTCAGTTTGCGCCACTGGTAAGTCTTCCAATCGACCGCCAGAGGGGTTACTTCAGCCGCTGCCGGTGCCTTCGAGACCCTGGTCCCATATCGCTCTCGATTTTATTACCGCCCTCCCACCCTCTCAGGGGAACACAGTGGTTTTACTGTGGTGGACCGATTCTCGAAGGCAGCACATTTCATCCCCTTACCCAAATTGCCTTCAGCTAAGGAGACAGCGGCAACGATCGTAGACCACGTCTTTCGGCTACATGGCCTCCCGATGGACGTGGTTTCCGACAGGGGTCCCCAGTTTGTGTCCAAATTTTGGCGAGAGTTTTGTAAATTGCTGGGGGCGACTGTTAGTCTGTCCTCTGGGTTCCATCCCCAGAGCAATGGTCAAACTGAGAGAGCCAACCAAGATTTGGAAAGAACGTTGCGATGTTTGGTTTCCAAGAATCCCTCCTCTTGGAGTCAACAACTGTCTATGGTGGAGTACGCCCACAATACGTTACCAGTGTCATCTACGGGCCTTTCTCCGTTTGAGTGTAGCGTAGGTTACCAGCCACCTGTTTTTCCTAGTCTGGAATCCGAAGTCGCGGTCCCCTCCGCCCACGCCTTCATCCAGAGGTGTCATCGCACTTGGACTAGAGCCTGCGAGACTCTACTCCAAGTGGGAGCGCGCACCAAGGCCAAAGCCGATCGCCACCGGCGGAAGCCTCCCGTATACGTCGTCGGTTCCAAAGTGTGGCTTTCAACAAGGAACATTCCGCTTCGATCCGTCTCGAATAAACTTGCTCCCAAATTTATTGGCCCGTTTGCTGTCACCAAGATCATTAGTCCGGTGGCAATCCGCCTCAAACTTCCTTTTGCGTACAGGAGAATTCATCCCGTGTTTCATGTATCCAAAGTTAAGCCCGTTTTTTATGCACGCATTAATCCGCCAGCCCCGGTTCCCCCACCGCCGCGACTCGTAGACGGGGAACCATCCTATTCGGTCAATCGTATTCTGGATTCTAGACGGAGGGGACGCGGATTCCAGTACTTGGTGGACTGGGAGGGTTACGGTCCGGAGGAGAGAAGTTGGGTTCCTGCTAGAGACATTCTGGATCACTCTCTTATCGATGATTACAATCGGCAGGTAAGGGAGTCTTAGGAGGAGGGGTACTGTCACGGTAGACGTTTTCTCTGTTTCCTCCTAGTCTTGTGTTTTTGTTGTTGTATGAATGCACGTGTGTGAGAGGTGTGTCTGTATGACATCACCTGATCCGCTCCAGCTGTTCATCATCACATCACCAGCTGCAGTTGATCATCACCACTCTATTTATACTCACCGCTGTTCTTTCATCCTTGTCAGATCGTTGTTTAATGTGGTTCGTGTTGGTGTACCGGTGTCGAGTTCCTGCCTTGTGTTCCCGTGTTGTCGTCTGGATTCCAGTATTCATCGTTCGTCTCTTCACCGTGTCTTCACTTCACCTCACCACGGATACTGACCATCTTGTCCCTGCGTCACTGTCTCCACCTGTTTGCACTGCCGACTCTGTGAGACTTTAATAAACAGTCAACTTGCTCTTGCTTCCTGTCATTCGTTTATACCCCGTGACACTATGTGTAACTTTTTAGGTAATTTATTATCTAAAATCAATATTTTTATTCATAAATAAGTCCTCAGTGGTATACGAATACCTCTACCAATTATCTGACTTAACCTCGTAAACAAAGAATTTATTATCTTTATATACATGGGATGGGTAGGTCCACGGAGGCTTCCATGTAGTTCCACCGTCTTGAAAAATTATAATAGCAGAGAGGGTCAAAAAGTACTAGGCCAACTTTTGTGAAAACTAACGGTAATTTATTTCTGTGTGACTAATGTGCAATTTTGACATATATTAATCTATGATCAATGTATCACTTTTTATTGTAGACCTGTGGTAAAACATCAATGCTTGGGTTTTAAATATTCAAGTAGGGCCTTAACAACAAAAATGCAAGCAAACGGTCACTTTTATCATATTTGTTTTGCAATGGGTGGCTTCCGCAGGGTGGCTGGGCGATCCCTTAGAGATAGGGTGAGAAGCTCGGTCACTCGGGAGGAGCTCAGAGTAGAGCCGCTGCTCCTCCACATCGAGAGGGGTCAGCTGAGGTGGCTCGAGCATCTGTTCCGGATGCCTCCTGGACGCCTCCCTGGGGAGGTGTTCCGGGCACGTCCCACTGGGTGGAGGCCCCGGGGAAGACCTAGGACACGCTGGAAAGACTATGTCTCCCGGCTGGCCTGGGAACGCCTCGGTGTCCCCCCAGAAGAGTTGGAGGAAGTGTCTAGGGAGAGGGAAGTCTGGGCATCTCTGCTTAGACTGCTGCCCACGCGACCCGGCCCCGGATGAAGCGGAAGAAGATGTATGTATGTGTATGTTTTGCAATGCACGCTGTTTCCAGTGATTTATCTCTGATTAGTTTTCTGATAAAACTTTAATTAGTTGGTGAAATGATAAGTTAGTGTGATGTTGTTGCAGAGAGGCATGTTACGGGCTTGTTTTAGTGAAGCACTGCCGAGCTTCTGGCCCGATAATGGAAACGCAGGTCAGGTGCTACTGGCCTGAAGCTATTAGCCTGACAAGGCCCATTTAAAGCCATGGTTTCCCATTTAAAGCCACTGGCTACTGATCCACTGCCTCTCTGTTCTCTCCCTCTTCCTCTACCTACTGTTGAATCATCTGATGATGATGATATCTAATCTAATAATGCACGTACTTCAGAAAATATAACAAATAAAGCAGCATAAACACTAATTACAATAGTTCATGTTTTTCACAGTCAGTAATTCATACTGTAAAGTTGCAGTTTGTTTGAAATAACAAACCTGTTCACCCGAAAGAAAACTCTACAAAGTGCTATTAGAAGACATCCTGTCATGGCTTTTTGGTACATAATGGCAACCGTAGATGCAACACGCATTTAAAAAAGTGAGGCGCTGGAGAACACAATTCGTTTGAATGCGAAATACAATTTCACTGCTAGATGGGAGTAATTCTTACACAATGTCCATTTAAGGTCTGTTGGCTCTTTTCCGGAGGATGTAAGTTCTCAGCATTGTGTTGCTCTCCGCTCCAGTGATAAAGTTTGATGTTGCAGTGCAGATACTGACCTCTCTCCTGTGTATCCCGCGCTACACACACACTGTCCCGTGGATGGAGCACAGCTTCCTCCGTTATGACACTGACACTCCTGTGAGCAGTTCTTCCCGAAGCGCCCCGCCGGACACGGCTGTCCACACACTGCTCCCTGAAACGACATCGACACATCACTGCCAACACAATGCCGAGATAGACAGTGTGCAACAATTACAGTAGGCAGGAAACTTTAAAACACATTTTCAAATGACAATAAAACAGAGAACATAATTGAATCGAACAAATAATGTAATAATTCTGTCCAAACATAATAGGCGCAATCAATGCAGCGCCATGCGCAAGTGTTTTTTGCTAGCTTCAGCCCGACGCAATTATCATTTTCACGTCCTGCGCCACATTGTTTAAATAGCAAATGCATTTGCGCCCATCTGTGGCCCATGGGCTGCTGGTCTGAGAACCAGGTGTGTGTTTGGGATTTGGGATGCATTGTTGGAGTGTTTGAGGAACTGAAATTGACTGAGTCATTGACCAATGTCAATTGAAGCCGCCGTGGTGCGATCGCAACTGACTTTTAAAGGGAATGGGAGATAAGACTCTGATTGGTTTATTGCAAATTACGCCCAAAACACACTCATTACTCATTAACCCTTTATGATCTGTCATAGAACAATACCACCAGAGTATTTTTACATGCTGTGCTGTCAATCTTTTGAACATTTTCATATGCCATACATCAAAACAATCCTTACACCCCCGATTTAAAAGCTATGTATGTTATAATTCAATAGTAAATAGATACACAGCTTAAAAGTGCAATAAACTAAAAACTAAATAATTTAAATCGTTTTTTTTACATATTTTATTAAATACAGAAATATCACAAATATCAACCTCAAACTTGTCAATGTAAAAAACTTATATAAAACACTTTAAAGCAGCACACAATTGATTTGAACTGTTCACATAAATTAATTTGTAAGATACACTCATTTTTATAAACAGTGCGTTGTGGAGTCAAAATGATGAAGCAATGATAAAAAGAGACAATAACAAATGTAGAACACAGTAGAGTAGCATTTACTGCCAATGAGAGTCAAATGTCGCAGCTTGTGACGTCACAACATGCACACAGCGTTTCATGAGTCATCGAAAGACGTAACTCAATCGGAGATCTATAGAACATGTGCAAAGACGTGCAATGCATTTGAGCGTTTTTGTTGTAAACGCATATTACGCAATTTGTACAGACTCATTTGAGGGTAAAAACAATGCAACAGGAGCATTTTGGAGGCTTGACCTGAACGTGTAATGTCTCTGGTTTTGTATGCAAAAAGAATTATCGGTAACACTTTATAATAACTGCACGCTATTTCTCATTAGTTAAACATTAGTAAACAGTTAATTCATCATTTATAAAACATTAATAGACATTAATAAGCAGTTTATAAATATAGCTATAAATGCTTCTTGATTTATAAGCATATCTATAATGTGTTTAATAATTGTATTTTCATACTTTGTTAATGATCAATTAATAATTTCTAAATGAAGTATTGCATTATTTACAAAACCAGTTGTTTAAGAGTTGTCAGTCACTCATAAGATCACTTAGAAAGTGTAAGTAAATGTAGTAAATACAGGTAGTTATAAAGCATTTAGTAGTGGTTAGTTAACTATTTTTGTGAGCTAAAAAAAGTGAGGACTATCCATGCTGTGTAAAGCATTTATAAAGGTGATTTAAAGACTCATTAATCTTCTAAACAGTAAAAAGTAACAAACACAAAGCAGTGATACAGAACATAGAAATATTTAACAGCCTTTAAAAATGTTTTACAAGGCATGAATAGTCCTCACTTTAGATGAGCTCACGAACATAGTCAACTGACCACTACTAAATGTTTTATAACTACCCAAATTAACCCCGAATTACAGCATTGATACATGTTAATAAAGCATTTATTAACACACTAAGTAACCATCACTATATGTATGAATGTATGAACATGTATGAATGTACATTTAAATAGTTTATTAATCATTTACTTACATGCTCTAAGTAATCTTACGAACCATCTGACAACTCTCAAATAACTGGTTCATAAAAAATGCAATTCTTCATTTAGAAATGATAAATTGATCATTAATAAAGGATGAAAATACAATTAGTTAACAAATTATAGATATGCTTTTAAATCAAGAAGAAAACATTTATAGCTGTATTTATAAACGGCTTATTAATGTCTATTAATGCTTTATGAATGATGAATGAATGGTTTACTCATACTTAACTAATTATCATTAGCGTGTAGTTATTATAAAGTGTTACCGAATTATCGAGCTAGCCATTTGGTTTCAGTTTCTATCGGCTCTTAAACAGAGACCCGCAAATGGGAGCGTTGGTCTTAAAGGGTTAAGAGAATAGGGATAAACCTTTTAGACCATGCGCTGTGTGCGCAAGCCATTTTTCCCGTCATTAAACTAGTAAAAGTGGATTCGGACTTGCTCTAAGTGCACTTGCGCTTACATCCTTATAATAGGCCTGAATCACAAATATTTGTCTTTACTTCTAGATATCAGTTAATATTGAGTGTTGCAGGTCGTACCATCCAGCCAGCCGGGCAGGAACACTCTCCGGTCACATGATGACACACGCCACCGTTCTGACAGGGGCAGCGCTCCCCGCACTGCCGACCATGCTTCCCTGGAGGGCACAAGTCCTCGCAGCTGCACACACACAACAAACACATTTACATTCATGCATTCGGCAGATGCTTTTATCCAAGTTCTTGCATTCCTTGGGATTCGAACCCATGAGCTTGGTGTTGCTAGCGCCACAATCATCCGTCTGTGCTACAGTAGTACAAACTCGTGACGGCTGTCGCAGGTGAACTCACAATGCTCCAGTGTATCCTGGGCTGCACACACACTCTCCTGTGATGTGGTGGCATGTGGCGTTGTTCTGGCAGAGGCACTTCTGCTGGCAGCCGTTGCCGTAGGTGTGGCGCTCACAGAGGTCCTCGCAGCGCCAGCCGCGGTGTCCTGGCGCACAGAGGCAGGCTCCGCTGATGGGGTTACACAGCGCCTCGTTCTGGCACTGACAGCGGCTCCGGCAGTGCGGACCCCAGTGCTCGCCATCACATGCTGCACACACACACACACACACAGAGCTGCACTTCTGACTCAGAAAACACCTAGACATGTGGAAAATACAGCATCGGCCAGCAGAGATTTGATCAATAATATGTGATATGTGCAGTCGCTGAAGGAAAAAACTGCAGCATAGTTGTCTGAGGGAAGTTCAACATCAGCCTTGGGTTGTGTGTGAATGAAATGCAGCATCAGAGCTGCTTTAGTGTCTGTGTGTGATCTCAGCACATGACACAACGCTGTCTTTACACTGTAACAGCAGCTGTTTGCATAAAGAAAGAGGACAAGCACTGTGACAAGACATCAGTGTTAAGTAAATGTGTTTTACTGCGTGATTACTGATGATAAGTCAAGTCAAGTCACCTTTATTTATATAGCGCTTTTTAAAATAAAGATCAAAGCAGCTTCACAGTGATAACATGAAAATAATTCAACACAGATCACTAATATTGTTGAATATTAAATGTCCCCAACTATGCAAGCCAAAAGCCAAGGCAACAGTGGCAAGGAACCAAAACTCCATCAGGTGACAGAATGGAGAAAAAAACCTTGGGAGAAACCAGGCTCAGTCGGGGGCCAGTCCTCCTCTGGCCAACGAAGGAACAGTGCGATTCGGGTAGCATTACAAGTCAAATTGGATCAGAACATTAAGAGTATTTGTCCATTTCCATCTCTTAGGGAGTTGAAGTAATCACGCCAGTATGGAGAGAGTTGTTGAGGATGGTTGTCGTGCCGATGAGGCCGGCACTTAAGAATTACTAATTACTGAGGATATTACTGATGATTAATCATGCCACCGGCCTCGCACCACTCTCTCACGGCCCCGGGCCTCGTCCTGCTCGCCACAAAGATATTAATAACTAATACCGACTATAAATGTATTTGTATAATTTACAGGCCGCATGAGGTACATAAGCTGTCAAACATTTCATCCAACTTTCATTTTTATTATCCAAGCTAACAGGAAATATTTTCAGAATGTTCTACAAGTTTCTCTCGAAGTTATGAACAATCAAATTTCCTGTAATGTTAATAGAACGTTTGTTCAGAGTTATCTGGTTTTTAATAGTGTTCTCTAAATTTTAGCATAAAAACTTTACTTATACATTGTTCATGGAATGTTTTTTAAATGGTTTCATTGGACATATGTCTAATGCTATGTTTCAGAACATTCAAAAGTAACATTTACATAATGCTAGCAAAACATATTATTAAAACATCTGAGGTTACGTAAGTAACCCTGGTTCCCTGAGAGGGAACGAGAGCTGCGTTGGCTAACCCGATGGGAACGCTCTGCGTGATTGCGTCATGAAGCCTCTGTACAATCAGTCCAATGAGAGAGTAGGACGTCATGTGACGTCATAGACCAGGAAACTATAAAGCACCCTTGAAATCAGACCGCGACAGCTTCTGAGGCAAGGCCTGAAGCAAGTCGATCAGGGCATGCAGGAAGTATGGCAGGCGAACGCATCTCTCGTTCCCTCTCAGGGAACCAGGGTTGCGTAACCTGAGACATTCCCTTTCAAGGGAACTTCGAGCTGCGTTGGCTAACGCGATGGGAACCCCATACCCACTACGTCATGCTTAGAAATGCCCGTTCTGTGTGAAGTCCTTGCACAGACTAAGACATTAACTGGGGCCTAAGGAGTATAACCCGGTCTAGGGTATAGAAATGCTTTCACCATACCCAGTGCAGATTCCAGGTATAAAGGAGCAACCGACAGGGCATGCAAATCTCCTAATCTCAGATAAATGAAACAGCAAGGAGAAATGTTTTCAAAGTGAGGATTTTTTCTGAAACCTCTTCAATGGGCTCAAAGGGAGCCAAAGCCAGATCCTCAAGTACAATGGCCAAATCCCAAGCCGGTGCTCTGAATGCAGTGCAGGTCTCAACCTCATGTACCACCGAGAAAAACTAGTAATTAGTCGATCTCTCCCGATAGAAGTACTATCTCCCAGAGAGGTGTAGTAGGCCGATATAGCCGCCACGTAAACCTTAAGGTAGAAGGAGATAATCCAGCAGAGAAACGGTCTTGCAAGAAATCAAGAACTGTACCAACAGGGCAATTAACAGGATCTTGGTGACGTTCACCACACCAGATGGAGAATAATTTCCCTTTCAATGCATATAGTTTCTCTCATGGAAGGAGCTCTGGATTGGAGAATGGTCTCAACGACCTCAGTCGAGAGACCGGATTCTATGAGCCGGGCCCCCTCAGAGGCCAAGCCACAGTATCCAAACTCCAAATGAGGGTGAACTCCCGGGAGCAAAGATATCGGGAAATGCGTACCGGTGTAGTGTTAACCACACCTAATACATCACATCCAGTCCAAGCAGAGCTATATACATATATATAATTCTGTGGCCACCAGCGGGATCAACCAAACTGGCAGCACTGCGACCCTCCTCAGAGAGTCGCTCCTCACACTCATTCCATACCCACCAGGGCTGCCTAATAAAAATGGTTTCATTATTTATGATGGCTGGTGGGTAACGTCGGGGTTAATAACGATGACACAGACTCGGGAGAGAGAAAGCTCGCAAGGGTCTCTTTAACCCAGGTCTCAAACTCGCGGCCCGAGGGCCATTTGCGGCCCGCGGGATGATATTTTGTGGCCCCCTACTTGATATTAAAGTTTAATGTTAGTGCGGCCCGCCGTTGCGTTTGCCGCGTTTTTTTATTATTATTATCATTTTTATCCCTTATGGGCTACCATATGTAGTCTCGTGACAGCTTACCGTAGGTTTGTTGTCAATAGTTGTCATAGACAACCACGAAGTACTGCGCCTGGAAAAAAATGAGCGCGTCGCTTCAATTATGAGCGCGCTCGGCGCTTGATGCGCGCCTATTTGAAACCTACTTGAGCGTGCAAAATATGTGAGCGTGATATGTGAACAGGCATAAGGCGAGCTACCACCACCAAATCAGGCCACAGCTACTGATAGCTCGCGAGCGACGTGTTGGATATCCCTGCTCTAAAACAATGAATGTGAGAATAATCATTTTGAGCTTGTGATATGTGTTGTGTCTGAACGCGTTCAATGACGATAGTTCATAAACTCATTCATATTTTGGGCGAACGTGAACTGAACGTAACCTACTGTATTACTGCCTGATGAACGTTACAGTGAACTCGTTCATTCAAGTGTTTGTGAACCGAGGAGCGAGGAGGCGTCGAAAGATCATTTAAAAAAGGGTTTTATGAGGTCGGCGAGGATGGGAAAATCTTACATGTCTCTGCAAACTCTGCCCGTCGATAAAATGATTGTTATCTGTGGTTGTATATGGGCTGTGGCAATAATAATAGCTTAATAATAAAAAAGAAGCTCGCAGCAACATATGGAAAAAAAGAACTAGTTCATTTTAAAATTTGTGAATTGAACTTTGAACTAGTTCATGTAATGAACTTGGTCCAACAGGTTGATAAGAAGGTTTGCTTTGATATGTGCAAAGTCAGTAATTTGCCTGAGACACTATACATGTGTAGAAAGAATTATTTGTATTTCAAAAGCAGTAATTGTTTTTCTAAGTATAATAAAAGGAAATGTGCCTTTTGGGGGGAAAAAATTCAATATAATAGTGTTGTATAAAGAAAATAAAAAGCAAATATGACTATCATCACAACAAAGATGTGTATAAGAAAAAGACAAAGAAAGTTTGTAAAATTAACTCCAACTGTCCGAAGGACAGCTCATGAAGAACCAATCATGTACAGAAAGGAATGTTCAAATTCAGAGGAACAGTTCAGAGGAAACATTAATAATAAAGATTGAGAAGATTGGATCAGTTGTGCTCCATTTTTGGAATACTTAAATACATTTTTTTTGGGGGGGGGGGGGGGGATACTTGATGCGGCCCGGCCTGACCCAGACTCTATCTCCAGCGGCCCCCAGTTAATTTGAGTTTGAGACCCCTGCTTTCACCCGAGGCACAGAAATACCATAATACTTAATACCCAAACATTGCTATAATTAGACATCTGGAGATTAAACACATAAAATACAAACCCCGACGACGAGGCTGAGATACAGAGTTTTCTTGTTTTAAGATAATTTTAATCTAAAAAATCTCCTTTTAAAAGCTCCTCTTTATTCAGCAGAGATGAGCTGACTTATTTATTTATTCATTGAAAACTCAAACATCTGCCTTTCTCTTAACATTTTTATTTGTTTTGTACTCTTTCTTTTTAAACAAAACACTAACGATACCAATTCCTCGGAACTGGAAATCGCCTACCCTGAAATACGAGTCGTCTCTGTGCCTCGGCAACAGAGAGACCCGCGTGGGGAACGCGAACCGAACCGAGTCCTCCTCGGAGAACGCCCGGCGGGAGCGGAGCGTCCTCGCGGAAAGCTTCTCGCAATGCCCACAGTCAGCTCCCTCGAGAACTGACTGCTGACCATGCTCCACTCCCAAACATTGCAACAAATAGCTGATGTTTGTCCCCACCCGTGATGTAACGAGGGCAGGGAACCACACACCGTCTATAATCTTGCTTGCTTGCCATAAATATAGATAGTGATATATCAACAAACAACAATAAATAGACAAGGACAGAGTACAGAGATCGCTTGCTGAAGGCAACAGAAGCTGTCGCATGACGTCCTACTCTTCGACTGATTGTACAGAGGCTTCACGACGCAATCACGCAGAGCGTTCCCATCGCGTTAGCCAACGCAGCTTGAAGTTCTCTTGAAAGGGAACAGGATGTGGTGTTCTGGCAGGTTATTCCAGGAAAAGTCGTAGTGTCACAGACATTTTACTAGGCTGCTTGGATAGCTGGGCATAAAGTCTATAACACTGCTTAAAATGAAAATCTCTTTTGGTCTCATGAAAGAGTGGTGGCAGAGTCTGTAACACGTGTTCCCTTTCGAAAGAGAACTCGCACTGCATCAATGACGCTTTGGGGAATGCCTCCAAGTGAACCAGTGTCTGAAAGTTATTACTGTAGTCTGTTAGTAATTACTCACCCTCTGTTGTTCCAACACCGTAAGACTTCCGTTCATTTTTGGAACACAAATTAAGATATTTTTAAAGAAATCTGAGAGCTGGATCACTCCTCCATAGGCTTCTAAGAGATCAAAACTTGCCGGCCCAGAAAAGTTATTAAAGACATACTAGACATAATAGACATACCAAGCAACGAGAATAATTTTTTTTCGCAAAAACAAACAAACAAAAATTACGACTTTATTTAACTATTAATTTTCTTTTGCATGTGCCTGTGTGAGTTCATGTAGTGTAACAGCACGTTTTGTGCTGTACACCACCATGTAGGCTCACGCATGACACACATGACCAACGTTGGCCAATAGTGAGCCAACCCTTGATAAACTTATGGTTGAGCCACTGTAGTCACTTGGACTATTTTAATAACTTTAAATTAACTATCTTTAATACATTTTCTGGGCCGGTAACTTTGTCACCCTCAGAAAGTGACTCCTTTCGGACCTCCTGGCCATTTTCTCTTAAACAAACCTCTTCCATGGAAGCTGTTGGTTCCAGGCCACTGAGCAGTCTTCATTGTATCGGAGGCGTCTTTGAGGCTTATAGCTCTTTGAGGCAGTGGGGGTAGGGAATACTGTCACTGACCGAAAGGGGGAGTGTTCGGCATTTCAGTGAAACTGACAATTCTGACATTTTCTGTCACAGCCATAATTGGCATGCACTCCCCTCAGCATGTTGGCGTTGGTATATCGTTCTCCATAGCGGCATCGACGCAGTGCGAGTTCCCTTTCGAAAGGGAACGTCTCGGGTTACGACTGTAACCAATGCTTCCTGAGAACATGGAACGAGACACTGCATCTAGGTGACCCTTTTATACTTCCGGGTCACACTATATATACTTATACTTCATAGGCTGTCGCCAGTCAATACAATTGCCATGATTGGATATGCACCAGACACCGGTTCCCGCGGAGGCGTTCTCCAAAGCTACAGTCGTAACCTGAGATGTTTTAATATGCTGTCAGAAATGTCTAACAGATGCGAACAGAAGCAGGATTGAAACAAATTCCTTCAATGGATATATAAAATTAACAACTCCCAAACAAAAAACACCCTGAATGTGGCCAATCATAAACCAGCTAAAAAATCCAAATGACATCACTCTGTATGATGATTAGACTGACGGTTTCAATTCCATCATTAAAGAGGTTATATGCAGCTTTTTCCCCAAAATAAACGTTTTACCATTTATGACTAAAACATCTCCTGATGAGCATAGTGACACCTTGTCCGCTCACAGTGGGTGCACCTATACTGCAGACCCACACCATCATCTGCAGTCCGGCGACCCTCTCGCTCCAGCCACAGCATTATAACAATATGTGGCAGGAGGTTCATAATCAAACAGCTGTGTATTAATACTTAGAGAAACAAACACACAATCCACTACAAATGAACCAACTCATATACACAAGAACAACATGTGATGATCTAATGAGCTTCCACAGTTCACACAACCTGAACTCACTGACGGAACACTTAAGAGACTGATGACCATGTGTTCGCTGAGTTCGTTTTTAAGCATGACAAAGCTGTGCATTTCTGGAAATAGGAATGAATAATCTGACTCATGCATGATTGGCTTTTGCAAATGTGTCAAGACAAGTACAATGTTATTTTAGAATAAGAGATGCTAGTCATTTGAGAATGACAACAACATTGAGTCTCTTTTTCTAGGATCTTCTTTTTCTTGATGAAAAGTTGCATTAGGCTCATTTGAGTTTGTTTGTACACACATTGTTTCAGGTGTATGATGGTATATATTATCAGGGATCCACAAAGTACAGGACTTGTGTACTTCATACATCACTGCTCTGAAAGCAGAAAGCTATGAACTCACTTTTAAGATTTTATTTATCCACAGGCCGGGAAAAATCCCTGCTAATTCCAGGCTTTCCATGAACCCTGTGTTATTCTGAGGGTAACTGAGACATACTTTTAAAGGGATACTCCACTTTTTTTGGGAAATAGGCTTATTTTACAACTCCCCCAGAGTTAAACTGTTGAGTTTTACTGTTTTTGAATCCATTCAGCTGATTTTCTGATATTAAGAAGAATATCAGTAACCAGACAGTTTCTGGTCTCATTGACTTCCATAGTATATTTTTTTCCTACTATGGAAGTCAATGGGACCAGAAACTGTCTGGTTACTGATATTCTTCTAAATATAAAAAAATCGTCTGAATGGATTCAAAAACGGTAAAACTCAACAGTTTAACTCTGGGGGAGTTGTAAAATGAGCTTGTTTCCAAAAAAAAGTGGAGTATCCCTTTAACTTTTACTGTGATCAGAGTTTAGGTGTCCCAGATTACCCTAATTCACCCATCTTGAGTTCAAATCTGACTTTCACATGAAAATATTAGTGTTTTATCTTCTATATGTCAGGCTTGTGATGTCTTCCACACAACCTCATTGAAACCTCCATACTGTTCCTTCAGGCAAATCTTCCTAGAGTGCTTTAGTGAACCATGACCCAGTTCAACATCAGGCTTGTCCACATTGACTCTATTGAGTCTATTCAGCATCCTCTCATCCATTACAAACTCACGCTGCATACCAGTCAAATGTCCAAGAGATATTCCTATCATTTGCTCAAATGGAAAAACTTCAATGCATGAACTGAACATGTCACAATATCACAAACACTATCAAAAACCCTTTTGTGTCAAAGCTTCAATCAAAAGGTGTTTCAACCATGCATCCAGGAGACCAGCACTGCTTTAGCTAACTGACAATGAGTAAATAAGAACATTGCAATCTAGATCTGGAAGCATGAAACTGTGTGTCTCTCGCACGGACTCACTTCACAACACCGATCACTGAGACGCTCAAACCACTGCAGAGATATACTCTAATGCAGCAGTTAAACACAGCACAACTCGCCCAGTGAAACACAGCACAACACCACAAGTGAAACATAGCACAACACCACCAGTGAAACACAGCAAAACACCACTACTGAAACACAGCACAACACCACCAATGAAACACAGCACAACACCACCAGTGTCGCTTCTGTCGGCTTCATCAGAGAAACCCAAGCCACCGCAGGAAGCTTGCGATTCGATTCAACTCCAATCTCGATTCCATTCAGTATCGATTCATATGGATATACAGTATATATGTATTATGATGACGTAAATAAAAAAATCATTTGTAGTATTTTAAAGAAGTGAAAGTTTAATGACATTTGAAAGCATTTGAATGATCTCCATTAGTGTTTACCTATTACAGTTTTTTCGATTGCTAAACGGCAGTGAGCACAACTGGAGCTGAATGTGCAAAACTCTAACTACAGTCTGCACTACCAACAGTCACCTGCGCTAAACAGTTCACATCAACTGCAAAACTCATTCCAAGCAACACAACTCTTAGCACATGGCTCAAAACAGGCTCAAAGCAGCCAAACATATGCATAACCCTCAATGAGATAACACACACTGTCACTCAGAACACACTGAGAGTATAAACAATAGAATCAAACACCAATACAGAAAATACAAACTTTTCTTCTTTACAGTTTGAACAATTTTAGTGACTTCATACAAAGTAATATTTTCTTCAAAGAAAAGAGTGACATTCTTTCATATGATTTATTTACATTTTTAGAACATTACAATTCTTTACAGTTTTTGCCCATTGCTTGAACACTATAGACCCATGCTTAGACTAAAGTAACACAACTTGAAGCTTTTGTTACCATGCCTAAAACACATGTACCCATACTTTAAACAAAAGCGTTGCTTTGCACTCTAGTGCACTCAACACACTTACTCCTTTATGCAACACACTTGGTTCTTCATACTACACTCTATTTCATACATAAGACACTTTGTTCAAAAGAGAAATCTCAGGGTGCCATTTGGAAAACACTTGTATTCAAAATACAAAACACATTGGGTTATTGCAACCACTCAAATACACATCTGAAGGCACTTTATTGCAAAACTGAACACCAATCAGCCAACTACAAAAAGCCCTCAGTTTAGCCATTTGAAGAACTTTGCAAGCATGGATAGAGGGAGGGAGAGCAAGAGGAAGAGGAGGAGGAGGAGGAGGTCAAGGTCGAAGAGGACATGCACGGACTCTGATGATATATTGTAAGAGCAACTTTGGTGGACAATGTAATCAACCATGGCCTGACGATGAGGGAGGCTGGGCAGAGAGTCCAGCCACATTTACAGTAAGCCGCTTCACAATGACATCTATAACATTCCGACTAGAAAACAGGTATGTCTTCACCTCTCTACCTTCTACTCCACTCAGATGGTATTTACAGCACTGTAGTGTATATCACATCAATGACTAGAAGACCTTTTGGGAGAGGACGCCAATGACTGTTCACACAACAAAAGGAACTCGCCATTGTGGACCTAGTGAGGGCAGACAATGCCATCCGTCTCCACCAGAAAATACTCGCAGACAGAATAGTGTTCAACAACATAAACCATGTGAGGATCACCATCAGATGCATCTTGGGGAAACACAGCATCACCATGAAGCAGCTCTACAGAGTCCCATTTGAGAGGAACAGTGACAGGGTCAAAGGACTTATATATGGATAAGTGTAACTGTCCTTTACATGTACAATACAGTATTGGTGAAATCCAGTACCAGCTGAATATGTACCATATCAGGACCACATGGATCCATTTGGAGAGCTACACAGGTACCTGTGTGATGGGGTGAGGGTTCGTTTAGGGTATGTGTAGCACTATAGTGCAGTAATAGATGCTATAGTGCATACAATAGCCAACATATACTCACATTTCTAGATGCTCTCCATAATGTATGTAAAATATATATAGTGTTTTTTTTTATTATTATTATATATATATATTTTTTTTTTTTTGCTTTATCTGAATTTATCTTACTGCAATGTACAGTGCTATGTACAATATTGAGTAGGCCTGTTTGCTTTTTTGGTTGTTTGAAAATGTGCCTCCTGAAAATATGCCTTCTGAATAAACAGTCAAAATCAAAGACGGCAGTGATTTATATAAAGTAGACTAGTGTGTTCCCTCTGATCTGAAAGTGTTAGCATAAGGTGCAAGTATGTGTCATTTTGTTATCAGAGTTACATTTTGACAAAGGAATGTTAGGTTTTGATCGAAGAGTTTCAATTTGACACAGATGCGAATGGTATATTTCCCAGTGTTGTGTCACGTTTACTTGTGTGTAGAGTTTTGGCACAATGAGCGAAATTTTGCAAAATGTGTTATAGCAATGGGCAAAAACTGTAAGGTAAATGAAAATTAGCAGTTTGCTTCAATAGTCTGTAGTAATTTACAGAATTACAGTAATGAGAAAAAAAAGGTAGAAACTAAAAGTACACACTGTAATTTGAACAAATAATTGAGGGGCTAATCCTGCCTCCAGCATCAGGCCACAGGCTAGAAATTTATTCTGTTTTGAATGTATGGTTCACGGTTTTGACAGTAGTGTGTTAGCATTTGAACAAAGTGCTGTAAATCCACAGTGTTGTGCAGGTTGTGCTTAAAGTCATGGAATGGAAATGGAAATTATTTTATTTGAAACAGGGACAATGCACATTAAACATTACAGTTTTTTTCGATTGCTAAACCACAGTGGAGCACAACTGGAGCTACAGTACATGTGCAAAACTCTAACTACAGTCTGCACAGCAGCAGTTCATGTGGACCAAACTCTAGATCGTTTTTCATTGCTTGAACACAGTTTTCAAAACTCTACACACTTATCCCATGACTTTAACCACAACCTGCACAACACTGTGGATTTACAGCACTTTGTTCAAATGCTAACACACTGCTGTCAAAACTGTGAACCACTCATTCAAAACAGAAAAAATTTCAGCCTTGTGCCTTTCACACACTGCTGATTTTCAAACAATTTCAGCTGAAAGGATGAAAACTTGTGGCCTAATGCTTGAGATAGGCAGGGTTACAGTATTACAGTATGTACTTTAGTTTCTACCTTTTTTTCTCATCACAGTTTTTTTCGATTGCTAAACGACAGTGAGCACGACTGGAGCTAAATGTGCAAAACTCTAACTACAGTCTGCACTACCAACAGTCACCTGAGCACAACTCTTAACATATGGCTCAAAACAGGCTCAGTGTGCACAACACTATGCACAACCCTCACTGAGATAACACACACTGTCACTCAGAACACACTGAGAGGAAAAACAGTAGCATCAAACACCAATGCAGAAAATCCAAACTTTTCATCTTTGCAGTTTCAACAATTTCACACTTCATACAAAGTAATATTTTCTTCAAAGAAAACAGTGACATTCTTTCATTTGATATTTTTACAATTTTAGAACATAACAATTGAAAATTAGCAGTTTGCTTCAATAGTCTGTTGTAATTTACAGAATTACGGTAATGAGAAAAAAAGGTAGAATCTAAAAGTACATACTGTAATATTGTAACCCTGCCTCTCTCAAGCATTAGGCCACAAGTTTTCATCCTTTCAGCTGAAATTGTTTGAAAGTCAGCAGTGTGTGAAAGGCACAAGGCTGAAATTTATTCTGTTTTGAATGAGTGGTTCACAGTTTTGACAGCAGTGTGTTAGCATTTGAACAAAGTGCTGTAAATCCACAGTGTTGTGCAGGTTGTGGTTAAAGTCATGGGATAAGTGTGTAGAGTTTTGAAAACTGTGTTCAAGCAATGAAAAACGATCTAGAGTTTGGTCCACATGAACTGCTGCTGTGCAGACTGTTGTTAGAGTTTTGCACATGTAGCTCCAGTTGTGCTCCACTGTGGTTTAGCAATCGAAAAAAAACTGTAATTCTGTAAATTACTACAGACTATTGAAGCAAACTGCTAATTTTCAATTGTTATGTTCTAAAAATGTAAAAATATCAAATGAAAGAATGTCACTGTTTTCTTTGAAGAAAATATTACTTTGTATGAAGTGTGAAATTGTTGAAACTGCAAAGATGAAAAGTTTGAATTTTCTGCATTGGTGTTTGATGCTACTGTTTTTCCTCTCAGTGTGTTCTGAGTGACAGTGTGTGTTATCTCAGTGAGGGTTGTGCATAGTGTTGTGCACACTGAGCCTGTTTTGAGCCATGTGTTAAGAGTTGTGCTCAGGTGACTGTTGGTAATGCAGACTGTAGTTAGAGTTTTGCACATTTAGCTCCAGTCGTGCTCACTGTCGTTTAGCAATCGAAAAAAACTGTAAACTTGTTAAAACAAGAGAATATGTCTTGGGCCAGGTTGTAGCAACATTTGCTAATTTCCACCTGTAGTCCCTGGGCAGGTATAACAAATTTAAAATTAAAATTGCACATGATTATGAAAAGAGTGATACAAATACAGGTAGCAATACAGAAACAGGGAGACCATCAGCCAAATTTACTCTTGGTTTCACCCCTCTCCAACAAACACATAAATGGATACATAATGGGATAAGTGTGTAGAGTTTTGAAAACTGTGTTCAAGCAATGAAAAACAAACCAGAGTTTGGTCCACATGAACTGCTGCTGTGCAGACTGTAGTTATAGTTTTGCACATGTAGCCCCAGTTGTGCTCACTGTTGTTTAGCAATCGAAAAAAACTGTAACAAGCATATCTGATATTTCTAGCTATGTGAATATTTATTAACTAATGTTCTGTTAAGCACTATATAATGTTTGTTATTGATTTATTCATGAAAGTTATTATAAAGTTGCTTTTTTCATCCTAATAAAGGATTTGAGGCAAATAACATCTATTTGGAGAATGTTGGTTCATTGTGCCACCCCGGCCTACATCTGACATCACATGAGCTTAGCCCTGAGGTAATTTCCTGTGATTCTGGCCAACCACTGTCTTCTCTTTGTTTTGCTCTTTGCTCTTAAAGAAAGGCCTTTTTTCCTTCAGCCTCAATTCAGGGCAGTGTTTTGTTCCCGTTTTGTGGCCCGGAAAGGCCAGATACAATGAGTCTTCAGAGTGAATTAAAGTCATCTCACAGCTGACTGCAACCATGCTGCCAAATCCCTCTTCAAGTGTCCCTGCAATAAAACCCAGCAGTGGTTAACTGATCCAGGTCCTGAGGGACACTGGGACCCAGACACAACAAGAAGAGTTGAAGCTCAGGACTGCTGATGGTCTGTCTGCACATGACAACATGCCCGGGTCATTCTCCAGCAAACATGGGTGCGTCTCAATCAGCTCCCTAGTTCTGGAGTCAGCACACTGATCAGGGAATCTCAGTCTAAATCAGCTCCCTAGTTAAGCAGATCCATGACCTTCTAAAGAAACAAGCTGAGCTGAGAGACCGGTGTTAGCTCTTGAAACATCACGCGCTGATGCAAACGGATCAGTGATTAGTAACCCGCTGACGCTGACCACATCTACTCTTCTGCATTTCTCAGCATTGGTCCCGAGCGTCCAGGTCACGATCAGCTATGGTTTCATTCACTCCGGCTCCAACACACCACCACGAAGCCTGGGTGGTTCCGCGGAAGCCGCGAGCCAGGACAAGAATCTTTTCGTCGCCTCCGGTTTTCGAGATCTCCACCCAGAACCGCTTATCCCCTCTTCGTGAAACGGAAGGTAATGCTGTGATCATCGGCGATTCCACCGTCCGGCACGTCAACGCTACGTTAGGCAAAAGTAAGGTGCACAGTCATTGCTTTCCTGGTGGCTCGTGTTCTCGATATCACTGCGCGGGTAACTGAGATTTTGAATGGTGAAAAGCGCGTCAGAGCTGTTGTGCTGCACACGGGATCTAGTGACACTAGGTTCCGACAGACGGAGGTTCTGAAGAAAGACTTCACGAGCCTTATCAATACGGTACGCAGCACATCGCCTGAAACATCGATTATAGTGTCTGGACCGCTTCCTACGTACCGACTAGGGCATGAAAAGTTCAGGAGATTATTTGCGCTAAATGAATGGTTATCGGCATGGTGCACTGAGCAGAAACTGCTCTTTGTAATTAATTGAAATCTGTTTTGGGAGCGACCGAGGCTGTTCCGTGCTGATGGCTTACATCCAAGTAGAATCGGGGCAGATCTTCTGTCGGATAACATCACCAAATACTAGTTAATACCGTTTAACTAGTAACCAAAAATCCAAATCACAGTCTCTACTGCACCAATTTAATTGATATTACAGTTTTTTTCAATTGCTTACACACTAAAATTAAAACTTTCCCACTATTAGCAAAACCTACACCCAAGGACCAAAACACCAGCCTAGATTTGCACAATTGTAAGCACGTTGTCACCTTCACCCTTTTTGCAAAACATTACACACAGTTATTTGTAAAACTCTACACACATCTTCACACCTTAGACACAGATAAGGATTGTGAGGTTACTTCCTTGTCATTACAAAGCCCCAGTTTGCCATTGACCACACTAATGAACGAACTGGATATTCACATCCACCAGGTGTGGAAGCACACATGTGTTAATTTGAAAACGCAGCACTCAGGTGTGCTATAAAAGGCAGCAGGTGAGTTCACCTGTCAACAAAAATGGAAGGATCTAGAAGAAGAAGAGTGAGAATACGTAAGAGGGGGAGCAGGAGGAGGAGAAGGAGGTAGAGAAGGACCTGAAGGGTTGATAGAACCTGAACAAAGAAGATGAAGACCAAACTCGACTCAAGAAATCCGTGCAACACTTATTGACCATGTTATCAACCATGGACTGACACTGATGGAAGCTGGACAAAGAGATCAACCAAATCTCAGGAAAAAATCACAAATCACACTCTTAGAAGAAAAGGTTCTATATAGAACCTTACAGTAAAAGGGTCTATCAGTGCTACGTATTTGGAACCCCTAAAAGGTTCTATACACTCTTAAAAAGGGTTCCTCTGGGTTCTATATAGAACCCTGGGGTTCCATACTTGGCCAATAGAATCTTTTACCAAAAAAAAAAGGGTTCTATATGGAGCCATTTTGGAGTTCCATATATGAAGCAGGGGATGGAACCATTTCTGGTTCTAAATAGAACCATTTCTTCTAAGAGTATTCTTGCTGCTTTTACATTAGTTTTTCTTCAGAGTCAAACTGTATGTACTTCATGCAGTAATTTTTATTTGTCTACAGATTTTATTTTTGTCATTGATTTCATTGTTGGTTGATTACTGTAACAGATTTTGGTAAGAGATACTGTAAATAAATACTTGCAATATAAGTCTGCAGACATCACTATTTTTTCCCATCTAAATTATCCCTTACATAACAATGTCTGGTCAAAAATCTAGGTAACACTTTATAATAACTACACGCTAATAATCATTAGTTAAGCATGAGTAAACCATTAATTCATCATTCATAAAGCATTAATAGACGTTAATAAGCAGTTCATAAATACAGCTATAAATGCTTTCTTCTTGATTTAAAAGCATATCTATAATTTGTTTAATAATTGTATTTTCATCCTTTATTAATGATTAATTTATCATTTCTAAATGAAGAATTGCATTTTTTATGAGCCAGTTATTTAAGAGTTTTCAGTGGTTCATACGATTACTTAGAGCGAGTAAGTAAATGATTAATAAACTATTTAAATGTACATTCATACATCTTATTATTCAGACATATAGTGATGGTTACTTAGTGTGTTAATAAATGCTTTATTAACATGTATTAATGCTGTAATTAAGGGTTAATTTGGGTAGTTATAAACCATTTAGTAGTGGTCAGTTAACTATGTTCGTGAGCTCATCTAAAGTGAGGACTATTCATGCCTTGTAAAGCATTTTTAAAGGCTGTTAAATATTTCTATGTTCTGTATCACTGCGTTGTGTTTGTTACATTTTACTGTTTAGAAGATTGACGAGTCTTTAAATCGCCTTTATAAATGCTTTACAAAGCATGAATAGTCCTCACTTTAGATTAGCTCACAAAAATAGTTAACTGACCACTACTAAATGCTTTATAACTACCTGTATTTACTACATTTACTTACACTTTCTAAGTGATCTTATGAATGACTGACAACTCTTAAAACAACTGGTTTGTAAATAATGCTATACTTCATTTAGAAATTATTAATTGATCATTAACAAAGTATGAAAATACAATTATTAAACGCATTCTAGATATGCTTATAAATCAAGAAAAAAGCATGTATAGCTATATTTATAAACTGCATATTAATGTCTATTAATATTTTATAAATGATGAATTAACTGTTTACTCATGCTTAACTAATGATTAATAGGGTGCAGTTATTATAAAGTGTTACCAAAATCTAGCACATGATATTTACTAAAAATAGCTTTTACACAAATGTGTTTTTTATTTATCACAGCAGTGTGAAACTGGCAGCAATAGTGTCTGATCATTGAGGACTGTGTTGGTTAAATGAAAACTGATAGCATTTTTACATATATGTGTATATCTTTTGACTGAAGTGTGTATGTTTTGACAGAGGTGTGTCATTTCGTGAGCTTAGAATTATAAGGTTCTATCTCCGTTTAGGGTAGTTCTGAGATATTGAGCATCAAAGTTTTTACATCCCACCTGGCAAAACTGTAATGTAGTAAAATTTTCTATTATAGCTTTATCTATTAATCTTTTTTTTACAAAAATAACACCACACAGGCATTAATAAACACCTAATGGATCAGATTATGTCAAAAACTCAATTTCGACCAAAAGTGGAGATAGAACCTTATAATTCTAAGCTCACGATTTTGCAAACAATCTAGGAATTATGCAAATTGAGTGTGGTGTTTGGATAATTGTCATTATATTTTGAAAAAAAGAACCCGGTTTTCAAAATTGTGTGTAAACAATTGAAAAAAACTGTAATACTAGTGTAGAACATTGCATAGAAACTGTGTCTATCCCTCGTTTACTGAGATCAAATAATAAATCTACCGCAGGATCAAGAAAAAATCTCGCTATTAGTGAACAAAACAATTTCTGAAGCTAGGTCTTCTAAACATTAGATCGATCACACCTAAAGCGGTTATTGTAAATGAAATGGTCACAGATAATAATTTCGATGTTCTGTGCCTTACTGAAACCTGGCTTAAACCAAATGATTATTTCAGTCTAAATGAGTCTACTCCGCCACGATACTGTTATAAGCATGAGCCCCGTCTGACCGGTCGTGGCAGCGGTGTTGCAACAATCTACAGAGATATCCTTAATGTTACTCAGAAAACTTGTCGTAGGTTTAATTCATTTGAAGTACTTGTGCTAAATGTTACGCTGTTAGATGTAAGGAAAAAATCCCTATTATCTCTAGCATTAGCTACCGTATATACAGTAGACCTCCAGGGCCTTACGCCGACTTCTTAAAAGAGTTTGCAGACTTTCTATCAGATCTATTGGTCAACGTTGATAAAGCATTAATTGTTGGAGATTTTAACATACACGTAGATAATTCAAATGATGCATTAGGGGTTGCGTTCATAGATTTATTAAACTCCTTCGGGGTCAAGCAAAACGTCACCGGACCAATCGTCTTAATCATACACTCGATTTATTATATCATATGGAACCGATCCAACCGATATAGATATCATTCCACAAAGTGACGATGTCACTGACCATTACATGGTTACTTGCATATTACGTACTGCTGTAATATGTCATGCTGCACCACGTTATCGACCAGGTAGAACAATTCTTCCATCCACCATAGATAATTTCTCAAATAGCTTATCTGATCTGACTCAGCTGCTGCCTGAACCCAAACAAACAGATGAACTAGACGAACTAACCAGCACTATGACCTCCATTCTCTCTAGAACATTGGATATTGTTGCACCCATTAGATTAAAAAACGTCAGAGAAAAAAGTATAGCACCATGGTACAATAATACTATGCATGTTTTAAAGAGAGAAATACAAAATTTAGAGCGTAAATGGAAAAAACTAATTTAGAGGTCTTTAGAATCGCGTGGAAAGACAGTATGTCACGTTATAAAAAGGCTCTTAAAATGGCCAGGGCTGAGCACCTCAGCAAACTAATAGAAAATAACCAAAATAAGCCAAGGTTTTTATTTAACACCGTGGCTAGACTAACAAATAAACAGACGACACCTGAACAAAATATCCCGTTACAGTTTAGTAGTAATGATTTCATGAACTTCTTCACCGAGAAAATTGAAAGTAACAGAATCACAATTGTAAACTCTCAATCTTTGCTCACGCCTTATAATTCAGCCGCAATTATCACCCCGCAAGAACAATTACAATGCTTTACAACCATAGCACAAAAAGAGTTAAATGAACTTATCACTTCATCTAAAACAACAACATGTTTATTAGATCCTATACCAACTAAACTATTGAAAGAAGTGTTACATATCGTGGAAGAGCCTCTCCTTAATATTATTAACTCATTTTTATCTTTAGGTCATGTTCCAAGAACGTTCAAGCTGGCAGTTATAAAACCTCTTATTAAGAAACCACAATTAGATCTAAATAACCTAGTGTTACGGCTGGCTCATATACTGCAACATAAAAGAGGCAAACAAGAAATGTTTTAACAATAAACCAATTTATTATCAACCAAAAAAAAAAACAAATATTAAATAATCAAAAAAAAAAAACGATGTCTAGGGGAGGGGGGAAAACACACGCGCGTGGTTACTAAATAAACAATATCTGGCACTAAAAATAAATATGGGAAAACAACGATACTAAAGAAATAATGTGAGAGAGATGTGAGAGATCTCTCACACCAAGTCACAGGTCTTTATACTAAAGGAGTTAATTAGGAATTGAATACACCTGTTGCAAAAACTAACGTCTGCACTGTGCAGCAGAGCCAGTAGGGGTAAACATGCAGGCGTAACACCTAGCAAATTACAGACCCATCTCAAATCCGTCAAAAATATTAGAAAAAGTTGTGTCCGCTCAACTCGGCTCTTTCTTGCAAGAAAACGACATCTATGAAAAGTTTCAGTCTGGATTCAGGCCACATCATAGCACTGAAACTGCGCTTTTTAGAATCACAAATGATCTACTTCTAGCTTCGGACCAAGGCTGTATCTCAATACTAGTTTTACTTGATCTTAGCGCTGCGTTCGATACTATAGATCACACAATACTCTTAGATCGACTACAGAACTACACTGGTGTTCAAGGACAAGCATAAAGCTGGTTCAGGTCATACTTATCTGACCGCTACCATTTCGTCTACTTAAATGGAGAAAAATCGATCATAACTTCGGCAACTTATGGAGTGCCGCAGGGATCTGTGTTAGGCCCTCTATTATTTTCAATATATAGGCTGCCACTTGGTAATATTATAAGGAAACGTGTAATTAGTTTCCATTGTTATGCTGATGACAATTTAAATATATATTTCATCACGGCCAGATGAATAAGCTAAATTATCCAAATTGACAGACTGTGTTAAAGATATAAAAGATTGGATGGCGCGTAATTTTCTTTTATTAAATCCAGACAAGACAGAGGCAATACTTATCGGTTCTAAAAACCGTCCACAAAACCTTTCGCAGCACGACTTTAACATATTAGGATGCCCTGTTACTTTATCCGCTACAGTAAAAGACCTGGGTGTTATATTAGACTGCAACCTGTCTTTTGAAAAGCATATTTCATATGTTACAAAAACAGCCTTTTTCCACCTTAGAAACATTGCTAAGTTATGTAACATGCTATCTGTCTCTGATGCAGAAAAGTTCTGATACAGAAAACTCGAGACTAGATTACTGTAATGCTTTATTAGCTGGTTGTCCTGCATCCTCAATAAACAAGCTACAGTTAGTCCAAAATGCAGCTGCTAGAGTTCTTACTAGGTCAAGAAAATATGATCATATAACACCGATTCTATCATCACCTTCATTGGTTACCTATAAAGTTCCCTATTAATTACAAGGTATTGCTTTTGACTATTTAACAGGTATTGCCAGTCTATTTAACAGATCTTCACATCTGAACATCACTAAATTCGAGGCTTCTGGTCATTCCTAGATATCCAGATCCACCAAAGGAGGGAGAGCATTTTCACATTTAGCTCTGAAGCTCTGGAATAGCCTTCCTGATATTGTTCTTTGCTCAGACTCACTCTCCCAGTTTAAAACTAGCCTAAAGATGCATTTATTTAGCCTGGCATTCATATCAATTTTTTTTTATCTTACAGTTACTTTAAATTTGGCCTCTAGTTCATAAACGCCAGAGGAGAACTGGCCCCAGACTGAGCCTGGGTTCTCCCAAGGTTTTTTCATCTGATGGAGTTTTAGGACACCATAGGACATTTTTCGGTTCCTTGCCACTGTTGCCTTTGGCTTGCTCAGTTGGGGATATTCATAATGAAATGACCCCATCATACCATTGATCAGCTCTACCAAACTTGATTGTCTTTTTTCAATTAATAAACAAACACTGTTATGTTGTCTTGATTGATACTGTGAAGCAGCTTTGATACAATCTGTATTGTGAAAAGTGCTATATAAATATATTTGACTTGACTTGACTTGACTTAAGGAGTCAGAACACTGATCAGGGAATCTCAGTCTCAATCAGCTCCCTAGTTCTGGAGTCAGCGCACTGATCAGGAAATCCCTGTCTCAATCAGCTCCCTAGTTAAGGAGTCAGTGCACTGATCAGGGAATCTCAGTCTCAATCAGCTCCCTAGTTCTGGAGTCAGAGCACTGATCAGGGAATCTCAGTCTCAATCAGCTGCCTCGTTCAGGAGTCAGCACACTGATCATCAGGGAATCTCAGTCTCAATCAGCTGCCTCGTTCAGGAGTCAGCACACTGATCAGGGAATATCAGTCTCAATCAGCTCCCAAGTTCTGGAGTCAACGCACTTATCAGGGAATCTCAGTCTCAATCAGCTGCCTCGTTCAGGAGTCAGCACACTGATCAGGGAATCTCAGTCTCAATCAGCTCCCTAGTTCTGGAGTCAGCGCACTGATCATGGAATCTCAGTCTCAATCAGCTCCCTCATTTAGGAGTCAGCGCACTGATCAGGGAATCTCAGTCTCAATCGGCTCCCAAGTTCAGGAGTCAGCGCACTGATCATGGAATCTCACTCTAAATCAGCTCCCTAGTTCTGGAGTCAGCGCACTAATCAGGGAATCTCAGTCATATCAGCTCCCAAGTTCTGGAGTCAGCGCACTGATCAGGGAATCAGGGAATCTCAGTTGCAGAATCATATACTGATTCACAAGCTCTGTAGCTGATTGAGACACACCCGATAGGGGGCTAGATAAAAACAGTTGAGGTAATAGCAAGCATTGGAGCTGCATTATCTTATTGTACTAGCCAGTGGTGGTTGAAAACCAAAGGGGTTTTCCCCGAGGGGGAACCTGTTCCGCATGATCAGGTTTACGTGCAGATGCCTACGTTCCCTATCTATGTGGAAGACACTTTGGTTCCTGTCCCAAGGTCTCATGCTGAGAGCATCATGTCACCAGAAAGCCATTTCGACAGATGCCTCCCTCACGGGCTGGGGCACGTCATGGATGGTCGCTTTACAAAAGGTCTATGGCAGGACTATCATTCCTCCTGGCACCATAAATTGGAGGTTTCTGCCAGACCTCAAGGGTCACCACGTTCTTGTGAGATTAGATAATATGTCAGGGATGTCCTATCTAAATCCTCAGGGGGTTATAAGATCATGCTGTCTATGCAGACTGGCGCATCAGATCCTCCTGTGGTCCAAGGGGAGACTGTGGTCTCTCAGAGCAACATACATCCCAGGGGACCGGAATCAGGGAGCAGACACGGGGAATGGAGACTCCTTCCTGAGGTGGTGAAGTCAATATGTGAGAGGTTCGGCCCAGTGAAAGGGGATCTGTTTGCATCTCGAAGACACAATGTCCACTGTAATTTTCTCTTCCCTGATCACTCTGCTCCCAGTGGTTCTGGAGAGGGTCTGTCGCAACGGGGTCAGGCTACTCCTAGTTGTGGCCTGCCCGAGTCTGGTTTTCAGACATAATATCACTCCTGGACCCCCTTCGAACCTCTAGAGTCGGCTGAGGCCAAGAAATGTTCCCTCAAGGTAGCTTTTCTATTAGCCATCACGTCTCTAAAACGAGTAGGAGATCATCAGGCCTTCTCTATATCTTCCGAGTGCCTGGGGTTTGCTCCTGGGTATATTAAGGCTATCTTGCATCCTATGCCCGGCTATAACCCTAAGGTGCCTTCTAACACAGCACTGCCTACGATTCTACAGGCATTCCATCCTCCACCTCACATAAAGGCGGATGACGAGAGACTTAATTTGCTCTGCTCTGTCAAAGCTCTCATGATATATTTTCAAAGGTCTTCTCGATGGCAAAAGTCGGACTATATAGTTCAGGATATTTCACTGGCCTGTCAGGTGCACAGCTTGCCTTCACAATTGGCCATGAGGGCTCACTCAACCAGAGGCATGGTCCCCTCTAGAGCCCTCCTCTCAGGGGCCCTTATCCAAGAAGTATGTGATGCAGCTGGGTGGGCTGAGATTTTATATTTTGGACCTTCCTTCAGCGCCAGGTGCACGAGAGCTCTCATCCTAAGTGTGCCGGTTTCAACCTCACACTAGGACAGGAGGGGTTCATTGTGGCAGAGTGAGTTTTCTTTCCCCAAATTGTAGTTATGACTGTAAGGGAACCTCTTGGCTTACGAGTGTAACCCTTTGCTACGCCTGCCCCTGCCTGAGAGCGACTTGATTCATTACAGAAGCTAACTCTGTTGAGTGCCTGCATCTCTTTGTAGCTTCCATGTATGCATTACACGTATAGACTGTAAAAAAATATGGACGTAGTATCCGTGACGTCACCCATAGTTTTCTGAAAAGCGTTTTTGAAGCCTAAAGTGGGCGGGGCCGGCCGTCGCCATCTTGGCAGTGCGTCACCTCTCGTCACTACCGGATAAATTAAAATGGGCAAAGAGGCGGGACGCGGGTGGAGCTGAGGTACTAATGCTATGCTACTGCTCTACTGCCCTCACGCTGATTTGACAGCTGATTGAAAAAGTAAAGCCAATGGTTAAAGTTCATGTTTTTGCCCTTCGAAATATTATAATAGCTAAGACGTAACTAAAAGTGAGACTATTTACTTTACTTTTTTATCAACATTATTAATCTCACAAGGGGCAATTAGTTAAGAGCATATACAGTACAAGTACATAACACAGATCACACACATTTCTCACAACATACAAGCAGTCAACTATGTGCATTGTGATGCATTATTATTCTGTTAGTTAAAAATGTATTAGTTACTTACAATATTGCTCTAAGCTTGTGCATGTGACAGTGATTCAAGGCAAGCACCAATGTCAGTCGGCATCTCACGTCAAGTTCGTAAAGAGCTTTAATTCAGTCCATTTTACAATCTGATTTTGGCCGCCTCTCAGTTTCTCAGATGATAAAAACAGTAAATGAACTAGAAATCCGCGCTCATTCAAGGGATCTATTGCATCTATTGCACGGACGGAGAGAACGCGCTGAAATCATCAGACATCCATTAGTGAATGCGAGGGAAACAGCTGGAAACACAGCGCTGGTCGTTCTCTCCATACTCAACACGACGGAATCCAACGGCATGCACGGGCGAAGGTATAATACATGTATTAAATTGTATGAAATGATCCCGGAAAAAGCAGAAACACAGCTGAGGGTGACAGCAGACAAACGACTAGCATTGAAAGCGGCGGCAAGAATCCACCTGTCACTCAAGTGTCCACGCCCTTAATTATGCAGAAATTTAAGGCTTAAATAGAATTTAAACAGATGAAGTTGTAAAAAAATTCACCCCCCTCACAGTTGTCATGAAGGGCAAAATTAGCGATATAGACCAAAACAACTACTTGCCACAAGGCTGTAAACATGTTTTTTTCTGCTGTGAGGTTAGACATTTTAACTTGGGAGAGATACAGATTTGACTCGCTTTTGCAGCCAGCCTCATGTGGCCACTCGATGAATTGCTGTTTAATTCACTTCCATGTTGGCTTCAAGAGAGAGACGGGGAGGTTGTCCCTTGGTTACACGTTATGCCATGACGCAACACGAATCACGATTGACTTAGTTTCATTCATGCTTCAGAGGCGTTACGCTGGGGGGCATTCCCCCAAAGTGTCGTAACGACGCAGTATCTCGTTCCCTTCTCAGGGAACAAAGGTTACAGTCGTAACCCGATACGTTTTATTCTATATGCAAATATTTTACCCAGTCATAGCAGGCACTGAAGGTCAAGAGGGTCAAAAACAGGGTAGAAAATTGTCATTTATTTCTAAATTATGTCTACTTTTGATGTAATAATAATCTCACCAAAATTATTAAGTCAACCTCAGGGAACAGTTTAAAACATATTAAAAACAATATTTTTGTCTCATTTAAAAAATGCAAAACCAAAGAAAATAATAATAAGTGTTAATAGCTATAGAGTTCAAGAGACTAAAAATCTGTGATGAATGAAAGTTTCAAATACAAGCATCAACAAAATCAGAGATACTACATCTGAAAAACTTCAATTAAAGGGCTGAAATATTTAAAAAACTAATGTCCAAACACTAATAATCATTAAAAGGCTGAGATGTGTTAATTTGTTCAAAAATGTATAAAGATAACGTGTCGAGAGTAATTTCGTACACAGAGCAGGAAAAGCTCAGATAACAATCTGGATGTCATCTGTCATAGATTTGTGCTTAAAGACATGTTAAAGTTAAAGTTTAGAGACTAGAAGAGAGGGACTATGAGAGAGAGAGAGTGAGAGAGAGGGAGGGAGAGATAGAGAGCGAAAGAGAGACGGACAGGCGCAGCTGCAGGACTCACGCCCCTCCCCAGCCAGGCTCACACTGACAGAGAGAGAGAGAGACACTCACCGCTGGAGCAGTCAGCCCCTCCCCAGCCCGGCTCACACTGACAGGTGTTCGGGGCCACACAGTGGCCATGCACACATTTCTCAGCACAGTGGGCTACAGAGAAAACGAGAGAGCAGGTCAGATTTCAGTCCTTCTATGAGAAGAGCAACAAACAAACAAGAGGAGAAACCACAGAAAACGCCATTAGACACACAGACTGTGATGCTCGGACTTCCACCAGAAGAAGTTATTATTAGAGAGTAATGATGATAATAGTTAAAGTTTCCCTGAGATGAACAGTAACTCAATGATAAGGAGAAACAGCATGTGATTACAGTCAGTGTCATACAAAAGACTCTTTCAGGCCCAATAAAAGTGTCTTTGAGCTGATGCTCAACTGCTATCTATCTATCTATCTATCTATCTATCTACAGGGTTCGTACACCTTTTTCAAGTTCAAATTCAAGCACTTTTCAAGCACTTTCAGGGTCCGTTTTAAAGCTTTTTCCCCACCGCAAATTACATACCAATACATAGTCAAAATTATTATATTAAATATAGTTTTTTATCACATAAAAAAAGAGATAAACAGTCAAAATTGTGTTTCATAATAGCAGGATCAGATATTGAAGCGCAAAACATGTTTTATTTTTCAAAATGTATCACTGTCTAGTAGCTGAGAGGAATGATTTAAGCCAAATGACATGCAGCTGGGTCATTCTGTGTCAAATCAGACAAAATCCAGGAAAACTGTTGCTGCACCCTCTTAGGTTTAGTTTATGCTACCCTTAATGTCAGGCTTTTCACACTTTTTTCCTACATTTTCCAAATTTAAGGCATGCCGTACAAACTTGTAATGGTTCAGTCATATTGACATATTTGTCTTCCACCCAACAAAGTGTGGACTGCCTAGGAATAATATTTTCATTAAATTAATGTCCAAATATTGCTTCCCATATAATGTGATTTTCAGGCTGTAAAACAAGTAATTTCAAGGGCTGACAATATAAAGGCATAGGATTTGAACTATAATTTCGTAGCAAATGCAACATTTAATAATATACATAAAATATATTATTATATAGATCTGTCTTCTTGCTTATCACTATCTTGTGATCTGCCTGGTTCTCCCGCACTTAGCAGAGAAACAAGAGACCACAGTTTAAGGATTATTATAATCATAAAACAAAACATTTTACACAGATTTCAATTAAGCCATCTTTTGAATTAAGAGCGTACGATTCTTTTGATAGGAAGCACGATACATTCACACTTCTAATAGTTGTATAACAATTACAAGAGTTAATAGTTAACAACAATTGCATGATTAATATGTGATCTAAGCATAACAACCACAACACATGAATTGCAGAAAGCAATAAGAATTATGATGTTTGATTAGAAGTCCATTGAAAATTGTTCTGAAGTGAGTTTATGTGAAAAGGGTTTAAGTCTGAGGCCCCGTCCACACTACTGCGTTTTTGTTTAAAAACGGAGACCTTTTGCTACGTTTGCACTTCCCGTCCACACTAAAACAGGAAAAACGAAGACCTAAAACGGAGAAGTTTAGAAACGCTGCAGCTGCGTTTTGCGTTTTGAATCTCCGGAGGGCGTTTTAGTGTGGACGAGACAAAACCATACAAAACGGAGAACTTCAGAAACGCTGACGAAGAGGCTGACGCTTGGCTATGATTGGGTGTTATCAGTCATGACGTATCCTTCCCTGATTCGCCATTCACTGTTTACACCGGCACGTGCATGCCCAGTGTTGGTGAATGGTCACGTGATCCGCGTTTTCAGTCGTTTTAATGTGGAGGCTATATGTCAAGACATATAGCCTACATTAAAGGCTGACATTTTTCCGGGAATCCCGCGGGATGGGAAACAAAATCACTATGTATCACGGGATTGGACGGGGGGGGGGATGTCAGCGGGAGTGGGCGGGACCGGGAATCATAAAAAAAACTATGATACCCAACTTTATACACAAATATACAGTTTCTATAAATACATTTTGAACTAAATTATATTTGCCACGTCTCTTTATGCTCTCCTGTTTGCTTTGATGTGGCTGGTAAAGTGAATGACGTGCTTCACACACCCCTACCAGTTGGTGGCTGTAATATAGCTGCCAACTCTCATGCATATTGGCCGTGAGACATATAGGCCCCCGATTTCTCACGCTGAAGTGTCAACCTGGCCAGTCAAATGCCTGGAAGATGAGTTTTTCTATATATCTACCTATATATCTACCTGCTGAGCCACTTGTGATCGAGTAGTTATGCCGCAAATTAGTTAAATTTTCCCGGAATCTAGAGCGACCGTGCACGCGAGATAAAGATTGTGCTTCAAACCGCCTAGCGCGTGTACACGCACACAAGGCAAGACAAAGACAAAGCGAGCGAGAGACCTTGCGAATGTGCGTGTCATCTAAACCACCAAGTTTTAGTTATTTTTCTGTAACTGACAGATTCTGGTAAACCCCCCCCCCACAATACAAGAGTGGGAGGGAATAGGAGTCATTCTTCCGGGATTGGGACAGAACAGGAGTTTTTTTATGTGGGAGTGGGACAGGACAGGATTTTTTTTTTTTTGTGGGAGTGGGACGAAAGAGGTTTGAAAGTCCACTCCTGTTTCACCCTCTAATATACATTTATCTACTGGAATACAAGCGAGAGTGAGTCTGCATTGTATTCACACAAACATAGCACGTGGACTATTAATTAATGGAAATCCACTGTCTCCTCAAGAGTGCGTTTGCAATCAGCAGAAAGCTGATCTATCATATAGCTATCGATCTATCAATCTATATACAGTATCTATCTATCTATCTATCTATCTCTCTATCTATCTATCTATCTATCTATCTATCTATCTATCTATCTATCTATCTATCTATCTATCTATCTATCTATCTATCTATCTATCTATCTATCTGTCTATCTTAACTGTATGCCTGTCTGTCTGTCTATCATCAGTTTGAGATCAGTTGTGGTTTGAGTTTGTCAGTGTACAATATTTTAAGTGCTTCAGAGTTTCTCCAGGTTCAGAGAGTAATATTCAGTGATACTCAGTAATACTCAGTGATACTCAGTGATACTCACGGACACATATGTCTCTGCTTTCGTAGAAGCCGGGGCAGCACTGGGACCTGCGGCGATGCATGGTCTTCTCCCCGCGCCGGTAGGCCGTCCTGTAGCTCACCCTAAAACACAGAGGAAAACCACAGTCACTCATGAAAAGAATGCATTTATCTACAGGTCATTCAATGTTATATTACTGAATTTCATAAAGGAAATATGTAAAAAGGGCTTTACAAAACATATAAACGCTGAAATCTGAGTGTTGTAAAGCACACACACACCTGTGCTGAGTGCATTTGAACCAGTTGAGGATGTCCGTGCAGCCGGTGTAGTAAACCTGATCAAACGGGTGAGCGTACGACTCCTGCACGGTCACTGAGTAACTGAAGAACACACACACATACACACACACATAAAGGCCACATCCCTGAAATATAAGTGTGGTCCATTACTCCAGCTCTAATGGCTAATGAGAACAGCAGTTATCTGTGTATGAAAATGAAGTTGCTGACAAACTCCAGACAGAGTGTCACATGTTCATCGTGTGTGGGCTACAGCTAGATACATGTAGAAAACAAATCAATAAAGCAATGGTTTACTTTAAAGCAGCTCTTACAGTATCTAGTTCTCCAGACACCTGTCTGTGGGTATGTGTGTGGCGTCTTTAAGATCTTCATAACAGCTTCACAAATTCCTGCTCCTCCATTTAAACAGTTAATAGTGACAAAAGCTCTTTTGTTTCTTTTGTAACACTTGTGCCTGTTGGCTGTGTGGAGTAAAAAGAGCTTTACTTGTGTATAAAGGAGGAATATCAGTGTAAACAGCAATAGCTATCTGCCAAACTAAAGTGTTCTTATTTCAACAATTCAACAAACAACAATTCAACAAAAAAATATTTTGGTCCTCACAGACAATTTTAAAGAAAAACTATATATAATAACCGAAAAAGTTGTGGGCTGAAACATTTGCCATTTGACTGTATTGTGAATGCTAGAGTATAATAAATGTACATATACTGCACATATAATGTATTTTGCTCTGAACAGCAGCATAAGTACAGTAAAACACTCACAGGATGATGTGAATGTGCTGAGAAGTCTCACATTTGGCCAAACGGTCACACATTCTCTGGTATAGGAAACTCTTGCGCAGCGCACAGCTGTTCCCACACATTACTGAGTGAAAGTAAATCTAGCTGGGAAACAAAACTCCATCTTTGTTCTTTTCAATCTGCTTTAATGGATTTCCGAGCCATTCCTTAATTTGGCCACGGACATCTCCTGCATGTTAACATGGAATGTGTGAGTGTGTGAGTGTGTGTGTGTGTGTGTGTGTGTGTGTGTGTGTGTGTGTGTGTGTGTGTGTGTGTGTGTGTGTGTGTGTGTGTGTGTGTGTGTGTGTGTGTGTGTGTGTGTGTGAGAGAGTGTGAGTGAGAGTGAGTGTGAGAGTGTGTGTGTGTGTGTGTGTGTGTGTGTGTGCGTGTGTGTGTGTGGGTACTTGGGTGTGTGTGTGCGTGGGTGTGTGTGCGTGTGTGTGTGAGAGAGAGAGAGTGTGTGAGTGAGAGAGTGAAAGTGAGAGTGGGAAAGTGAGAGTGAGAGGGTCACACTTGTTGTATTACACTACAGAGTGAGATAGTGATAGTGAGAGTGAGAGTGAGAGTAAGAGTGAGAGTGAGAGTGAGAGAGTGAGAGAGTACAGCAGCGACTGGGCCTTACCAATAAACATGGAGAAGTCCAAAATAATGATCTTTCAGGAAAAAAAAACGTATGTAACCCTAGTTCCCCGAAGGGACGGACGCTGCGTGTAATCGCAGTGGGAACGCCTCCAGCGAATTGCGTCTGAAGCGTGAATGAAATCAGTCAATGGAGAGAATGAGTGTCACAGCGAGTGACGTCATCGACCAGGAAGCTATAAAGCACCCCAGAATCATAAGCACGCCAGCTTCTGATGTTACTAAAGCAAGCGATCCAAGGGGATGCTGGGAGTATGGCAGGACACGCAGTGTCCGTCCCTTCGGGGAACTAGGGTTACATACGTAACCCGGGACGTTCCCCTTCAGAGACTACACCCACTCGATTGCTGCGTGTTATCGCAGTGGGAACGCAATACCCACGTCATACAAACAAGTCCCCGTCGCGTGTGATTAAGAGACACAAGCCGACAAGAGAACCTGAGCCCCAGGAGTGGAGCTAAAATCAAGAGAATAAAATCTGACAAAAGTGTGCAGTGAGGACCAGCCTGCCACATCACAAACATCTTGAAGTGAAGCCCCTGAAAGAAGAGCTCTAAAGGCAGCCATGCTCCTAGTAGAATGGGCTTGTACAGCCAATGGCGAAGGCTGACCAAAACGTAAGCGAGTGAGATGGCCTCGACCACCCACTTGCTCATCCTTTGCTTAGATGCAGGACATTCCTTGTTAGGTGACCCGAAACAGACAAACAATTGTTCCAATTTCCTCCACAGGGCAGCTCTGAGGACATACGCATCTAAAGCCCTAACAGGGCACAGCAAAATGTTCCTTCTGGTCTGACGTCAAAAAAGGAGGAGGACAGAAAGCCTGCAGTACTATATGTCTAACAGAAGTAGTTGGTACCTTAGGAACATAACCTGGTCTCGGACAGAGGAAGGCCTTAACCATACCAAGAGCAAATTCCCGGCACGAGGGAGCCACCGAAAGTGCTTGAATATCTCCTATTCTTTTTAGAGATGAGATAGCGAGAAGAAGGACAGTCTTAAGAGTAAGAAACTTTTCCGAAACTTCCTCAATGGGCTCGAAAGGAGCTAGGGAGAGACTTTCTAAGACATTGGCCAGATCCCAAGATGGTACCCTTGTGCGAACTGCTGGCCTCAGCCTCAAGGTGTCACAAAGGAAGCAAGATATAAGTGGGTGTCTCCCGAGGGAACCTCCACTCGAAGGGGCGTGGTAAGCAGCTAAGGCCGCCATATACACCTTCAGTATGGAGTGGGATAACCCCGTGGAGAGACGGTCCTGCAGGAAATCCAGCACTGTACCAACTGGGCAGTTAACTGGTTCCTGCTGGCCCTCTCCACACCAAGAGGTGAAAAGTTTCCACCTCGCAGCATATAACTTCCTTGTGGCGGGTGCTCTGGATTGGAGGATCGACCCACTCGCCTGAGAGAGTAGGTCTCTCCTGATCGGTATCTCCAGGGGAGAGCCGTCGAAGAGAGACACTAGGTCCGCAAACCATACTCGGCCCAGCCAGAATGGGACCATAAAAGGATCTGATGCGCCAGTTTGTAAAGCGGGCAAGAACGCAGACCCACCTGATGGTTGATATAAGAGACCACCGATGTGTTGTCTGTTCGGACAAGAACATGGTGGCCCCTTAGGTCTGGGAGGAAGTGTTTCAGAGCCAGAAACACTGCCAACATTTATAGACAATTTATGTGCCATAGACGATGATGGTCCTTCAAGAGGCCGAGCTGGGTGACCACTCATGATCGCCCCCCAACCTGTGAGGAAGGCATACGCCGTTAGCATTACGCGACGACAAGGAGCTCACAACACAGGACCTTGGGAAAGAAACCAAGGATCTTTCCACATGATCAGGGTGTGATGACACCGTCGCAAACTCATGATCATACGGAGCGGATTTCCCCTTGGGGAGAATCCCTTGGTTCTGAGCAACTACTGTAACGGTCTCATGTGCAAGAGTCCAAAAGGTATCACGTTGGACACAGCTGACATGAGACCTAACAGTCTCTGGAACTGTTTTACAGTGGATGACTGGCCTAGCTTGACCTGATCTACTGCAGCGAGAATCGAAGCAATACGAGCAGGTGACAATTGTGCCTGCATCGTTGTCGAATCCCACACTACACCAAGAAAAGTGGTTCTCTGTAATGGAAAAGCACACTCTTCTTGGCATTGAGCCTCAACCCCAATCTCTTGATGTGAGCAAGAACGACATCTCGATGCCGAACCGCCTGTTGTTCTGATTGAGCTAGAATTAACCAATCGATAATATAATTCAGAATGTGGATGCCCTGCGGCCTTAGCGGGGCTATAGCTGCGTCCATACACTTCGTGAATGTTCGGGGTGACAATGCTAGGCCAAACAGAAGAACCCGATATTGGTGCACTTCACCCCTGAAAGCGAACCTCAGGAACTTCCTGTGTTGAGGGAGGATAGATACATGGAAGTAAGCGTATTTTAGATCTATCGTGACAAACCAGTCCTCGGATCTGATTTGTGACACGATCTGTTTGAGAGTGAGCATCTTGAATTTGAGCTTCCCTACAGTGCGATTTAGGAGACCCAGATCTAAAATGGGACGCAACACCCCATCTTTCTTTGGAACGATGAAGTACCGGCTGTAATATCCTAACTCCCTGCTGGGGGAGGAACCCGCTCTATAGCTCCTTTTAGCAGCAGAGTTTTTACCTCCTGTTCTCATACCAGAGCCTGCTCGGGGCCCACCACTGTGGGCAGAACCCCTCTTAACCGAGGTGGACGCGTTCTGAACTGAATAGTGTACCGTTTTTTTATAGTATTCAGGACCCACTGAGATACATTGGGAAGAATTTTCCATTCCGCCAGAAACTCTACTAAGGGAACCAGCCTCTCGAGGCTGACCTCTGGTTGAATATCCCGAGTGAGAGACGCAGCGCCCGTGTAGCGGCGTACTGGCAGGGAACAGCTGGTCTGAGCACTCCGCAGCCCTCCTCAGAGGGGAAATCACCGTCCCTCAGGCCGTCCCTCGGGAAATCGCTCGCCGAGTCTCTCTACGCCCTATATCGGCAGGGTTAGTGGAACAGACCCCTGAGGTCACCGGGAATGACAGGGCACCGTGGTTTTGTGAGGTGTACTCAAGTCTTTCACGATGGGGACCACTCTCAGAGTCCTGGCGTTGATCGCGTCAGGATTTTTCAGACACAGCCTTCTTGGCGACAATGACTGTCCTCAGATCAGCCCTGCCCCGTGACGACCACGTCTGAGAGAGCCTCGCCTTGTCCCTCCAATTTTGTGGGGGGACACGAGACGCAGCACTCTGTTTTTGTTGCACTCTTTTAAAAGAATTACTCGGCGGCTGAGACTGCCTTCGCCTAGCAGCCCCAGGAATTTTTACTTTTAGGGGGGAACGCATCTCCTATAAGGCTCGCTCGTCATTTGCTTTTTGTCTCATTCCAAATATATAGATATGTATATATATATATATATATATATATATATATATAGACAGTTCAAACACACACAGAGCGCTGCTGAAGTAACAGACACTGTTATAAACACTGGGTGTTTATAGCTTCCTTGTCGATGACGTCACTCGCCGTGACGCTCATTCTCTCCATTGACTGATTTCATTCATGCTTCAGACGCACTACGCTGGAGGCGTTCCCACTGCAATTACATGCAGCGGTAGTCCCTGAAGGGGAACTTCCTTTACTGACAAGAAATATAAATTTACACTTGGGGGAACAATTCTTAATCATGTCATCTGTTATAATTATTTGGATCTGACAATCTCAGCTTCTGGAAAATGTTACATTTTGACATTTGATTGAAGAAAACCCTTGGTCAAATTTAACCCACCCATTAAAATGTGGTTGAATATCTTTGACAGCATCATCAAACCTATCCATTTATAAAACTGTGAAATGTGGGGCCCTAAATTTAAATTAAATTATGAATCCTTGGACAAAACCCCTGTTGAAATTTTCCACCATGAGTACTGCTAGAACATCCTGAGAACTCACAGAAATGCTCCAAGTCTGGGTTGCCGGGCAGAATTAGGCAGATTCCCTCTATCTGAAATCCAAAAGAGAGCCGTAAAGTTCTGGTTCCATCTATCAGACATGCAGACTGAGAGATACAGGGCAGGACACGCAGAGAGTCAAGTCAAGTCCAGTCACCTTCATTTATATAGCGCTTTTAAAGCAACACTTTGGAACTTTTGGCCACTAGAGGCACTCGACCTGTAACTTTCACTTCTAGCATCCCTGGAGGCCACAAGCTCCGCAGCACTGTCGCAAATTAAAGTAAAAAAAAACGGTCAGCCTCCCGTGTCTTTATATTGTGTGTGTGTTTGCAGTGTTTGAGGCAGGCCGGGCAGCCTTGCCGTGCTAGATTCCCTCATAGCAGTCTGCTGAGAGAGAGCGAGTAGGGTGAGCCCTGTGGGGCTTATCATGTCTGTGAGTGAATGTGGGCGCAGGACAGCGGGCACATTCACTGCACTGAAAACACCGTCGGCCTGAGCTGACTGTATGTGTGTTGGTTTATTTTTACAGAAACCATGGGACATGTGGTGTGTTTGTGGGTACTACTGAGTCATGGGCACGTTCACTACATTTAATGTAACGTTATATTTGACATGAGTCAATTTTATTTGTGCGAGTCCTGCACTGAGGCGGGCTCAGTGTTTGTGTATAGAAATAAACACTGGGCTGTGGGCATTTTATTACACTCATAACACCATCGGCTGTGGCCGGAATACCAGAAAATACTATAATGCTTATATGAATTTATCTGGGTTACATTGGAAACACCATTTGTGTGCAGGTAAGTGTCAGCATCAGTCAAGCACTCTTCCTCTTTTAGCTCACACCAGCGAGCGAAGCGAAAGCTGGACCAATGTTAATCCTCGTCCTGGCTTTTAATTTGTCACTCTCCCCTTTTCATTTTTTAGTTTCCTCTGATAAAAAAGTTGCCTTCTTCCTTGTAGCTGTTGTTTGGCCATGACGAAAATATACAGACGGCAATCAAATGCGAGTTGAGCACTAACGTCAGAATCTGAAGAAGTTGTGGGTGGTGAGGGAAGTGACGTATGCCGTAAAGTGGTCGAATGTAGTTCTTTTTTGTGCTCGGGTTCCTACCCGAAACCCGAAGTTACAAAGTGCTAGTAAAATCGATACATTCACCTTCAGGCTACGGCAGACGTGTCATTCAACCTATTGTAAGTCGATGTACCATCTCAATGGGTTTTAGTAATATATTATAAACGTTGAAAAGTTCCAAAGTGTTGCTTTAACAATATAGATTGTTTCAAAGCAGCTTTACAGTAATAATAGGAAATTAAAGTAACAGAGATTGTTATGGCTTTACAACAGCTCTAGCATAAAGTTATTGTCCAGCTAAAGTTAGGTTTGATTGATTCACTTCCGTCGTTATTCATTAGTTATTAACTTAGGGGCCGCTAACACAACATAATTTTAACAGAAAACCTTCAATGCCCTCCAGACGCTCATACGCACAGCAGAAGTGTCTGGTGGCTCGAGAACGCAAACCATGAAATAGATTCCAAGGTACAAGCCTTTAAAAATTTTATATTACAGAATTTTATCGCTTCGGCGTAGACACATGAACCCGAATTATCCTAACAATGATTATCTGTACAGAGGTAAGGGGAAGGAGGCCTTCACAGGGAGAGACTAGTGAAACTTCAGGACTGCGTTGTTGTTGTGTACAGACGCAGCTACTTCATCAGATCCGGATACGGCCTGGATCCGGCGCACTGCAGTAAACCTCAGGATAATCAGAGAGACTAATATTAGCGTAGATCCCATTCTTCTTGTGATGTAAAGAGTACATCGGAATTTATGGGAAGTGTACCGGTTCCAACTGACCTAATCTATAATAATAACAATAATAATTCATTACATTTATATAGCGCTTTTCTCTGCACTCAAGGAACTTTACATAGAAAGGGGAATCTCTTCAACCACCACCAGTGTGTTACATGTGTGTCCTGTGTTTCTCCCATTTTTTGTGTATTTGGTTCAGTCCTGTTGCTATTTTCCCGCTCCTCGTTTGTGTTCACCCTTCACCTGTGTTAGGTTAATTTGCCACAGCTGTGCCTTGTTCCCCTAGTCTGTTCTCTGTGTATTTAAATCCTGTGTTCTCCTCACTCCTTGTCCGTTCTCGTTTATGTATAGTGTGGTTACTGTTTCTCCTGTGGTTTTTGATTAAATTCCTGTTGCCTGGATATCCTTGTCTCCTCGTGCTTCCTGGTCACCACACACCCGTAACACAAGCTGTGTCCCAATGTGAAGGCTGCGTCCTTCGAAGGACCCAGCCTACCCAGCCTTCGGAGGACACTCCGAGCGTAGCCTTCGTGGGATTCCTAATTGCGCAACCAGGTGTTCCCTATTACCGGTCCTGGCCCGGCGCCAAGCAACAGCGCGAGAGTAGGCTACAGCTACCACCCTGATCATTCATTTAATAAAATTGAGTAAACAGCTGTGGAGACAGAATTGGCTATTGTCATATATTTCATAAATGAAAACATGAAATGAAAATATAAAACATAAAATATCCATTAAACAAAATATAAAACAAAACAAAAATGACAATAGCCAATTCTGTCTCCATAGCTGTTTACTCAATTTTATTAAATGAATGATCAGGGTGGTAGCTGTAGCCTACTCTCGAAACATTTTTTCGGAATTGAAATTATGTGATATAATATATATTTATGTCACATAATTATTATTATGTGATAATAATAATTATAAATATATAAATTATAATATATATTATATCACATAATTTCAATTCCGAAAAAATATTTCGATATATATGTTTTCGGCTTAAGAGTTGGCCAGAGCTGGTTTACTGCATAGTTATAGGCTGCATCCTGAATAGCCAGATTACACTCTAAACTGTTCAAATATTGGGTGTTAACTTACGTAAATAATGTAATGAAACAGCCTATTCGGCCTTCGAAGGACGTACCATGTAGGCCTAGCTTTCGTGGGATTTCCTAATTGCGCAACTAGGTGTTCCCGATTACCGCTCCTGGCGCCAAGCAACAGTGCGAGAGTACAGCTGTCACCCTGATCATTCATTTAATACAATGGACTATGTGCACGTTAGCATATGCTAGTTTCAGCTGCGAAACCGATAGCGGGTGTCTAGTTTCCGGTAGCCTGATGGACGACGTAGAGCAGTGGTTCTCAAAGTGGGGTCCGCGGACCCCTGGTGGTCCGTAAGCTAAAGCCAGGGGGTCCGCGAAATAATTTATAACAACCTAACGTTTTTTCCGTGCTATGAGTCATGTTTTCTTCATCATCTGAAAACATGCTATTTATTCCTAAGTAACTTATATAATGCATTTAACATCAAACAATACAAAGTAGACACTTAAAGTTTTCTATAGATAGATAATCTATATCTGTGCGTCAAGTAGACTATTCGCTGCTGTTGATTTTGCGGGACGTGCGCCAGAAAGGAGACAGAGAGACTGCATGAACCCGCATCCGGTTGTTTTCTGTATTTTTAAAAGGCATGGCATTTTGTAGTCATTTTTTAATGTAGCCTATACACAAATAAAAAATGGACACTTTACCGTTTCGGATGATGCACTCTTGTCTTATGACCATAAATAAGAGTATTCCTGTTTCCACTGCTGAGGAAAAATTCCCACGTAATCGCGCGCCGGCGTCTCGCGTGCGCGCACAAAATAGTCAGTTCTAGCACTGCCACTGTAGATTTGACATTAGAAGTCTGATTATTATCAAAATAAAAGTGCATAGTGACAGGGCCGTACCCACAATTGAGGTTGCAAGGATGTACATCGTGATTAGGCATGTGCCGGTATCAAATTTTCATGCTGCGGTTAATTGATTGAGCTTTTATCACGGTATACGGTATTATCACGATATTAGTGACAACATATTACAATGACTGTTAGGTTACTGTTTGTATTATTCAATTAAATTCTTGGATTTGATTTCAGTCTTAATTCAATATTGACTCATTTGGATAAATATTAGGTAGGCCTCAGTCTGTTAATGTTTCTCAAGAAAAAAAACTCACATAATGCTGTAAACATACAGAGAGAAATTAAATATAATATTTAGCAAAATACTCCTTGCTATTTTTTGTCTAGTCAATGAATGTGCTGGTCATTAAATGGCTTTCCTGAGGTAAATTTAACGTTTTGACACAACTGTTCTCCTGCAGTGTTACTGACCTCTTTCCGTGTTTGAAAACAGATTGATCGTTATTATGTATAAGTAAATATACCTTTCGGTAAGTTGTACTGTATCTTTAAATAAAAACGAAAGTAACATGATGATCGGTTTACTTGAACTGAGGAGCAACGATCTGTGATCAGAACCTAAGAGCTGATTTATCAACTTCAATTTATCAATAACAACTTTCATATCAAAAGTAACCTGCTCTGTCTAGTCTGTCGGTGTCAGTGTCCTCTTTGCTCTGTGATTTTTCTCTGTAGGAGAGCGTGTGAAAAGTGTCAAATGCGTTAAGCGCCTTTCAGACAGGACGCGGAATGCGCGACGCTGACCGCTTGGTTCAACGTTGCCCTTCAGATACAACGCGATTTGCTATTTTACAAATAAAAAGTTTAACTATTTTGAACTTTAACACCGGCGTGCAACAAAACATCCCTGCGTGTCGCGCGCGTATTCCGCGTCCTGTCTGAAAGTCTCAAGGTTGAGTCTCAAGCGGAATGTGTGTTAGTTGGCAGCCCTGCGGGGATAAATCGTCGGGAGCGTTCCGCCATGCTTCTACTCCATGTGAGGATTGTTTATATTAGACTAGTGCGCACTGTCCATACATGTGGGGATTGTTTACATCAGAGTGCGCGTGTGTTCTGCGCAGCACGCAGTGTTTGAGCGGTTGAAGGAAAATAAGCAGCTAATGCGCGCTCTAAAAGTCTAAATTCGAATCTATTATTTTTCACGGTATTTTGAAAAGCCCGCGATATCAATATCGTGCATATTCATTACCGCGATTTATCGCATTACCGAATACCGGCACATGTCTAATCGTGATAATAACTGACCTTCTCGTCTGAAGTGCTTCAGCAGACTAACAACGACAGCTCAATGTCAAAATGTTTGAGTCGGAGTGAACTCAAAGTTCCCCGCACGTCGCGAATCCCCGCATGGCGTTTCAGTCAACGGTCATAAAGTGCGAGATAAGATTTAGGCCTAAATTAACATAAACTAAACAGCTGTTTTAGATAAAAGTTTTAAAAAACGACTGAAACAATCAGTTTGCAAAGTATTAATCAAGCTCAACTTTAACAAAAGAAAAGCAGGTCAAGAGAAACATACTGTGCCCATGAGATTAACATTAAGGATTCATATATTTAACATATACTGTATGTTTTTTAGCTAATTACAGAAGCTCAAATTAACAACGCACGCACCTATTAAACATAATGCCATTATCATTGTATTTATAGGCTTATGGGCTTTATTTGTGTGCAGAATAGGCCTAATCATTGAAACATTCTCTTTCAAGGCCATTCCTGTTTGGAATATGTGATTGTGTTTCGTGACATCTTGACAAAAAAAAATGTATGCCACTGCCCACTGACATTCTTCTAAATCTATAGTTATCCAATTGTGGGGCCTTAAAACACCTTAAAATGCACATGTGTAGATCAAGAACATCAAAATTTCCTAAGTGAGGGATCCTAAGTGATTCCTAGCAAGATCACTTTTGGGACCTCAGTAGGCTATTTAGAAATTCCTGCATAGTACCCTGGGTGGAGACCATTAATTTTGTGCAAAAATATTTCATTAGCCGCTCACACATTAACTTTGTGCTCAATAACGGTTATAAATATGAGGGGGGTCCTTGGAAAATTTTTTCCCCTGAAAGGGGTCCCTGGCTCCAAAATGTTTGAGAACCCCTGACGTAGAGGATGTATATTTCTCCAGATGTCTTGAACATTTGCCGAATATTACAGTCGATTATGTTCATCGACTGGCTAATGATTTTTCTCCTGCTCCCCAGAGCAAGAGAGAAGGGGTTAAAATATTAAATTTTTCAGTATTTGCATAATTTTGAAAGGAACGTTAAGTCACAACAACATCCATGCTCAGACTGATCTCATGAAATTGCGTATGTATGACACGTATCATGTATTTTTGGCATGCTATCAACACGCATAATCTCTTTTCAGCGTGTTTATGAATGCCGTTGACTTAACGTTATTACTGTGTATATATATATATATATATATATATATATATATATATATGTATATATATATACTGTATATATATACAGTATATATATATTGCATATGACCTACCTCAACCCCATCCCTAAACCTACCCATCACTCCTACCATCCTAGGAAAAAATATCGCTCCCCAGATGTAGATCTACAGTTTGTTTTGTTTCGCTCGGACATTTGACGGCGTGTACATACGGTACACGTGGAATCACTCGGACATTAATGTTGCCATGCTACGTGCTCAAGCTATGCTATTTGGTAACTGTTATATCTCTCTATACATTATAAAAGTCGAAATCATGCGTTAGAAAGTGCATTTTCCAGAACAGTTTGTGTTAGCCATTGTTTTGTTTATGATGTTCAGAGGCTATGTTGTTGACAACCACTATCTATGTAGAATGTCATTATATAGATCAGTGTTGACAACCACTATACATATGTCATACAGGGAGTAAAGGTATCCGACGTTGGTTCGTTCGTTATCAAGTTAGGCTGTTTTCACACTTATTTCTAAACAGGTCTCTCTTGCAAAATAGGTTCTAACCCCAGGGGCTTCTCCTGGCTAAAGGGTATAATATAATAAAAAATTAGTAGCCTAAAACTTCCTTCTAGTTGTCATGGATACACAACGCTCCACTCTGTAAAGCGACTGCTTGGGTGCGGTGACAAAAGGCAGATGTGAAATACTTTAGTGTATTTCACATCCTCTCGAGGGAGCTGCCTGTGAGCCCTGCGAACACTGTGAAGCACTCCCACTAAGAGTACTGCGCTCCCGCTTGGATATTTTTAGTAAAGATGGCCAAGCTCGTAATCCTCACGGTTCAGGTCCCGCGTCCGTTGAGGCGGCGTGGAGGCTTAGATCATGGGGATCGCAGAAGGCTCTAGCAGATGATAATGAGACTGCCGAGGCACTTTCTCGTTCATCATCTGCGGATTCTATAACGCTCGCTCATGGTGCAGAAGCCCGTGCTGCGGCTTGCTTGCCAGCTCATGTTCCCGCTTAAGAAGGGCTGGTAGAGGTTGTGACGCGTGCTGTGGCCAGACTCAACATCAGCTGGCCACAAGATAAGCAGGATGAATCTCGTCAGAGTAAATTAGACGAGAGATTCCTGCAGCACCGTTCACAACCTCAGCACCGGGGCTTGCCTTTTTTCCCAGATCTACATGAAGAAATAACTAGATCCTGGGAAAGGCCCCACTCGTCTCGCATCTCACACAGTACATCTTGCGATTATAGAAATGGGGTATGGCAGGATGTCACGGGTGAAGGAAGCTTTAGCGAGCTATCTTTCTCCCGAAGTGCCATCCTCGCTTAAAGCCCCGGCGCAGCCCAGCAAACCATGCAGGGACACCTCTGCATTGGTGAGGAGGGCTTATATGGCGGCTGGTCGGCCTGGTGCGTCCCTGCACTCGATGGCAATCTTGCAGGTGACCCAGGCCGATATTTTAAAAGATCTGGGTGAGGGGGAGGGGGACACCTGCTAATATTGCCGAACTGAGAAGAGCTGCAGATTTGTCTCTCTGTACCACTAAGGAGACGGCCCACGCTATTGGCCGCTCCATGTCAGCTTTGGTGGCCACGGAGGGGCATCTTTGGCTCAATCTGTCGGGCATGAAGGACAAAGATCGTTTATTTTTATTGGTTGTACCAATATCGCCTTCTGGCCTGTTCGGCGCCGCAGTATCTACTGTCGTCGACAGGTTTCAGGAGGCGAAAACACAGTCGGCGGCATTTCAGCAGTACCTCCCTCGCCAATCTAGATCTGGGAGGGCTGGTCCAAGAGGCCAACCTCAGCCGTCAGCCAGCTCCTCTCATCGCCTGGAGCAAAAGGAGAGCGTTTCTTCTCGAGCCCCTCCTGCGGGAGTTTGGAAACAGAGGAAACGCTCTCATTCTAAATCCTCTGGCAGAAGGGTGACCTGAGGGCTGTCATTCAGGCTAAGAGGGCTTCAGGGAAGAGGTCCTAGCCAGGGTAATAGGACCTCTAATGGCTGTCCACCCCGCTGTGAGCGCTTACGCTTAAAGTAGTATTTCTCTTAGCTATGACCTCTCTTAAGAGGGTGGGAGATCTCCAAGCCCTGGCAGTAACACCAGCTTGTTTGGAGTTTACCCCTGGCAGAGTAAAAGCCTTTTTGCACCCGAGTCCGGGCTACGTGCCTAAAGTACCAACTAATACGGCTCGGTCCACAGTCCTTCAGGCATTCCATCCTCCACCTCATGTGTCGGCAGAAGAAGAGAAGCTTCATTTGCTCTGCCCCGTCAGAGCTTTGAGTGTGTACCTCGAGAGGTCCTCTTCTTGGAGGAGTTCGGACCAATTATTAGTGTGTTTTGAGTCACCTAAGAAGGGGCTCCTGGCATCCAAGCAAACTATAAGTAATTGGATTGTTCAATCAATTACTTCAGCTTACAAGGTGCGCGACTTGCTTTCACCATTAGCTGTTAGGGCTCATTCGACTTGAGACATGGCTTCCTCTAGGGCCCTCCTTTCGGGAGTTCCCCTCCAGGAGATCTGTGAGGCAGCCGGCTGGGCTTCCCAACACCGTTTTATTAGGTTTTACAGTTTACACCTCCCTAGTACGCCTGGCACACATGCTTTAGTCCTATTGTTGATTACTTACAAAGCTCTAAATGGTTTAGGTCCGAAGTACTTGAGCGAGCTCTTAACGCATTATAGTCCTTCATGTCTTTTGCGATCTCAAAATTCCGGCCAGTTAATAAAACCTAGAATATCAAAATCGACTGCTGGCGGTAGATCCGTTTCCTATTTAGCAACAAAAATTGTGGAATAGTCTTACTACCATTGTCCAGGAAGCAGACACACTCTGTCAGTTCAAAGTTCGATTAAAGACACATCTCTTTGCCCTAGCATACACATAATACATTATAAACTTCTATAATTCAATGTTAGGCTGCGTAGATTAGGTCAGCCGGAACTGGGAACACTTTCCTTAAATCCTGATGTACTCGTTACATCATAAGAAGAATAGCATCTATGCTAATTTGAGTCTCTTTTTTATCCCGAGGGTTTCCCGCAGTCTGCCGGATCCAGGCCGTATCCAGATCTAACGAGGACCTTAGCCTGGACCTGATGACGATGACAATGCAGTGCTGAAGTGCCAACTAGCCTCTCCCTTTGGAGGATCAGATTTATAGACAAGACAAGTAGTTTGTTCAACATGGTTTTGTAGGGAATTACAAACCTCCGCACATATATTCAAACACAAATAACTATAGAATCAATTCTTAATGCGTGAACGCCATCAGAGTTTAACACAGGTTCGCGTTTAAAGTCTGTTTAGAGACATTCATGTAAAATGTAAATGAATGTACAGACGGGAATATCTGACGGCAGACATCGCGAACAATGTTTCTATGTGCAGTTTGTCAACATATAACATGAGACGTAGTCTTTTTGTCTAATAACTGTACCTAACATTAGTCGTTTGCGGTCAAAACACTGGTATAAACACAGTTTGATGTCGCGATTTTCAATGTCCAGAGCCTGTTAAACTTGAGCCAACCAACCCCGTGACGTCAACTGCACAATGGCGGCGCCCTGGCGGCGAAAGATAAAAAGTTTTTTCTTTTTTTCTTTTAAATGTTTACATGTGTAATGTTCTTTATATAATTGTTGATTATATTGGAAATCCATCTTGTAAATCATGTAAACTTGATTCACTGCTTCATTTCCCCTTTAATATGCCAATTCTGTAATTCCGTCCACGATTCGGTGATCGCGGAAATCATAGAGCCCTATATGTGTAATGGTTGCCTTTTTTTGAGCGGGCTGGATGAAAAAATCGCCCTGATGCTGGAGGATAATACTGGCTGGACCCTGACCAATATATAGATCTGGCTCTGCGGCTGTGTGGATCTTCCTTCACCGTGGGCGAAGTTGAGGAGGATCCACCCTTAAAACTTTTTTGGGGGGAAGGCTATTCAGCCAAAGCTCTGTCGGCCGTGAAGCGTAGTCCACTGCAGACCGCACCATCAGCCAGCACAATTGTGTCTGCTGGACCCGTCCGAGGGTGGAGAGGATTGGCGTCTAAGCTGACTGATCCACCACTGACATCTGTCCGATCAGCTGCTATTCCGAGTTTTTCACTGGTCTCAGCATTTTCAAATCCCCACTGTTCACTGTTTGACTGTTCACGTCACGTCTGCTGTTCTGTGTCTGTTCCTGAGCCTCCGCCCAGGCCACCCGAGGTGACGTCACCGCCCTGGCCGCCCGAGGTATCTTCACCGCTGTGGCCACCTGCGTAGCCTGCTCCGCCCTGGCCGCCACCTGCGCATTCTGCACCGCCATGGTCTCCCACTCATTCTGCTACGCCCTGGTTGTCTGCAGTTCCTGCTACGCCCTGGTCGTCTGCAGTTTCTGCTTCACCCTGGTTGACTACACTGGTGGCGCCACCCACGTTCCACAGCCCAGGTCCACCCACACTCCATGACTCAGGTCCGCCATTACCATATCTTGGTCCCATTCCCCTGCACGGGCCTGGACCTCCATCCCTCCACCAAGACCGCCACCACTCCACCACCCTCCTGGACGGATGTTAACTGAGGAGTGTCTGGAATGGTGCTGAGACTTACTAACCCGACTAACACTAACCAGTTTCAGGCCAGCACTGCTTCTCACACACACATCAGAATAAACCAAATTATCAAACAGTCTAAAAATACATATCTGGAACATTGGGATCAGGAAACCAAAACACAAACCAAAACACAAACTACAATTCTATCAAAATCTGAAATCAGATTATGAAATGGAAGAATATTTCCAGAGTGTGAGAGACACAAAGCAGAGACGGATCAAGCCATCGAGACCGGCAGACACAAAAAGAGTTGGTTATCATGCGAGCAAAGGGAGTGTGTTCAGTGTAGGACAGGAGAGATCGAGACAGAGACGCACTTCCTCCTACATGGTCACAAATACAGCTCAATTAGAGACCTCTACTTCAATAAACTTAATAACTTAATACAGAACTTTACAGCCATGACAAAAGTAAAACAGATAAAGATCTTACTAGGAGAGGGACAGACCGTTACACTGGCTGCCAGATACGTGTGTGTGTGTGTGTGTGTGTGCCACAGCCTGAGAGACAGCAGGTAAATGTGTGTGTGTGCGTGTGTTCGTGTGTTCACAGAATGTTTGGTATTCTGTGACAAATATTCACAGAAATTATAATCTGTTACACTGTTAATTTGTACAATTAATTTAATTTGTACATTTAAAGGTGCTATATGTATTTTTTAGCAGCCTCTATCGATGATGTTTCATTTTGTAACCAATTTTTACAAGAGCGCTTGTGCTCTTGCGCGTGCTCGAACACAAAAGCAAACACTCATGGTAAACGGCCACACTGAGACTTTCAAAACAGCGAAGAAAGCATCACACAACATGCTGGAAACTCATGTAAACTCCTAGCCTGGTTCAACCAGACTCTAGTTCATTTCCACATAGAGTCTGGAACCGCTCCATTGAAAAACGTTTCCATCCTTGTAGGCGGGTTCACTATTAAAGTTCAAATCTATTGGATCTGCCCAAAGTCACTCACGATCTGCCATAGCCAATCGCTAACGGGGTGTCGTGAGTGACATATGTCACGCGCCGAAATGGCTGGAAACAACAAGTCCGAATGATCAGAGGATTATGTTTACAATAGGATTTCAGTCAACGAGCGCCGCAGGTTTTGTTAATCTAGGAACAATTATTAATTCGAAATGTATATTTGACACGAAGGACAGTGATATATTCATTCAACGGTGGAAGCTGTGTCTAATCATTACAAATACGCCGCTGTGGTCGTTTTCTGATCTGCCGCAAATGCTGTAGCAGCTACAGTGAATGATCAGTCTGTCTCTATCTGCAGATGTGTAATAAACAACAATTTTTCATATTACGTCTTATTGTTTCTTAATTACCTTAATTATGGTCTTCAAAGTATGTGTTTGTACATTTTTATGTGGCATTTAGTTTTTTAGTAAAATAAATCAACCATTGCCATCTAAAACTGAAAATCAAATATCTTCAAAGTATGGTTTTTCACATTTTTATTTATGACAATTATTTTTTTTTTTAAATCACAACCAATTTGTATGATTTACAACATGTAAAACTGACACACCAACCTCCTGCACGAGTGCACAAAGGGGCTCAAAATGTTCTATTCATCACAAGAATCAGTAAATTTCTTTTCCAACAACGGACCGAATAGCTTTTCTCACGTCTTTCTCCGCTGCCATTACTGAACTCAAACTGACGCGCTTACATCAACGTCATCGTTCTCAGCCACTCCCTCTATTCGCTGATTGGTCCTACAAAAATTGATTTCTGGAAACCTAAGTATACACAGCAGTGCCAGACGCAGTACTGAAGGGAAATGAAATTGAGCGGAAGTGCGTAGGAAGGCGCAGCCAGGCTAGTAAACTCCCACTGCAACGTTACAATAATAGGCTACTTTTATAAGCTCGACTAATGCTCCATGGTCGTACCATGATAACGTTACATTTGTGGTGTTATCTAGCATAAGGCATTTCACTAACTATTCGTGTATCTTTCACAATCAGAAATGTCAATAGGTAAATGTATGATATGATAACGAAAACGGTTAGGCTGTGTTCACACTGCAGTGGCTTAATTCTCAATTCCGATTTTTAAAAAAAAAAATTTGAAAGAATTTAATTTCTAATTAAATGAGACCTTTTGTGATCTCCTGTGTGAACGTGAACGTAAAATGACCCAGAAGTGACCCTCATACACAGAAGAGTACTCAACAGTCAACGATGTCACATATCGGATTTGGACCACATACCAAGTGGTCTGGGTGGCATTTGAAAAAATCGGATCTGTGTCATTCAGACTGTCATGGAAAGATCAGATACTGGTCGTATAGGGGAAAAAAATCGGAATTGGGTCGTTTCAGCCTGCAATGTGAACGTAGCCTTAGTGAACTAGACTGAACAATTTCAGTGTAACAGTAAGATCATAGGAAGTAACATTACTGTACTAAACGTGTCTGGAAATGTGTATTATAAATAATATGATAGTAGTGGGATGAGTGACGTTAGACTTTAGTAGATCTAGTACATAAAATAAAAGTTACATCATAAAGCACCTACTTTTTGTTATCCTGGAACAGTCCAAGAAAAAAATTGTTTTGTTCTTTATATTTATGTGGAGTTTGTGTTGGAGTCTGTGTTGTGCTGGAGGCAGGTTGTTTTTTTGCTATTATCAGACACCATGTCATTAGTTGCAGTGCCGTTGCATATAAGACAGTATAAAGACTGTATATAAAAAGAAGAGAGGTTTGGCAACGCGCATGCACGTCACATCCGACCCGGAGACTTCACATAGAAATAGGAATACTGGCCTTCAGAGCAGAGGTAATAGCAAAACCCGACAAGTGGATCACTGCAATGTGTAATTACAACCCCTTCACACACAGGCAATAAAAAGGATTCATTTTAGAAGAAAAGTTACATATATAGCACCTTGAAATTTAAGTTGTTATAATACTTTATTGTTCTTTATGCCTTTATTATTATACTATGTGTTACAAGCTTTGGCAATATTGTAATATGTACAGTCATGCCAATAAAGCAATTTGAATTGAATTGAGAGAGAGAGAGAGAGAGAGAGAGAGAGAGAGAGAGAGAGAGCTCAGACTGTGTTCACACTGCACTGATGGGGTCGTAGAGGACGAGCTGCACTTCCTCCGATTAACATCTGATCAGAGATACTTATTTCACACAAATAGCACAGATTTGACCACAATTCCAACAGGCGAGCCTCATAAACAAACTGTCGTATATTTAGGGAGAGAAACAAGAGTGTATTCACCGGGCAGCGATGTATGTCTTCCTGCCATCATATGAGGGAGAAGGGCTAAACCCTCTTTTCCTTAAAACTACTGCCTGTACTTATTTTTTATTTATTTATTTATTTGTTTGTTTGTTTGTTTATTTTTATTGTGATATATTTATGTATAATATGGAAATGTTTTTATTTTATTTATTTGTATCTATATGTTTGTACATTGCTATTGCTTTGGTAATATTTTACACAGTCATGTCAATAAAGCTAATTTGAAATTGAAATTGAGTGTGAGAGTGAGTGAGTGTGAGTGCGTGCATGTGTGTGTGTTTGTGTGCGTGTGTGTGTGTGTGTGTGTGTGTGTGTGTGCGTCTTTGTGCATGCATGCGTGCGTGTGTGTGTGTGTGTGTGTGTGTGCGTGTGTGTGTGCGTGTGTGTGTGTGTGTGTGTGTGTGTGTGTGTGTGTGTGTGTGTCACCTCTCCCAGTGACTGCAGACATTCGGGTCATCCAGGTTGAGTGATGATGTCACAGCAACCATACAGCATGAGACAGCCAATAGAAGAGGACTACAGGATGACATCATTACTGGAAACACCTTCATACAAACACAAAACACACTGGATATAGTTTGCATTCACTCATCACATATACACATCATATGAGCTTCATTTTCAATTGTAATAATAAAATAAATGACCTGTATTACTGAAATAGTGTATAGTCTAGTATTTGTCCAAATGTTACAGCAAGTTTAATTGAAAATGACTTTGGTTCACAACCTCACAGTGCAAATAAAGCGGTTTCCGATGACCTCTGTGGGTCTTGTGTGTGGGAAATCAAATCCAGATAGGACTGCCTGTGATTGTGGTATATTCATTTTCGTTTTTTTTTCCCCTCATTTGTAGTGACCTTTCTCAAATATTAAAAATACTAAAGCTGATGTGCTCCATCACTATGAGTTTAGAGATTTTTGTCTTATGGGTAAATTTGGTAGTTTAAGAACTGCTGGCATCCCATCTAATGGAGAAGAAAATTAAATTTATTAGGGAGCCACAATAGAAATGGCATACTATCCTCATGTTAATTTATGTTTATACAGCACTATATACATAGATTTAATGGATTCTGCACATACAGTATATGCATGCGCTGAAGAGAGCGGATAGGCTTTATCCCTCACTCCCCCTCCAGACCCTGTGAGCAGTGCTGAATTGCAGACGTGCAGAAGTGCAAATGTGCAGAAGTGTGTGCAGACGTGCAGAAGTGCAGACGACCAGAAGTGCAGAAGTGTGTGCAGACGTGCTGACGTGCAGACGTGTTCAGAAGTGTTGACGTGCAGACCTACAGAGACGTGCAGAGACGTGCAAACCTGCAGAGACATACAGAGGTGCTGACGTGCAGAGACATGCAGTCGTGTGGACGTGCAGATGTGCAGAGACGTGCTGACATGTGTGCAGACGTGTTGATGTGCAGAGACGTGGAGACATGTGTGCATACGTGTGTGCAGACGTGTTGAAGTGCTCCTGCCTGTGCTTCTTCTGAATCGAACTCTCCACACCTTCATCATCTGCCTTACGATCAGACTTACAGAGACCCTGGACACAATTCATTTTCATGCAAATTATACTTAAATTATGCACTTAAGAAATCCTGCCTGGAAACGCTTTATAAGCTCATAACACTCACATAAAAGGATTTCCAGCATAAGTCAATGTGCATTATGGATTTACACATATTCAATGTCCTATTTGGACCTTTTGGGAATGCTGACTATGGGCTAACGAGGAGGTAACAACTTTTTTTTTTTTTTTTTACAATTGACCCTTCGCTAACCCACGCCCGAAAACTGCCACTGGCCAAATGTGTCTTAACTAGGGAGGGCGGGGCTTAGCGAAGGGTCAATTAATAGAAAATCTAAACAACACAGCTGATGGTTACTGGGGCCCGTTTCAGAAAGGAGGTTAAGTGAAAACTCTGAGTATGTTAACCCTGAAATGAGGGAAACTCTGGGTTTTCCGTTTCAGAAAGGTGGGTATATCAAACCCGAGAAAGCAGAGTAAGTCAAGCCCGTTTCTGAAAGAGAGGTAACTTATACTCAGAGTCAGTTACCATGGTAACTTACTCTGTGAACCTAACCTGGTCGGGAGCAGGTTTTCTTCAGTAAACTCAGAGTTTCTTGCGGTCTCCTCCCCTTTTTTAAAGAGGAAGTGCTGTTTAAACACTAACAATAAAATGTATTTACACATTCTTTAAGGAATATATATTGTTTGTCCATGTTTTAATTGACTAAATCTGTTTTGCAGCAATTTGCCAAAAAGTAAAAGGATTAAAACGTTTGCTAAACTTTTATTTGATTACCACCATTTTTTATAATATATTTCTATTAAATCATTAAAAAAATTGGAATAAAAAACAGTTTATAGAACTCAATTGTTTTTCAAACATAATTTAATAAGTTATTAATGATAAAAATAAGATGTTAATCTTATTCATAATCAATTATTGAAGTTAGTTGATTACATATGTTTTATTGAACAAATGTTTAATTTATTTAACTCATTTTCATTTTAACTGATGATAATAATAATAACCGTAATTTAATAATGCTGTTTATATATTTAATAATTGTTTAATACCATAAACCGTGATATTTTCTGAGACGGTTCTTATACTGTGAAACTCTCATACCCCACATGGGGAGTCCCGCACACCACCCCCACTGTTAAACAAGTTACTCAGCAACTTTTACTGTTTTAAATTAACTACTTTTTACTTTTTAGATTTTTAGACTGGTATTTTTACTTAAGTAAAAATGTATCAAAGTAATAGTAGCCTACTTTAGGTTGAATAACATTCTTCCAGTTTCACCTCTGATATTATAACAGTAAGTTACTGTAAAATAGTTATGAATTATTAACCACAAATGACATCTTAAACAGTGTAGTTAGATTAATGTAATACTTACTATCTCTAGAAAGTATTGGTCTACATATTACTAAATCCTATATCAACCTCAACTACTTGATTAACACAAAGAGAAGAGACAAGAAACAGCACTTTTAAATCTTTCAGATTAACAATATACAATTGCATGAATTATTCTTGAATTGATCAAAGTGTGTAGAGGGAGAAGGTTACATAAAACATATAACTTTTAAAAATGTATGTTAAATGCACTATTGTTTTATACTGAATTGTTCTATAGTTTATGCAGTAGCTTTTTTAATGTAATTGCATCATATTTTATTTTAAATTACAGAAGAATTAAGAGTAACCCCCTTAATTAAATTACAATATTTAGATCACTTGTTAATTAATTACACCTAACACCTCTTTTTGTCTGGCGCTGTTGCCATGGTGACTCATAATATCTGCGCTCCATTGATAATGGCTTTTTATAGTTGTGGTGCACGCGCTTAACTCAGAGTCAGTCAACTCAGAGTTGATTGAACTAACTCATTTCAGCTGTTCTGTAACCGAAAACTCAGAGTTTCCCATCTCAGGGTAAGTCAACTCAGAGTTCAAGCTTTAACTCAGAGTTGGTTGAGCCTCCTTATTGAAACGGGCCCCTGCTCTGTGACACAATAAAGATAACATGTTTCTTAGAGTGTTTTTAACCAATCCTGGTTAAATATCTCGTGCTGAGCTCTTCACAAAATCCTGCTGAATGCTTTACACACACCGAAGTCATGCTGACCGCATCATCAAACTGCGACAGATGGAGGGTTAGATCTACAGATGTTCACATGCTTCAGAATCAGGAAGGAATAAGTATGGGAAACTGCTTATAGATGTTTATATAACATCTATATAAGCATAGATGTTCACACTGAGCTCATGGATTTATCAGGAGAGTAAGAGTCATTGTACCACAGACAAAGCACAGTTGGTCAACAAGCAAGTTTAAAACAAGTACTCTAGCACTAGTCAATTACTGATGCACAGCCCAGTTCATGTGTGGATGTACAGTACAGTCTCCCAATGCAAGGCATCACACCGGGTTCAGGGTGTATAAGAGATGTGTCAGCATGGGCACGCATCATGTCCTGACAGAGACTGGTCTCAGACCTGAGAGCTGCTTGTGCTGTAGCTCATGTTGCTGGTGGGGTGTGCACAAAATGACATTTAAAAGTGGAAAATGAATGAGACCTTTAAAAAATAAAAACTCACACAGACTAGGTCCCTCTGTCTATAAACTCAAATATCTCCACATCTGCAGACTGACCAAACTGTAATGCACACTTATAGGGGGCTTTTACACTGGGCTGGTTTGTTTCGATCCGAGCCTGAGCGCATTTGTTCCCTGCACCCCCCGCAGCGTCAGTCTGGTTTCACACTCAACTTGATTCTATGGAACCCTGGTGCGTTTGCGTGCATCTTACGTCATCGCAAACTTGCGAGGCGCATGACAGAAAGCAGAACGTGGGTAAATATTGTGGGGGTTTTTTATTATTAATTTGCTGCTATTATGCGCAGTTGAGTGGACAATACAGGTTTACTGTGCGTGTATCACATAAGGTGGACTTCTGCTGCTTGCAAACGGACTCTTTTGAGGAGACAGTGGATTTCCAAATGTGTTGCTCTGATTCCAGGCGCACTGTACGAATACACTGCAGGCTCACTCTCGCTCGTATCCAAGGTAAAACATCAACACTATCATCCCTTACAAGTGTTTTATTTAACTGTATTCATCACAATAAGCTAAAACACATGTGCAGGATACATTACTTGCTGAACAAGTGTGCGTCCAAATCCGTGTTGCTTTCACATTCACGCGAACCGCGGCACCTCAGACCACCTCCTCCAGGTAGTCTCGGGTTCGGTACCCCAGTGCGCATCCGGGTCCCATGACAGCGTTCACATTAGTGATTTTTCATGCGAACCATGGCCCGTTCTGAACTAAACTGCCAGTGTGAAAGCCCCCATAGGGAAGAGATGGAGACCACTGTTGTTCTTAGGGTCTGTACACTGTAACGGGAGATCTATATCTTGTAATTCTGACTTTATTCCACAGAATTGCATGATATAAAGTCTCAATTGCGTGTTATAAAGTCAGAATTGTGAGAAAAACTTTTCCCCTTGCAATTCTGACTTTTATAGCATGCAATTGCAACTGTTTTATTTTTTATTCTGTGGTGGAAAAAAAGCTTACATAGTTTTCTATGTGAACAAAGTTAAATGTAATTTATTCCTGTGATCAAAACTGGATTTTCAGCATCATTACTCCAGTCTTCAGTGTCATCAGTTGAAGAAGATGAAGGATAGTTCAAACAGGTTTCTATAAACAAAATAGTTCTTAAATAATAAACAAACTCAGGTAATCCACAACAATGAAGCGAAAGAAACCACATGTGTAACAGACACAAACACACAGAGTGAAGGTGAACTTTACACTTTCACACGGCTATGTGTAACAACCTTCACAGTCAAGCAGACTTTTCCGTTTTTACCCTTTACACGGGAACGCGGCGATTAGGGTTGGGTATCGAGAATCGAGTATCGATTGGAACCGAGACTAACTTTTCGTTTTTCCCGGAATCGATCAAAAGTTAAAATTTCAATTCCTAGTTTCGATATTCACAGTCCGCCGAGCGGAAGAAGAAACCGCTGAACAACACTAACGAAGAAGCGTCTACCGGAAGTGTTGGCATAACCACGCGAGTCGATCATGAGTACCTTACGTCGGCGATCCAAAGTGTGGATTCACTTTTCTAAAAATAACGAAATCTCGGCGAAATGCAAAATTTGTGACAAAAGGAGTATTTTTACAGAAAGAGTATTTCCTTCAGAAAGGCCGTTGGTTAGCAAGGTTAGCTAAACTTTTTTGACCCTGCCTCTTAAAAGAATCGGAGTCGAGAATCGTTAGGAACCGGAATCGAAACAAGGAATCGGAATCGGAATCAGAATCGTTCAAATTCAAACGATACCCAACCCTAGCGGCGATGGAGCATTTTTCAGATTTCCACTCTGGAGGGTGGTTTCACTTTTATGCGTTTTCAAGCCCCAAAATCGCCGTCGCCGTGTAAACGTAAAGCACTTCCGAAAAAATATTTTTACGTTTTCACCCTGAATCGTTCTCGTGTAAACAGGGCCTTAAATACACAGTGAAAATTAGGATATGAAGAACAGGTGTGATGATCTGATGAGTGTCCTTGGAAACTGATGAGTGGCGGGAAAATCAAACACAGGAACACATGTGATGAATGAAAACAAACTGAAAGTCCATGAAAGTGAAACTAAAGATGAATAAGTCCAGATAACGTCTCAGGTTACGTATGTAACCCTGGTTCCCTGATAGGAAACGAGATGCTGCGTTTGAGACGCGGCGGGAATGCTCTGCGTGATTACGTCGTGAAGCACATGTAAAATCAGTCCAATGGAAGCCTGAAACGTCATAGGTGTCGTCATAGACCAGGAAACTATAAAGTACCCCTGAAATCAGACCACGACAGCTTCTGAAAGACCTGAAGCAAGTCGATCAGGGCATGCAGGAAGTATGGCAGATAAACGCAGCGTCTCGTTCCCTATCAGGGAACAGGGTTACAAACGAGTAGAGAATGTATTCGCGTGAATGTAACCTGAGACGTTCTCTTTCAAGGGAACTCGAGCTGCGTTTGAGATGCGGTAGGAACCCCATATCCACTATGCTATAATGACAAATGCCCGTTCTGTGTGAAAGTCCTTGCGCACACTAAGAAGCAAGTAACCTCGCCCCTGGAGTGGAGAGGTCAAGGTCATAAAACCTGACAAATGTATGCGGAGAGGACCATCCTGCCGCATTACAAATATCAAAAAGGGAAACACCTGAAATTAAGGCCGTAGAGGCCGCCATACTCCTTGAAGAATTGGCCCGTACAGCCATAGGTGAAGGCTGACCGGCCGCTAGGGATGTAACGATTCACTCGCAACTGGTTGAAAATCGGTTGAAATGTTAAACGAATCGCGATACACGTTTTAAACAGCAGGGGCGCTGAAGCAGTAGCCTATATTTTGACCTCGCTTTACAGGCTCAAACAGCAGCGAACAAGCTGAGCTTCAAACAGTAGCAAAAATGGAAGCGGCAAGTGCAGATGACGTTGGTGTTGAGGATGCCCCACACTCGTTCAAACCAGAAGTGTGGCGGCATTTTGGCTTTCCGAAGACAAAAAATGAAAGCGGTGAGATGGTAACGGACAAAACAAAAACTGTGTGCAGATACTGCAAGAAGATATTAATATACACCAATAGCACAACAAACATGATGCAGCATATAAACCGTCACCACAGTGAGAAGCTCCAGAGCTAAGGAGATCACAAAGTGTATCGGTGTTTTCATGGCAAAAGATATGAGAGACACCCCTCGCTGCAGCCTGTAGCACGATGATGTAGCTGGATGGTCCAATACGTAGTGGACACTGTAATGTAATATACTGCTTTTAACAATTTAGATTGTTTCAAAGCAGCTTTACATATAATTTAATGTAACAGAGATTATTTGGGCTTTATAGCGGTTCGTGAATAATGTTATTTTCCAGCTAAAGTTAGTTTTGATTCACTTCTGTCGAAATGATAATTTTGTTATTAAATTATGGGACGACACCGTTCTCTCTAAACAGACTTGCGATCCTGTGATAAACGCTGATGGCACTTGCACATTAAGAATTGATAGTTATATTGTAGAGAGTAGAGAGTTGGTGAACAATCGCACATTGATTTTTCAAGAATACGTTTAAATATAAATGGTCACGAGTAGGCTATGGAAGCTCTTTTCAGAGCTTTCAGAATAAAACATAAAAAAAAAATAATTGCGACTTTTTCCTTACAATGTCGAGTATATATTTCGCATACTGACTTTATTTCTCAGAATTGTGAGATATCAGAACTGCGTGAAATAAAGCCTCAATCGCATGTTATAAAGACAGAATTCTGTGAAATAAAGTCTAATGCGAGTTTATATCTCCCATTGCGAGTTATAAAGTCAAATTCTCAGGGAAAAAAAATTTGGCTACTTATTTTTTAACCTCAGAATAGTTCAATATCTCACAATTCTGACTTAATAACACGCAATTGTGACTTTATATCACGCAAATCTGACTTGATAACACACATTTGGGACCTAATTTCACGAAAGTCTTACTTTAGGCTAACCTGCAATTGCGACTTTATATAAATTCTGAGATAAAAAGTCTGACTAGTAGTGAGATAAAAAGTCGCAATTACCTTTTTTATTTCTCACTCATGTGGCGAAAACAAGCTTCCAGACATGTCTCACTGAACAGCAAATTAAGAGGAACCTTATAGCTTTTATTTCGTTTTTTTCCCTACATCTGACAAGATTTATTTTCCTAATGCTGTTATTTTAGCATTTTCCTTTGAATGTTTACTGGTATTTTAAGATGTTTACAGTTGTACCTTTAAAATTACGGAGAAAATTAGACAACTTTGACATTTTTTGCTTCCACTCAAAGGCAAATATGAATAAAATAAAATTGCTTTATTTTAAAATGTTCTATATACACGCATTTAAAAAAATACTTCCGGAGCACATGCTATTAATCTATCAAATGTAGGTTTAAAATCATGTGATTTAAAATGTAAAATAACTTTGCATGTAGAGTATGTAGAGTGTAGAGTGAATCTCGGATAAGCATCCCATTTATGTAAATAATTACTTATTAATCAATAATTACTTGTAATTATTTTACAGTACTATACTACACAGTTTTGAACATCATCTCAGTACAATATTGAGCTTACATATCACTTAAAACCAATGCATGCGAATTATAACCCAGAGATCGGCACTGCGCATGCGTACATGATGTCACCGAAACACACCTCCATCCACTACGTATTGGACCATCCAGCTACGTCATCGTGCTACAGACTGCAGCGAGGACCTCTTGGGATATGAGGCCGTTCTCAGTCGTAGAAAATGAAGGATTTAGGCTGCTCGTCAACAAATTTGACCCCAAATACACCATCCCATCACGCCTGCACTTTGGCCAGACTGTCATGCCAGCGCTTTACAGGGCAATAAAATCGAAGGTAGTTGAAACCCTCAGAAAAGCAAATAGTGTATCAATTACAACCGAAGGCTGGATCTCCAGGGCTACTCAGAGTTATCTTACGGTCACAGACCATGTGATAAACAGTGAGTGGGAGATGGTTAATTTTGTTCTCAAAACTTGCCCATTGTTCGAAACACACACCGGAGCTAATATTGTTGAAGTTTTAAAATCAGCAGTGAGTGAACGGGGACTTCAAAGGGCCAACCATGGAATCGCTGAGGTCAAGGACAACGCGAGGAATGGATGTTGCAGTCAGAAAGGCTGGGCTGGCCCCCCATGTCAGGTGTTTTGCACACACTTTGAACTTATCAGCCAGCCAAGCGGGTTTGAGTGTGCCCCGCGTGAGCCGTTTGTTGTTTTATTGAGGCGTATTGCCGCCTTCTTTCACCGAAGCTCCACAGCCACAGAAGCTCTTGCAGCCAAACAGATACTACTGGAGCTTCCAGCGCATAAGTTAATCATCGATGTCACCACACGCTGGAACAGCAGTCTGGATATGATCGAACGCTATCTCGAACAGCAAGCAGCTGTGACAGAAACTCTCCTGAGTAACGACGTTTGACGAAATGTCCGTGACATCGATACTTTGATTGGCTCAGACATTCGTGATACAAAGGACATAGTGAAGCTTCTAAACAAAGCCACTCAAAAGGGCCACCTCTGTGCTGTGAGACGAAAAAAAACTAACTGTGTCTCTCAATTTGCCCTTAAAGCATATGATCGAGCATAACATGGCATCCAATGAAGAAGACTCCCTCACTGTGAGCAACATAAACAGAGTTATACTGAACAACCTTTGCAAGAGATACACTTCAGAGTACAACCACCTGCTGGAGTGCACCGCATTAGATTCCGGGCTCTGCCTCATCTAGAGAAAGACCAATGCGATGATGTATTCCACAGACTGAAGGAAAAAGCTGTACTGATGTTGCAGAACAAGGTCTTGTACCTATTTTACTTTTTCCCTAAATTGATTTTTTTTAAATAATTTATTTATTATTATGGCATATTTTTCTAAATGTGTTTCCAAATGTGTTCGTGTTAACTCTTGAGTAATGATACAAATTATAACAAAATAAACAAATGATATTCAAATTTTGCCTTTACAACAATGTGAAACCCCTGTCAATGTTGTGCTTAGATTTTACTTCTGCTTATTATTTCTGCTATTCCTCTGTGCAGGATGAGTGCAAAGAAGGTGCCAGTGGTCACCCCCCTGCAGCAGAGCTGCCCCTTGAACAGACAGACAGACCTACTTCCAAGAAAACAGCATTGGAAGATCTCCTTGGAGGGACTTTTGATGAACCGGTTGCACAGCATATCAGTCAGATTGATGCAGAATTAATAAGTACAGAGCTGAAGCACCCATTTCCCTCAATAGCTGTCCTCTCAAGTGGTGGAAAGAGAATTCTAGGCTATACCCACTGCTATCCAGTATAGCAAAAGCATATCTCACCACACCAGCCACCTCTGTCCCTAGTGAAAGGGTTTTTTTTCATCACCAGGGGACATTGTGAATGTGCAGAGATCTCAGCTTCTGCCAGATGTGCCAAAATGTGGACATGCTGATATTTCTTTAAAAAAAAATGTAAAAAAAAAAAAGGAAAAAAAAAAAGGAAAAGCTACTAGGAAAAGTCAGAGACTGAGACACACTGGAGGTGGTGTGGAGGATCCGGCATACACACACCTGTCCGTTAGAGACTGAGACACACTGGAGGAAGTGTGGAGAATCCTGCACACACACCTGTCCGTTAGAGACTGAGACACACTGGAGGAAGTGTGGAGAATCCTGCACACACACCTGTCCATTAGAGACTGAGACACACTGGAGGAGGTGTGGAGGATCCAGCACACACAGACCTGTCCATTAGTGACTCCACCGCGACTGAGACACACTGGAGGTGTGGAGGATCCTGCACTTTACTCCACTGTAATAAAGGGCATTCCTCTTTCTGTTTTCAGTTCAGAGCCCATGCAGATATGTGAGACCCGAGCTCAGGGTTCACAGCACGTAATTGTAAATCAGACTTTAAGATCACACAAAAAAGTCACATTACACAAATCAATCATACTTCAGCAAGGATGCATTAAAGTAATCAAAAAGTGAACACAGACATTTATAATGTTACAAAGATTTTTTATTTCGGATAAATCTACTTTGAATCTTCTATTCATCAAGGAATCCTGACTTTTTATAAGAAAACATTCATAATAAAATAGAACAGAAATGTTTCTTGGGCAGCAAATCACATCAGCATTTTATTACCTCGGTAATATTTAATGTTTTCTTGCGTGGCTGGATGTTGACTTTGTATGGTCTGATGCGCGTGTGGGCTGTGATGGATTATGACCGGTGTCGTGATCATTCTCAAATGTCGTGTTGCTGGTGCAAAGGCAAAGCGCAGTAACTACACATTTGGTCAAAAATGAGTTAAGACTTGTAATGGGCTTTATGACATGTGTTCTGTCTTGTGAAAAAAATATCTGGGTTAAATTATGTCCCGTTTCGGAGATGCATTACCACATAATCTATCCATAACATGTTTGACTGGCTGGTATAAAAAACTTTAAAGGCCTGTTTCTCCGTTTCTTTGTTTGCGTAGTTAGTGCATTTTGCCTTTGTAGGGCAGTATTTAATCGGGACAGTTGGCATGTGAACATATGATATTAGCAACACATCTATGACAGCGTTCGGTTTTATTGTTGTCATAAATTAATTCACGTCTTAATTACATTACATTAGGCTGACGCATTTTTACATTAACACATGTTGTCAATAAATTACACTTATCTGTAAGTTTTGGCCACTGCCTGACATCATCTACCGGCGACCCAATGTAAACCAGACATTTTATTTCATAAGTAGGATCCGCTTTCATTGAAATATCATTAGAGAGTAATGGCGGCAGGCAAGATGGCGGCGCCCATAGAGTTCGCGGTGGATTTGTCTATATGTATGTATGTGTGTGTGTGATGGGGGAGTAGGGCTCATTGATGTGTGTTTGCAGGAGGATAATGAGAGTACCAGCACTGGCAAACATCAGTTTCACTGAGCTAATGCCCCACAGCTGCACTCACAAAGCTCTCGACAACTGTGGCAGTGCATAAACAAGAGTGAGCTGTGGTCCGAGACAGACTTCAGGCGCCGGCAGGGAGATTCCTGCATCCAAGACCATGTGGATCACTCCTGCTCGCACATGCACTAGCACTAAACCATTCATTGCTTTTTAATCAGGACTGCTTGAGTCAGAAGTACCGCTGAACAACCACACACCACTTAGATTTGAAGTCATATTTTCGTAGCCTTTTTTTTTTTTGGTAGTATAAAAATAGTACTGGTAATGGTGTGTTCACACTAAAAAAATAAAAATAAATAAACGATGATAACTAAATTAATTAACTGAATAGGCCCTTAATTAACTGACCAATATGTGTGATGTTGGACACTTCATGCTCTCAACAGTCACAGCTTTTTTTAAGTAGCATGGGGAGAATCTTATCACGGATGGCAAAATACACTGGACGGTGGAGTACATAGTAGCTGCAGTACAAAGTGTATTGTGCTTTATTTGGGACACAACTATTGGTTTTCTCCAGTAGGTTTTCAAATGTATCTTCTGCACAAAAAATTGGAAACCAATACCCTCTTGGTAACACTTTACTTGAAGTGGTGTGCATAAGACTGACATGACACCTTCATAACCATGACATGACATGTCTTGAATATGAAGTAAGGTTTATGCATGTTTACAACTGATATTAAGTGTCTTTCGCTCAATAATGACATTTTGAATGCAAATATGACATTGTTTGAGATGTTTTGTTATGACATCTTGACGTAAACCATAACATTACATTTACATTTATTAATTTAGCTGACGATTTTTTCCAAAGCGACTTACAATTGCCATACATGTCAAAGGTCGCACGGCTCTGGATCAACTAGGGGTTAAGTGTCTTGCTCAGGGACACATTGGTGTGTCTCACAGTGGATTCAAACCTGGGTCTCTCGCACCAAAGGCATGTGTCTTATCCACTGAGCCATCACCACCCTCATTATAACATCATAACCTGTCAGTGTCTTTGTCATGACAACTTGACACAAAATTAAGTTAAACGGTCATATGGTTGGCTTTGACATTGGCTGTCATGAGGCCATTATAACTGTGTCATGAATATTTTTCGTGACCTCAACTACAGTGGTACAAATTAAATTTATCAATAAAATGTTATAATGGCTTAATGACAGCCAATGTCAAAAACCAACCACCTGATAGTTTAATGTAATGTTAACCAATAAAGCTAAGTGGTTTATTAAGTTTGATCATTAGTCTGCTATGTCATGTTTATGACAGGTTGTGTTGTCTTAGTAATGTCAAGTTCTCATGACAAAGACACTGACAGGTAGTGATGCTCCGATTGATCGGCCGCCGATCATGATCGGCCGATATTGGCTTTAAATAGCTCAATCGGCAACCAAAATAACTCACGCAACTTTTCTGCATGTGGTGCGCGCGGGAACACAATAGCAGAGTAGAGCTGGCTAGACAGCAGAAAGAATGACTTCTCCTTCTCCCGTCTGGAGGTTTTTCAAAGTGTCAGACAAAGACATAAAATTAGCCATAAGCAATACATGTCTTGCTGAAATCTCTCGAGGTGGAACACACCAACGGCATTTTAATACAACCAACATGATTAGGCATCTTCGAACACGCCTGTTATAATGTGGGTTTTGTGTCTTGTTATTTTGTTATCAGTTGTTCCCTGTCTATTAATTATCCCAGGTGTTTATTATTTCTCACGCCCCCCTCGTTATCTGGTTTAGCTTGTTTGTCCCTCATTATTTAAGCCCTGTGTTTCTACCCTGTCTTTGTGAGTTCTTGTTTCATGTGGACTGTTAACGCCAGTGTCGGTTAATCCTGTTTTGTAGTCCAGTGGTCCGTCTATTTTGTATTATTTGTTAAATAAAGCGTGTGCTGCATATGGATCCAACGCTTTATCTGTCCTTCAACCACACTAGCATCGTAACAACGCCATACAACAGCCGAATATGCAGAGTACGAGAGACTAAACCAGCCGACGCAAACATCCCCATCCCTCAATCAGCCGACTGTGAGTGATGCCTTTAAACGACGTGAACCATACAGCCGGGATAGTAAGAGATGGAAAGACATCACGTCTAGTATCATGGAATTCATTTGCCTCGATGAACAACCTCTATCCGTTGTGGAGGATAAAGGGTTCCGTCGCCTGCTAACCTGCCTTGATCCACGATACGACCCCCCAGGCAGGAAATATCTAACTGATGTGTGTCTCCCCGCGTTGTACAAATCCGTGCACACACACATTGACAAGCTTCTGAATGATAGCGTACATATTAGCTTCACAAGCGATATATGGAGTGCAGACGCATGTCCAATGTCCCTGCTAAGCTTAACAGCGCACTTTATTGACTCAAACTTCAAAAGACACAACATTGTGCTACACTGTCAGGATTTCACGGGGTCACATTCTGCGGAGGCTTTGGTGAACGCATTTAGCGGCATGTTTCAGTCATGGGGGATCCAAAAAGAGAAAATCCACGCAATTCTAACCGACAACGCAAAAACATGCAAAAGGCAATGAGAGACGCAAATTTCCCTGGCCTGCCGTGTATGGCACACACTCTCCAGCTTGCTGTGCATGAGGGGATATTGTCCCAGCGAAGTATTTTGGATATCACAGCCTCAGGGAGACGCATAGTTGGGCACTTTAAACATTCGCCGTTGGCTTACAGCCGGGTGGAAAATGTACAAAAGCAACTCGGCCAGCCTATTAAAAAACTTCGCCAGGATGCGTCCAATCGATGGAACAGTACATTGTACATGCTCCAGAATCTATTAGAGCAGAAATTGGCGCTTGCAGCATATGCTGCAGAATACGAATTGCCATGCACGTTTACAATTCACCAGCGGAAATTAATCGAAAATATGATCTCCATCCTTGCCCCGTTTGAAGAGCTGACACAACAAATCAGCTCCTCAACTGCGTCAGCTGCGGATGTAATTCCGTGTATAAGAGCTCTCACCCGACTCTTGGAGAAGACGGAGTCTGACCATGGCGTGAAAACATCAAAAACAGTGCTACTGGAAGCTGTCAGAAGACGATTTGCTGACATTGATACACAGAAGCTATATGCAATTGCGACTATCCTAGATCCAAGGTAAGAGAAACTTATCACGTATCATTAGTCTTCCATTGTCTTTCAGTCTTAGGCCAACTACCTCTTTGTTTAAAATACGTAATTATGCTTTTCTTAAGCCTTATTTGAAGGAATCAAATATATTATTAAATTAATATAGTAGGCTTACTAGGCTTTAGTAATCTAAAATATTTTTAAACTATGTAATATTTTGTCATAGTTGGAAATACTATCGAGTAGGCCTATTTCATGTTTTGAGAAGTAACCTGTAGGCCTGTGCATTGCTCATATTGACCGTTTAACCGTTAACCTAAATTTTTTTTGGACCGATTAATAGCCTTTTTTTTGCTGCATGGTTAAAAAAAACTATATGGCTATGCCTATATTTGTTAACTCAATGTGGCGCATCGATACGCAACTATAGCCTACAGACATATTTCAAAAAAATAAATAAATCCGGTTTTCAGCTGAAAACTGATTCAGTGGGGTTTTTTTATCATCATAATTTAATTGGTTAAGGTAAAACAATATTTATTTTAGGCCTATTTTATGTTTTTATTTATATTATTCTGTTTTTCTCAGTTGACACTGTCAGAAATGCTGCAGGTGTGTGAACATTTTATATGAATCCAGATTCTGTTGTTGATCTGTTTGCACAAACCCGTGATTTTTTGTATTTATTTTTTACGGGTCACAGACAAACGTAAATTAAATTTTGTCTGTCTAAAATTAACCGAAATGAGCATTCTGACACAAATGGATGTGTGGATGTGTGCATGGCATGTCACTCTAATTTTTTTACATAGTTTTCAATTTTTACATTATTTCATTTCAGGTACAAAAACAGATACTTTCCAGAGGCACTCAAACCAATTGTGCATGATCTGTTTCGGGAAGCCGTTGGAGCCCATTGCAGCACTGAACTGCCAAGCAGCGTGGAGGTGCCCGGTTCCAGCAGGTCAACAGACAAAACCCCACCAGCTTGCTCTTTACGGGCAATGTTTGCTGAACTGGTGGAAGAGGATACAGGACAAACTGATGAGGAAATCACAATAGTCTCACAGATCAACCAATATCTAGCAGAGCCTGTAATGTCACACAGTGGACATCCACTTGCTTATTGGCAGGCGAATAAAGGCCGTTTCGCAGCATTTGCACAGGCAGCAAGAGCATATCTTTGTTCACCGTGCACAAGTGTGGATAGTGAGCGACTATTTAGCACGGCTGCAAAAGTTATTGATGACAAAAGAAACCGTCTGACATCAAAAAATGCAGAGATGCTCATAGTCATCAAGAGAAACTTGCCTTTAGTTTATGATTGAGACCTGAATGATTTTGTCCTTTGTGAGGCCAAGCAAGTTTTCGTTTGAAACATTTTGTGGCCAATTGTTTAATTTTATTACATTAAAAAACTAAGTGTGACCTCATCCTATCCCAAGTTCATGTGGGTTGGTAACTATCTGCTTGGCCTCCTTTTGTTTCTCTGCCTTGTTATTTATGAAGGATGGCATTGGCATACAGTAGCTAATCTAGCTATAAATTATTTTATTTTTTGGATCTGATGTAGTTAGTTCCTCAACTACAACCATTGTAGTCTGCCTGACCCCTCTTTGTTTTGAAAAATGTTACCCTGCATTATTTGGAAAAGATGGCATACAGTAGTCTTATGTAAACTTGTTTTCTAACAACAATCAAATAAACATTGGTGGTTCTTTAAGATTTTCTTGACTGTAGCATATTTCTACTGATAAAAGATTCCCATTCCCCTGCCATTCTGTGATCGGCAGTGATCGGCAATCGTCAGATCATGATTTTGGTGATCGGTAATCGGTGATCGGCCCCAAAAATGCTGATCGGAGCATCACTACTGGCAGGTTATGATGTATTGGTTTATGTCAAGGTGTCCTAACAAAAACATCTCAAACAATGTCATACTTGCATTAAAAATGTCATAACTGAGCGAATGACACTTAATGACAGTTTACATTTACATTTATTCATTTTTAGCTGACGCTTTTATCCAAAGCAACTTACAATTGCTATATATATCAGAGGTTGCACGCCTCTGGAGCAACTAGGGGTTAAGTGTCTTGCTCAGGGACACATTGGTGTCTCGTGGTGGATTTGAACCCGGGTCTCTCCCACCAAAGGTATGCGTCTTATCCACTGCACCATCACCACCCTACAGTTGTCGCAAACATGCATAAAACTTCCTTCATATTCATAACACATTCATAACCACGAAGGTGTCAGGTTAGTCTTATGCACACCCCTTCAAGTAAAGTGTTACCAAGTCTTTTTTGATGGATAAGCCAATAATAAGAAATGGCTGTGCAAAACTGAGAAATAAGAAAGAACTAGATCTGGAACAAATTTGCTTCAATTTAGAGCCAAAGAAAGCCAATCTCTGTGTGCAGAGGAGACTAAGAGCCTCATGTTGTTCAGCACGAGCATGTCTGAAACTTTTTATCAGGTTTCTGCAAGATATAGGACCCAGACGCAAATGAGCAGACAAGGGGTTTTATTGACAAGACTGTAGACTGGACACAACAAAGAGTGAGGTGTGAAACAGTTCAGGCTGAAGACGCAAAGACAGGGAAGGGGGGAGACCACTGAGACCAGTCCAGGGAGACACGGGCTTGAGGTTAGCAGAAGAGAAGGTGGCACCAGGTGGAGTAATGGTGAGGAAGACCAGGCAGGAACACTAGGAACCAGAGGCTTGACGATCTGTAGCTGAAACACCGGTCAAACTGCCATGAAGTGAACGTCAGTGGTCTGGAAGCAGGGCAGGAACAAACACAAGACTCACAATGAACAAGACAAGACACAACAAGAATACAGGTAGAAAGTCAAGAGGGAAAAGGCACAATATAAAGGGATCAGAGCACATGAGGATCAGGTGAGCACAATTAGTGAAACGAGGACAAGACGTGGACTAAACGGGACATGAGGTGCACATGGCAAACACAGACCAAGACAGAGCCATGTGCTCAAACACAAGACAAACACAGAAACATGAAACCACAACAAAACAGACAAGGCTGCCAGGGGCGAACCCTGACACTTTCATTATCACCTCAGTTCATCACAGCTCATCACTTTGTGGGCGGGTCTTGGGCGCTGTTGCTATTTAACCGGCTATATAAATGGGATAAATGACTCTTGCGCTCAACGCAAATCTAAAAGGGGTTGGTCTGAATGTAGCTTCATTATTCATAGGTGTGGTTTGGGCGTAACGGGAAACGTCTCGGTTACGTATGTAACCCTCGTTCCCTGAGTACAGGGAACGGAGACGTGTCGACGGGGATTCCCTGACGAATTGGGATCACACTAGGAAGCCTTATTACCTCTGATAGAATTAACAACGAGCCAATAATCATTGGCATGCAATCTTTGCATTCCGCGAGCCGCCTACAAACGCAGATATAGAAGCGGAAGCAAACATTGCATAGACGCTTCTCGCTGAGGAGCCGAACAGAGTCCAGCCCTCCGCGAAGGTACAACAACATGGCGAAGGGATGACACGTCTCCGTTCCCTGTACTTAGGGAACGAGGGTTACATACGTAACCGAGACATTCCCTTTCATCCTGGGAACTCCGATGTGTCGTCGGGGATTCCCTGACGAATTGGGATCCCTAATAAAACGCCATGGTGCTGGCCCCTTCCAGCGCCCAGCGACGCTACCCATGCAGTTTAAGAAATAGAGGTAGCTAGCTAGGAAGTCACACTGCTGTTCTGCAAGACCCAACCAGTGGACATTGGATAACACTGAAAAAGAGCGTGCCCAACCCGAAGAAGGGGAAGGGAACGCTGCGGAAGCCAGTCGCCTGATGAAGGCCTGGAATACACATATGTACTAGCCCAGGGGGATAGTGAAACATATGGCAGTCCCAAAGGTAGTCCCAACCCAAGGGGAAATGGGAGCGAACGCAACAGGTACGACAGAACGAGTCTGTCAAGGGGAAGACATGCTGGGCTGCACGTGGCATAATGGGTCACCGAAGAGACCACTGGACATAACACCCAGTCTAACAACAACTCCCTTAGAGGTAGTAGACCTGGCGCCTGGCAGTCCGCCACATCAGGCACCGGAGGGGTGATGGAGGAACTCCCAAAGCTAACCGACGTAGGGTGCCAAAGGAGCAGAAGACGCATGTATTTCGGCTGAGGCACGGAGTGGCGTAGCAAGCCGACACAACCTATTCCCTCGCACCACTTGCCGTAGCGAGTACTCGGGAGGAAACAGGTTCCACATGTAGGCTATAGAATCTAGCGAACGTGTTCGGTGTCGCCCAGCCCACAGCTCTACAGATGTCTGTCAGCGAGGCGCCTTGAGCCAAAGCCCAAGAGGCGGCAACACCTCTCGTTGAGTGAGCACGCAACCTGGGGGGACAAGGCTCACCTGTAGCTTCATACGGTCGGGTGATAGCATCCACTAACCAGTGGGCTAACCTCTGCTTGGAGACAGCCTTCCCCTTCTGCTGGCCTCCGTAACAGACAAAGAGCTGGTCTGAGGTCCTGAAGCTTTGCGTTCTGTCAATGTAAACCCGCAGGGCGCGGACTGGACAGAGAAAAGCTATGGCTGGGTCTGCCTCCTCCTCCAGCGCTTACAGGTCCACTACCTGGTCCGCGAAGGGAGTGGTAGGAACCTTGGGCATATATCCGGGGCGGGGTCTCAATATGACCCGGCACGATTCGTCGACCGAAAAAGCCTGCAGATCCCCGACCCTCTTGAAAGAGGCCAATGCCAACAGGAGCGCTGTCTTAATGGACAGGATATTCAGCTCTACTGTCAGCAAAGGCTCAAAGAGTGGACTTTGGAGAGCTCTTATTACCAGAGCTAGGTCCCAAGAGGGTACAGAGTGCAAAGTACGAGGCGGATTTAGCCTCCTAGCACCCTTGAGGAATCTGATGACCAGGTCGTGCTTCCCCACGGACTTACCTTCTACTACATCGTGATGTGCAGCTATTACTGCCACATACACCTTGAGGGTGGAAGGGGACAGCCTACGCTCCAAACCATCTTGTAGGAAAGAAAGCACGACTCTGATCGGGCAAGTTCAGGGGTCCTCCTGGCGGGAGAAACACCACTCGACGAACAGGTTCCACTTCAACGCGTAGAGGCGCCTCGTAGAGGTAGCTCTAGTTGAAGTGATGGTGTTCACCACAGCCTGTGGTAGATCACCTAGAACCTCCGCGTCCCGTCCAGGGACCAGACATGGAGTTTCCAGAGGTCTGGACGCGGGTGCCATAGAGTGCCCTGTCTCTGAGAAAGAAGGTCCTTCCTCAGAGGAATCGGCCATGGAGGGGCTGTCGCGAGGAGCATGAGTTCCGTGAACCAAGTCCTGGTGGGCCAATACGGCGCCACTAACAGGACCTGCTTCTCGTCCTCCCTGACCTTGCACAGTGTCTGTGCAAGAAGGCTCACTGGGGGAAACGCATACTTGCGCAGGTCCCGTGGCCAGCTGTGGGCCAGGGCGTCTGTGCCGAGTGTCCCCTCGGACAGGGAGTAAAACCACCGGCAGTGGGTCGTGTCCGGAGAAGCGAACAGGTCTACCTGTGTGACTCCGAAAACACTCCAGATCAGCTGGACCACCTGGGGGTGGAGTCGCCATTTTCGTGGCAGGGGAGGCAACCGTGAAAGCTCGTCTGCCACACAGTTGAGCACCCCTGGAACATGAGTGGCACAAAGCGACCTCAGATGCTTCTGACTCCACAGGAGGAGGTGGGAGGCAAGTCGCGACATGCGGCGGGAGCGTAGACCACCTTGGCGGTTGATATACGCACCGGTCGCAGTGCTGTCCGTACGAACCAATACATGCTTGTCTTTGAGAAACCGCATGAGGCAGCACAAAGCCAAGCGTACTGCTTGCAACTCCAGGCAGTTGATATGCCAATGCAGTTGGGCCCCCGTCCACAGACCGGAAATGCATGCCCTTTGTACGTGGCCCCCACCCCATGGCAAGAGGCATCCGTGAAAACCACAGCATGCCTGGAAACCTGGACTAGGGGCACTCCGGCCCGAAGAAACGCAGGATCCGACCACGGGGAGAAGGTTTGGCGACAGTGCGGGGTTACTTTGACCCTGAACGTGCCACTCTGCCACGCCCACCTCGGGACTCGATCGTGAAGCCAGTGCTGGAGCGGTCTCATATGTAACAGGCCGAGCGGCGTTACTGTGGCTGCGGCTGCCATATGCCCCAGGAGCCTCTGAAAAAGTTTCAGTGGAACCGCTGTCCTGCCTCGAAAGGACCTGAGGCAGGTTAGCACTGACTGGACGCGTTCTTCCGTGAGGCGCGCCGTCTGGGCGACCGAGTCCAACTCCATTCTGAGATAAGACATCCTCTGCACGGGGCAAAGTTTGCTCTTGTCCCAGTTGACCTGAAGCCCCAACCGGCTGAGGTGCCGTAGCATCATGTCCCTGTGATCGCACAACACCTCTCGCAAGTGAGCCAGAATGAGCCAATCATCGAGATAGTTGAGGATGCGAACGCCTTGTTCTCCCATGGAACAATGGCCGCCTCCGTGACTTTCATGAAGACGCAAACCAATCCTGGGGACGGATGCACTCGAAAATGCGCTTCTGCGTGAGCATCTTGAACGGGAGTTTGTGCAGGGCCCGATTCAAAACTCGCAGGTCCAGGATTGGCCGTAACCCACCGCCTTTCTTGGGTACAATGAAGTAGGGGCTGTAAAACCCGGACCTCATCTCGGCAGGAGGGACCGGCTCGATCGCGTCCTTCGCCAGCAGGACATCGATTTCTTTCCGCAGGACAGGGGCGTCCACTGACCGCACACGGGTGAAGTGAACGCCCCTGAACCTGGGAGGCCAGCGCGCAAACTGAATTGCATAGCCGAACCGAATGGTGTGGATGAGCCATCGGGACGGACCCGGAAGCGCTAGCCAGGCTTCTAGGTACCGACCCAATGAGCCCACCCGAACCACTGGCGTACCCGTGGAGGGGCAGCGAGGTGGAAGGCAGGGACCCGGCTCCAGTGGCAATGTAGCCACTGGAAGCGGGGTCTGGGCGTGAAGTTCGCCAGGGACCTGCTTCCACCGGGGGGCAGACGGCAGAGAGAGCCCGTGGGCTTCCTGCTGCGGGCTGCCCTGTGGCGAGGGGAGGGGAAGAGACGCAGCACGAGGCCCTGCCTCCTCGTGGGCTGGTCTCTGCCCCTCCGAGTCCAGTTGCTGACCGGAGCGACGCAACCGAGGAAGCGCCGCTGCTATCTGCAGACTGGGAAGAGGGGAACAAGAGCGAAGCTGCTCGGAGACAGCATCCACAGCCGTTCAGACCCTCTTGGGTGGAGGAGACTGAGTGCCCGTCAGTCTCGACCGAAGATGACCTGGAGGAGGAAAAGGAAACCGCTCTTTTATTGAAACTTTGGGAACAGAAACCAAACTGAACAAAAAATTCTCCACCCAGCCCTCCCCCGGGGGAAGGAGGTGTGCAGAGGCACCCTCCAGAGCAGTCTCCCGTCGCTCCACCAGGTCGCCCGACTCAGGAACACCGGGGGCGCCTGAGCGGGTTGGGCCGCCCTCTTGCGACCAGACTTCCTCACTCCAGGGTTGGTGGTCTGCGCTGGAGGAGGAGCTGGCGCCGAGGAACGACCCCGGCGACGGGAAGTAGCCGGGGCTTGTACAGCCACAGGGGAAGGACTCGCAGCAGTGGACTCTGGACTCTGTGCAGGACGTGCCGTATATCCTCCGACTGCTTCTGGGCAGTGGAGAACTCCTGGGCCAAGTTCTCCACCGCGTCGCCGAAGAGGCCGCCCTGGGATACGGGGAAGTTGAGAAGTTGAGAAGTTTGTTCTTCTCCACTTCCCTCATATCTGCCAGGGTCAGCCAAAGGTGGCGCTCCTGGACCACCAACGTGGACATCGCCCGACCCAGCGAACGTGCGGTGACTTTCGTCGCTCGGAGAGCGAAGTCCGTCGCCACACGCAGCTCCTGCAGCAGAGCCGGGTCGGGACCCCCCGCCTACACATCATGAAGCGCCTTCGCTTGGTGTACTTGGAAAAGCGCCATGGCGTGCCCACACGCACTGTAGGCATCCCTGGTCAGCCCAGAGGAAAACCTACAGGCGCGGGAGGGGAGTGAAGGGGCACCCCGCCAGGAGGAGGCGGTCTTCAGACACAGCTGCATCGCGATAGACCGTCCGCTGTGGGGATTCCGTCGTACCCGTGCGCTGCCCCGCTATCCAGGGTGGTGAGAAAGGAGGAGCGAGGTTGCCTCCGTCTGAGCGCCGACCAAGACTTCCTCAACTCCTCATGCACTTCGGGGAAGAAAGGACTAGAGAAGGCCGCGGGGCAGCCGCACGACCCGCTCCACGAACCCAATCGTTCAACCGCGAAGGTTCGGGACCCGTGGAGGGTTCCACGCAAGCCCGACATTCGCGGCTGCCGTTCGAGCATAGCAGCCCTTTCCGGGTCCGACTCCACCGACGCCACCACACCCGAAGGGGGCAGCGCTGCAGAGTCTTCGCCAGAAGACTGCTCTTCCTCCGATGCCGCGATCGACATCTGGTCCTCAGGTGGCGCACCAAAAGAGACAACCGGAACCGCCCGAGGGGGCTCCGGCCGCTCCACCGGAAGCGCCGATGGCAGCGTGCTGCTAGAGGCGTGAGGCGCCCGACAGGATCTTTCACCTGTCGCGTTTTTCACAGTAATCCTCATACGCTCACCAACAGAAATCACTGAAGTAGCCATCTGCTGAACTGAACCAGCAGACGAACTAGATCGGAGATTCTCTGAAGGGACTCCCCCCTGTCTCAGGGATCTCAGTCTCGAACGTAGCATCGCAAGAGTCATATTCCCGCAATGAGAGCATGACTCATCCACAAGCGCCGCCTCAGCGTGTGCTAAGCCCAGACACGTGAAGCAGTGCTTGTGGCCATTAGCCTGAGGGAGAAATCGACCGCATCCAGAAACGCACGGGCCTCTCGACATCCTGAAAAGGAC